>LR736884.1:5220480-5519835 GCA_902654985.2 Oryctes borbonicus | reverse complement strand
ATATATATATAGTAGTTAGTATACGTCTTCCCCACGCTTGTCGTTGGCTGGACTTCTATTGATTTTAATATTAACTTTATTATTTTTACGCCCCAAATATATTCGGCTCAAAACAGGATTCTTTCCCTAGGGATCGGGCTTCCTATCAACAGATGGACCCTCATACCCGATAGGTGTACAATGTGAACTTAGTAAAGAAGAAGTGACTACGGCGTTGATGACAGCTAACCTCGTCATTTTTAATAACATTACAGTATTTATATTTATTAAGTTATCCTTGACTAATCGTTCAATTCCAAATTCGGAATAAAATAAAAAATAAAAACTCGGGTGTAGCGATATCCATATCATAGAGTCGCGAAAACGTGTTTCCCTTAATGCAAGAGCAATTCTTCGTCGCGAGAAAGCGAAAAATTCGCGTTTTCTCTTACCGATTTTGACGGTTCTCTCCGACAGAGCTACCGTTTATCGCGTTGTTTTTCCCAACCACTAATGGGATGCTAGGGTAGAGGATTTGAGCGCGTGCCCGTACATACACCTTTATCCAGCTCTATAGGACAAAATCGAAAAATCTCTTCATCCTACCACCAGCTTCAAAGATGCCTCTTACTATACGAATGCTTTCCGCGTATTTTCCGATATCTTTAGACACCGTATAGTGACCTCCACTGTTCCCCATATTCGTTTGTTTTCGCCCGTCTTGCATCTCTCTCCGTTCGTATTTATACGCTCTAGACTTACACCACCTACCTAATTTGAATTGAATTGAAATGGAAGTTTCAAATTGATACATTCGCAAAAATCTGTGATGTCTTTGATATTTCCGACGTAATTAAATATTTGGTAAGGAATCGAACCTGACATCCCCCGTTTGCTGGATGGAGCTGCTAACCACTACACCACAGGAGCCTTTGCCATGAACGAAATCACTGTTTAATAGCCAGATGTTATCTGTCTGTAAATACTATAATATTTCGAGATTCTCACGTACACCAAATTTATCTTGCGCGGTGAAACTTAAAAGTGAAATGGCATGCGGTTTGTAGCATTAATGGAGCTTATTTTTGCAGTAAATTTTACAGAGTACAGACTGTGGAAACAGTGCCAAGCAAAGGTATGTCGATGCCATTCTTACGATTGCAACTATCCCTCTTCAAACATCTACTGTCGCACTTTTTTATCTGCGCAGATGACCCCTCAAGGTAAATTTGCTCGGATGTACACTAATTATTAATATACTATACCATAATGATAGCAAGGACTGTGGCGTAGTATGGTAAACAACACATAAGTATCGGCACCCACCGCACCACACAAGTTTAATTTTTTATATAGTAATATAATAATTAGTCCGGGACGGCCGTTTCGTGGACACGAATGGTCCTTATCATCAACCGGTGACCGTCACACTAGAGACACTTTGATCCTTCATTAGAACACATTTGAAAGCAAGCTATAATATTCAAAAATGAAATACTTTCTTAACACTGTAATAAATGACAGATACGCAGATTCCATGTTACATAAAGTTTATTGTCACTAAAACATTATGTACAAGAAACTAGCGTGTGGTAGTAAAAAATAATTCAAGAGACAACATATTTTATTTAACATTATTCAAGAATGGTTTACTGATATTTGTATGTAAGTCACTGGTTGTCACATTACTTTTAAAATCCAAGAAAGTTGTTACTTTCATGCATCTGAATAAACCTGTATTTGTTACAGGTTGAACCAGGTTGTACCGCATACTGAATCCTGTTATAGTTAACTGCATCATTGGGCTAGAGTAGTGACTAATTACGCCTTGTCAATAAATACATTAAATAAATAAAAATGCATTTATAACGAATAACAAATATAACATTTACTACTTCATTTTCAAATTACTCCCTGTGTACATCATTTATTTACATCAGAAACCTATTTAAATAGGTTTATTATGTTTTATAACCTGTAGCCCAAGTTCAAACCAGTTTATATCTTAGCCACATCTATGTCGGATATTACTCTGGCATGCGAAACTAGATACTTGACGTAACCTGGTTTAAATCTTAACATCTTTCTCGTGAGAAAGCACTGTGAAACCAGTCTGTGGTGTGTTAATTGAATATCAAGGGGACCAGAAGAATTATACTATAACAAGCTTCCTGCAGGTCTGGAGCAGTTATTATTTTTTATTATACATATTACTGATCAAACAAATAAAGGAGTTCAGTTTAAGGTTATGCCTGCTAGGAGTATGTTGATTACAGTAATTATAAAATTTACAGTTTTGCATTTTTAGGATTGAAAAAATTCCAGCTAAATGTAAGCCAAAAATTTCTAGATCTACTGTGATCAATATTTGCAGATAGTGGAAGGTGCACTGTTCAATCTGCTTCGGTCCCATTTTGTACTAATATTTTTAGTAAAAAGGTTAGGGATGGCGGAAGTAGTCAGAATCTTATATTATTTATTCGTGGAAATGTTATATCTGGAGCTCCTAACTGTTACAGTAGCATTATAGATTTGGTCGTCACAAATTGAAGATCTAGGGGTCCCTAGTTCGGCCCGGATTAATAATTTGAGTGATTCTCGTACCAGCTCTGATCATCTGCCGAATAAAAGATAGTCTTTATGGTTTGTTGAAAATAATAATTTGGGCGATAAAGTGACCCAGAGTATGCGGTAAACTGTAAATTTACTTAGGATTTTTTTCCTCAGGACTAAGTAGAAGAATAAGTTGCAAATTTATGGGTGAATTTTATTCAAACACTTAAAGTAAGCAGTACATTTAGAACTTTGAAGGTTTTTATTTTTTTTTTAACATAACTCCTTTAAATCAGGTTAAATAAAAATGTTGATAGGACAAGGTCTATAATTGATGTAGCTTCAATAATTACCATTAGAAGATTTTTTATGTTGGTATACTTGAAGTAGGTGATGTGGGTTTCAGAATGCTGGAGAATGTAACTCATGTAGTCGTAGAGTGTTATCATAATCATTATGAACGTGATCAAGTTCTTTACTGTGTAGGAAATAATAATTTAGCATTTTTTAAGGAACTTGAAACATGTGCTATCGGTCATTATAACCTAGATGCTACCACGTTGAGAATTTGTTGTCCCACAATATTACCTTATTTGATCCATATAATTAGCTTCTGTATTCTGATGAACGTATTTGTGACTCTATGGAAAAAAACTGTCATAATTCTTATACTAAAACGCGTCAAGCAAACGAGCTTAAAGACTTACGTCTGTTAAGTATTCTGCCGGTGTATTCATTTGCTAGAAGATGACCTGTGAGTAAGTCAAGCTTTCGAAGGGGTCTCAGTTGTACAACAGCGTTGCTTAGTATAACAGACGACACTATTACAGCTAGGCGCAAAGACATAGTTACGGTTCTGACCCTTCTAGATTTCAGTAAAGCTATTGATGTTGTTTGTCATAGAATGCTTTTAGTTATACTGAGTTATATATGACCCTCTAATTCAGGTCTTTCACTGTCAAGTTATTTAACGGGTCGTGTGCAATGTGTAAATCTTATTGAGAGTTTTTCTACTTGGAAAATAATAGCTCAGAACCCTATTGGCCTCACTTCTGTTCACATTGCACACAATGCATACTTTGCATAGAAAAATGTAATACAGAGATGTACGCGGAAATTTTGCTCGCAAATATTCACTCTTGATAAATCGTAGCAGGTCCCTTGCAGTAGTTTTTACTAGTAACAATTAAATTGGGAGGCTACAGCAAAACGTTCTGCTCCAGATTTTTGCTTGCTCCTCTTAAGTAGGAAGCAAGAAATCTAGACTTGTAATTTTTATATTTGCGTGCCATACTTAAATGTATTATATTCAGATAATAAGCACATATACCCTCATAGACGTTTCTTATCAGTAATGCCAAGGTATTCAGGACTTGAGTATTCGAATTCAACAAATTCAGAAGCTTTGCTTATATATTATTCGGGATACGGAAGTACGATGGTTTCCCATAAGTTGACAGAGTTGGGATGGCTCAGTATACGCAATCGTAGGATCTTGCAAATTACCCGTCTATATCACACAATTATTAATAATGAGTAAGCCTGCAGAAATGGGTATACTTTCCATGCGCTTCACGAAATTAGCGGAGCCTAGACAGACTGGTGTTTTATCGAGTCTTGGAGAAACCAGTAGGCAACTCGAACCCATTCTCATGAGACGAATAAACACGAGTCTGTCTAGTTTCTGCTAATTTCGTGAAGCGCAATTCGTTTCTGCAGGCTTAATAATGAGGCACCCAAGTACTTGTACAAGCGCATTTCATTTCGAAGGGATATGAATCATTTTAATCTCAGATTTTGTGGGGGAATTATTAATTCACCTGTACGAAATGCTGCCCTATGTGAGGGCAGATTCTCTTGTCATAGTGCTGGATTGTATAATTCAATACCGCCGACAAGTCATTAGAATATTCGATTCATTTGGGTCTTATTGGTTAGCTACTTCGTTATGCGTTGGAGATGGGGATTTGTGTATGCAGTTAAATGTAGCTATATTGTGATATGGGATAAGGTAGGTGATAGGTATTATTTTTAAGTAATAATTCTTCTTAATCAGGGTAATAGTGGCAGATCAATGGTTTATTTAAACTCTTTCAAGGTTATTTAACCTTGAATTACTTTAGTGTGATTTTCAGTTTGTTATGCGTATTAATAACATATTTTTTTATTTATCTTTCTTTTCGTATTTACTTATTGGCATTATTGTTATTATTACTTACTATACTAAGTAAAAGTTTGATTTGCTTAATTGGTTGTGTACGAAGATCACATTTAAGTTTCCGTATAACAAACTGCGCGTGATGAATCCTATGCCGTCTTCCAAAGGAGGCGCATGAATTTTAACCAGCTAATTATTTTTCCTATGTATCGTACGAAACCTATCCCATGTTACTAGTTCTACTTGTAACCCAAATAGACGCCTACTAAGAAGCGAAGAAGTACTACCGTATTTATTAGATTAGCTAAGCTGTTCTACGTCGACAAACCTAAAAATTAATCAAACCTACTCACCTTATTTATTATCAACGCGAATATTGTAACAAAAAGTTATACTGTGTCCTGCGGAACTGCGATAACATCCAACACAAACCAATCAAAGCCGTTTGCTGTACTGTGTGAGAGAATCAAAATGTCCGACTTGAATATACTCTTAAGTAAGGTTTACGTAGGGTAATGCGAAATAGTACAGGAGTGCGTGAGAAACTATTGCGAAACTTTGCACCAATTTCACTTGTATATTGACAACTGATACAATACACAAGCATTGTTATAACGCACCTGTGGATATTTAATAGTTTCCTTTGTAATGTGATTCATGATGACCCTGTGTGAGTGTAATTTAAATTGGAGGTGAAAGAAAAGGTGTTAACTCATAGAAATTCAATACTTTCATAATTTGTAGTAATCTTAACTATAAAGTTGAAATAGTTCAAATTTTATAATTTATGCGTGTGTATTAAGAAATTCCTTTCCCTTTCTTCATTATTTTCAAGTCAAAATACCAAAATAGCAAAATGAGATTTTTTCTTCTTTCCTCTCTTATCATTGTAATTCTCGATGGCAAGCAATTATATATTTTTTAATGCATATGTGACAACATTTTTTAATTTTAGTATCAAAGAGTATAGATGAGAAATGTGTCAGAAGGTAATACTTTAATTAACGTAAAGGTATCAAAAGTGTCAAAGAAATTTAAATAAAACATTCAATTGTGTTTCTACAAAAAATTTCTGAGTGCTTCAACTTCGGCACCCATTAACTCAGATGTAATAATTAAAATTGTCAAAAGTGGTAAAAATGAAATTATATATCGGACTATACAAACGCATTAAATCTTGGTTGAACTTACAATAAAGAGAAAATCTAAATAATTGCACATTTTTTTAATTCCTTTCAGAATGTCAAAAAATCTATTAAGTAAAAATTAGTTTGCGGAACGTAAGGTTGAGCTTAGCCCAAAAACGCATTCCGACAATTCACTTATAAATTAAGAGGAAGGTTAGTGAGAAAGACACCTTCGTTAACCTTATGCAAGATTTTGAGGTCCGTGTTGGGATTAAATATGTGACTATAGTCGAACAACTCTTATGCAACGCCTTTTGAAGTATTATGAAAGGACTACTTTTGGACCCTCCAATGAACACACTGCAACCGTATAGGAACACAAAAAGATGTCATTCCCCGCGAATGCGGTTTGCATTGGGCTTCCTTATTCTACCTGTTATTATACTTTTAGACGTAACATTATACAAGCGATGTTTAGATTGGTTTGCACAAGAATCCAGTCACCTTGGCAAGCTATACATTCTCGCACAAATTCGAGTTAGAAAATTATACTACCTGCTTTTTCCATATGTTACAGATTTGTGTGTACTAATAATTGTTTACGTTGCCTTAGAAGGTGTGTAAACGTATATGTCATACATTGAAACAGATTGATTTAAAATCTTAGAAAAGTTGAACATTAAATACTAAACCGGAAACAAAGTATAAAGACCAAATTAGCTGATTAGACACTCGAAATAGTGACCGCTACTACCAGACAGTACATAAACAAATTCTTGTGTGACGTTTGTCAAATGTCTCGACACTAAAATTGTTAACTGCATTTTAGTCATACCTTTTACGTAAATTTCGTAAACGTTTCCGATAAAGTTACATCTTTCACCAACAGCCGAAATTCTATTATCCTATTTTTTTATAAGACAATAGATTTATTTGTCATAAACTATAATTTGAAAAGAATCTGGACTTCAGAAGGTGTTTAAACTTATTGGATTAAAAGATAAAAGTGCTCGATACAAATAAAGTGGCGAAAAGACGTACCACCGTAATATTAAGTTAGAAAATATTTCATGTCCTATGACAATTAGATTGAGCAAACACAAACATATCATCTGCCGAGTGAATTTAAAATAAATAAATAGTATTTCCGGACGTACGGAGCTCGAAATTGTTCCTGTTCACGTTATTTTACATCTTATTAAGAGAGCACTCAAAACTTAGCATAGCAATTTATACCGATCATTTTGGTTATTCTACACAGTACACACATAGGAAGACTTTTTCTTCGCAGAGTGATACTAATAAAAATCGAACGGCAACTGCAGCCAAGAATGCGGAAAATTCAATATATTACTAACAATTCATGACCAAAACCGAATAAATCACGATACGCGGAGCGTAAATGCTATTATGCGCCATCTAACGACATAATCTGCCGATATAATTTAATGTACACCGAATTAAAACGAAACTTTTATAATTAATTATCGGATCGAAGGCAAAACAATGCAAACTATCCTCTGCATAGTTTCTTTTATTTATCAATATTTCATGATTTACTTCCGCTTGATAGACGTGCATAATTAACAAAAGTTTGGCCGATGTTACTATATCGTGCCTACCTACAGTTCCGGGCAATCAAAATAATTTTTGAATTATTTGAAATATAGGATTTAAACTTATGGATACTGATGTCTATTATTTAACCACAAAAATGTTTACCTCCGGAAGACGGGGGAAGGTGGGAGTCAAACAATTTTAGAAAGCATGTGGGATTGTGTGAGGAATAGTTTTCCAAAGCGAAAAAAACACGGGGACACCTCGGTCAATACGATTTCTTTTGTAGAGTTTGAATATTTCAGTTTAATCACTGCACGGATTGGAGGCAAGTGAGATTTAGGAGTTATTTACCTGGTGGTGTTGCTTGTGACATAAATACTATTTAGCTTAGGTATAGTACATTTCTAAATATGCATTTAATTGATACGGAAGGGATGACTGTATTGATGGCGGGAGGGTATGACGACAGGATAGGGCCCTATTGAGAACTAACGTGTCACCATGAAGGCTTATTTTTCCTCTAGCCATTGTTCGCCATATTGCAAAATCCCAGTAGAAACGTTCAAGTGATTATAAGTCGGCGAAAAAAGAATCATAAATACCTTGGCGGCCTCTTATTCTTTTCGCTTCAGAAAATCCTTTCGAACAAGCTCTTGCTCAACCTTATATGCCGTTTAAAATTTTTTGACTCCTCCTTCGAGGGTGTGAAGATGGGTATTTTTGTAGCTAAATAATAGAGTTTGTTATCCCATTGTATTAATATAAATTTTATATTCCCATAAATTTCAATAATATATATCACATCATTCAAAAAATTTTTAGTTGACCCAGAACTCGGGTAGGTACAATATAATAAATATTTAGTTTGTGACGTAAATAATTTGCGATGACAGTGCAAATGCCGACAAGATACAGAACTAATACACGGTAATACATATTTCGTATTATCTGCTTATTTTTTTAAACATTGAGTTCGATCTTTAAACGGAACTTACAAATTTATTTTCTGGAATACCCTTTTATGAAGTATACATGAAGAATTCTTATTTCTTCCTAAATGATTTTGTATTCTCTTGAAGATCTTCACTTATTCAGTACAACATAATCTTGGAAGTTACGTAAAGCTAAGTTCCGTGAATAAGAAGGATAAATTTAATTTCATAATTACTTGTTTAGATGGAGTGACTTTCTAGAGTGAAAATGTTTTGTGACTGATAATGAATTGTAATGATTGGTTAGTTTGTTAGCTTACAACTTGCCACTTTCGTGAAATTATTAACAAGATGCGTTTGAATATTACGCAACTTGCTTAGTTTCTTACTTTCAACGTTACAAACTTGATTCATTGATCGTTCGTGCTATATGGATTGCTCGCTATTAATCCAAACATTTAAGGTGCATCCCCGTTGCCGTTTCTAATAGAACCTCTACTTCCACTTAAGCAACTTAGTACCCT
This sequence comes from Oryctes borbonicus, assembly GCA_902654985.2. Classification (NCBI taxonomy): domain Eukaryota; kingdom Metazoa; phylum Arthropoda; class Insecta; order Coleoptera; family Scarabaeidae; genus Oryctes; species Oryctes borbonicus. The sequence continues at coordinate 5,511,002 of LR736884.1, read as the reverse complement.
TTATAAAAGCGATTACCTTGCTCAAGGGATACTTGAATACTTTCGAAGGCACCATTGGCAATGACCTAAAACGTATCGGCCCGCTGCTACTAGTTCCACATACGAGCAGATAACATGCAAACTCGTTTCTTCTTATAGTTCGCATCGTCTACATCAAGGTTTGCTTACCCGGTTTGTGTTATATAAATGCTTTTTTCTAATTACCAATGTGGTAATGGTTTTGACTTCTTTTTTGCTTTGTCTAATTGGGTTGACAGAGAACTTAGCATCTTCATTTCCTATCAGTATTTTGCTATGAAGGTAACCTTGTTCTTTATCTGATCATCTTTCTAATGGAATCACCTCTCATTCCACATACCGGCTCTGATCGAACGAAATCTTTTAGAAACCTCTTTGGTTAGTTCCCTATGTCTGGACACCCAAATGAAAGATACCTTATTGCCTAGCGCATCCTATCCGCTAAGAGAGTGCTTACAATATTTTACTATTTTCGATCTAGTAATAACGCTGGTAGCTGGCCGCCTGATAATCAGTCATTGTGTTTATCTTCTTCCTCGTACAGTCTTCCTTTGCTATAACTTCAGTACAGGCTGCAACTGCAAATATATCTGCCCGAAGTTGCGTGCTTTCTCAGGCTTTCTTGCCTAAGGCTCAGTCTACAAATATCGGCTCCTGTGCCGTGACTGGATTACCATCCGTCTGTAAACCAATCAACAAGAGCATTGAAGTTTCTCCGTGCCTGGTCTCTATTCGGTATTTATTTTATCAGTAAAGATAATTTAGGTACCATACGGTCTATTGGTATTTGGAGCCCACCCACATGACCCCCATAGCTTCCGCCTTCACATGGAGTTCTAGCAGGGGAAGACTACTACTACAGTCTTCAAGGAAACGATTCCCAACAGTGCAAAATGCAGCTGTAGAGGATACTTCTGCAGCAGGCTACTGCCCCATGGACAATCGTTGGCCTCAATAGTTCACATTTTGTTTTGATCTCCAGGTTTTACCAACAACTTTGCTGCAGTATCGGCCCTGTTCGTTATTTAGTGATTATTCTAGCTCAGTTTGGCATCAAGGGTAATATCTAAACACATTGTCTTCTTAATTTAAGTTAATTATAACCTCTGCACAGTCTAACGCTGCCTAGCTCGCTGAGTTTCCTTATGTTGGGAAACGCAACCAGTTTTGTTTTTTGTGGATTAACTGAGAGTCTTGCTTAAAGATATCTTCCCCCACTCTTCTAGGGAATTTCCCTTTGGACATAATAACAGTATCATCAGCAAATCCCTGTTTCCATATTTATTGATCATTTACGTAATGCGGTCTTTCACGACCAAACTCCACAGCAGTGACGGTAGTACTTCCCTGAGGACATCCTCATGGTGATACTTTTGTCAAACATTTGGGCATGAATTAGTCTGCTTCTTAGCGAACAGGTAACCCATCCGCTCGTTGCATAATTTATACTCCAATGCCCTCAAAACTGATTAGTTAACGGCATCGATATGTTGTCGAAGGCGCCATCTATGTCTAAAAATACTTCAAGGGTAACTTCCTTATGGTTAAGCCCCCATTGAGTTCTCTCACCAAACTATGTAGATCAACCTCTTCTAATTTCTTTATTTGATATGCCCGCTACAAAAGGTGTAAGCGAAATTCAATAGGTGCTCCTTTGATATGTAAGTAGTATTTTTTGCATAGTTTTCAACACAAAAGACTAAGTGTTCTAAATGAGTTTGGATGATATATGTGCCCTTTACCATATGGTCGACACCCGCACTTTTACTCCGTATTTTTTGAAGGAAATTTAATATAAATTTCAACAAATTTGTGGTTCTTAAAAATTTTTTTATGAGATACAATCAAGATCGCCTTAATGCACCTGCATTAAGAATAATTTAATTCGTGGTATCAACAATTTTAACAAAAAAAGTTGTAGATCTCCTCTCAAAAGCAGAGAAGACTTAAATTTGTGTGCAATATAACCAATAATAATTATTGCATCACTGAGACTTCGCCTTCGTCTTTTTTCCTTTTTAAATTTTTTGTGCGTTTATTGTTTTTTCTTTAAATATTTTACCTTTTCTGTTAACGTTTTCACTATTTGTAATTGTTAAGTTTTAAGAGCACCAAAAAGGTAATAACTACGAGCCGCCACTGCATTTCAGAGGTAAAAAGGAGAGCTGAAAGCGCTAATATTTAAAATGGAAGATTAATTTTTCAATATTTGAGGAAGATTTAAGTTACCAATTTATGATATATCAAAATTCTTCATTTTACAGATATTCTATTGTCCGATTGTTAATAAACATGAAAAGTGTTAGACTATAGCAATGCCAACTAAATTCTACTTTTCCGGGTTGCTCCCTCTTTGTCATCCACAAGGTCGAATTAATTTAATTTTTAAGCAATACAACTTGAATTTGTTTGTCTGTTTTTTAACAATAAAAACCTTCTACAAGCAAAACACAATAGTGCTTCTAATTTCTAAAAAGTCTAAATTTAAGACTGACGTTTTTCAAAAGAAATTAAATTATTTTATAAAGACGGATCTTGCAGAACGGTTTCCGTTTGGCTGTACATTATTTATCTTCACCTACATCATCTATAAAAAAAAGCCTTTACCACATCACCAGAATAAAATTAACCCTTTTCCAACCATCTGTGCTAATGGCACAACGAAGAGAAGTAAATATTGTATAAGGAACTATGGTAAAGATTAAAATTTCTGCGATGATTGAATAACTTGAACTTTGAAATTGCTTTGAAAATACTCGCATATTTTCTCAATTGCCGGAAATGAAACACAGTACGTATGTATAAAGATACATTTATTCAAGTTTCCGTTGTAACAACAAAATAAATGTGAGGTTTCCTTCTGGTTTACATAAAAAAATGTAAACTGTTATAAAATTTTGTAATGCGATTTCCTTACTTGTTTATGTATTTGTATAAATAAATTAGTATTAGTGTTAAGCCTGCAGATGGTTCTATGCAGTCCTATGTAAGCCTGCGGGAATGAGTGTTTTCGCAGTAACGTACGGCTCGGTTACTATCAATATTAAAAATAATGTATGTAATTACTTACTATTTCGGTTTGATTGTGTTGTGTTAAATTTAAAATAAGGTTTAATAATGTGTAAAAATTTCTCATAATATAAAACAGCTCTAAGCCACGTTCCCTATCTCGTTAATACCGGTTGTGGTGGCTGAGGAATGCCCGCATAAGCCTGTTAAACTCGCGAATGCGTTTTGGAGATTTAATAAAACTTTTTTGGTAGAAACTATTAATTGATCTACTTCTGAATAATTGTTTCTAATAAATCCAACTACAAGATATATATAAGACATACATGGAGCAAACAGGTTACATGAAGCAATTGAGGATGAAATTATTTTAGTAGCTTTCTGCGTTTTTCCTCTGTAATACTGTACTATGTAAAAGAAAAGGCACGGATGCCACATCGCTTTTTAATGTGCACACTAACATTCTTTCTTACATCCGTTATTTCATCCACCGTCAGCTATATTTTTTTATTTTTTAACTCTCAGATTTGATCCGTAATCGTGTTTTTCACCCGCGGTAAAACTATAAAACGGAAACTATAATTGACCTCTTGTTGGCAATCTCCATTCCGGAATGTACTTCTCCCAAAACTTTCCAAATTCTTCATTGTGTACAATATTTTGTGGAATATTGTACACACTTAACATCAAAATAAAGTCATATAGAAATTTATAATATGGTATATCATGCTTCGAATTTAACAGGTGTTGCTAGCTATTAACATGTCTTTTACACACAAAAATACGGTACGGTAAAATGTTGATATTGCAAACAATACATTTATTAATAGTGCCAGTGTATTCTAATGTCGAAAATCGGTTAAGAAATCTAGTAACACTCGTCGAGCATAATACAGCATTCATACACATTTTATCGTACGCGTATGAATCTCGACTTCGGGTTGTCCAACCGTTATCATCGCCGCCAATATGTGTGCACTCGTTTCTGCAATCTTATTTTTTATGTCTTAAATTCGTAACGTTTAATATGTGTATATAGAATTGTAAATTAAATGATTATTAAAGTAATTTTGCAATATTTACGCATATGAAAGAAGTTAAATCTACTTTTATATTAAATGCGTACACGCTAAAGTTTCAAGGGGTACACATATGAAATATATGAATTTATACAAAAATATAATAATAATAAAAGTCAAATTTTGATTTTACAAAATGAAACAAATGAAATAATGAAATTTAAAGTAGAATAAATAAAAGTGTTATTGACAATAGTGAATAGATACCGAAAATATTAATATATATTAATATATATATTACGCAATAAAAATAAATTTCAAAATGTTAATTTTATAGCACTTTTTTAGTTTTTCATATACGTAATCCCTGGGAAAGTAAGTCTATATATCTTTTTAAAGAACCTCGTTACTGCAGATTTAGTCAGCAAGTAGAATTCATTTTATCTGTATAACTCATATGTCTCAAACGCTTGTAGCACAAAAAATGTATAGTAAAAGAAACTGGGCATAGTGCTACTGAGTGCAACTCTACTGTACGAACGGGTGGACATCGACTAGCAACATGTTTGAACAAAGAAAAACACAGCAGGTAATTTTTAATTCTTTTTCACCATCTTTCCCAAAGAGCCACACGTGAAACATTCAAGATACACTCCTTTAATTACACTGTCGTGGTGTTTTTGGTTTACTTATAAATAATCCTTTACAGTGAAGTATAAATAGTAATTCTGAGACTTTAGAGACCACAGCTATTGGTTAAATAAAAATTTCTATCTTGTATGCTTTAGACAGTGGCCGTGTATTGCCGAAAACTTTAAGAAACATTCAGAAAACAACAGAATTTGAGTAGGTCGTTTAAAATATCGATCCTTAAAGAAACAGTGACATTCTACAAAAATCTCCAATTATGTCAATTATCTCAAAAACTATTGTAGATAGGGAATATTTACAAAGGATTACATGAATCGAAAAGAGACGTCCAAAAAACGTAGTTATTTACAGACTGGTCTAACAACCTGTATACTTAAAAAATAAATTAATATTTGGTTTTAAATAACGGCGAAGATAGTTTGGCTAATTTAATTGATTTATATCGTTATTCTTTTTTAAGGGCAAAAATCGCATCAGCTGAAACGTTCCTAAATCCATCCGTAGGTCTATTTATTAATTTATATTACGCCAGGCTAAACTTGCAGCTCAGGTGGTCCGAGGCAATTTCGCAGGGTTTTACGTATTAATAACACCTATCCTTTTGGCCCGGATTACCTGGATTCTGATGATAGAGCGAGTTAAATTTTCTATCCAGGAAAAACGATGCCAATTCACATTTATCCTTTGTATAGTGCTCTGCGGAGGCGCTTGTAGCAGCCATACCTTTCAAATGTAGGATTCCATGGAATTTAGTACACGCGCGGTTCCAGCAGCGCGTCTCAGCATGTTTCTAACCTAATAAATATTAAACGTGTTCAGGTCACCGAATCGAATTACATGGGTAAAATATGTTTTACCCGTCACCTTATTTACATTTGGCGAATAATCCGAATATAAAGGACACACATGGATAATAAATGCATACCTTTCATGCTAGCGCAATGTAAATGGACGCTAACGTCGAGGTGAATAATGCGAAGAAATTGAAACCTTCTTACTAGGTGAAAAATTTATTATATCCAAGAGTATTTTATTTGTAATGAAAAGGAAAAGCTGGAAATAGACTGCTTTGCAAATGCCAATTATTTAAAGATTAAAATTTAATATTTTTCGTGCCTGTAATGTTCTGGAACTTTGCTTAATAAAAATTAGAAATTTTAACAGAATAATAATAATAGCAGACCAACATTCAAGTCCACCGTGCATGGCGTACAAGTAACACTGAGAAAAATGTTCTTATTATAGATGTGATTTTGTTGGTGTATATATCGCACCAACTGATGTGGTAACTACTGCAGCATGATTGTACATCCCACTACTTTAGATAGTCAAATTTACAAAAAAAATTGGTGGAACTTCATTGTGGTAACTTTTACAACATGATTAAATCATACGGTCTGCCGTACATTAAGCATCACATGATTTATCATTTGCATTCACTAGTTGACGATGTACGTCCAACTGCATAACCGGGTTGCGCTTCACGAGCAGAAACTAAACAGACTCAGGTTTATTCGTCTCATCAGAATGGGTTCCCGTTGCCTACTGGTTTTCTCGAGAGTCAGAAAGACACGAGTCTGTCTAGTATCTGCTAATTTCGTGAAGCGTGTACTCGTGCTAAACAGAACACATCAGAAAACGCCTAGAAACAATAACCAAAAAAATATAATGCAAAGATAGCTTAGCTTCCTCATGGTATTGATGGAATAATTCACGGCAAACGCAACAAAAGGAGAGAAAAAAATTATATTAACACATGGACATGTTAGAGGTGGCTTAGCTTCCTCAAATGTCAAATGTTGGCCAAGCTATCTTAGCATTATATTTTTTGGTTATTGTTTCTAGGCATTTTCTGATGTGTTCTGTTTATATACATCATGGTAAGCCTGTCGGAATATTCACATGTGCGGTTTCCCAAAGCGCTACCAGCGTCGCCATCTCGTGTTTAGCAGTCAGAGAACTGCTCGAGGAATGGTTTGGGGAACAGTACCCGATTTATGTCGCTGCTTTCTGAACGGCAGGCATACGTTTCTTTGGCACTAGAGGGCGCAAAGAAATGTCGAGTTTGTCATTATGAAAGTTGTGGCATTAACTGTAAGACAACAGCGATAGAAGGTAGAGATAAAAAGAAATTAGTCCCGAAACCACGCTGATGACGGCAGGGGTAGGCAGAAACATGTTCGTGGGTTAGTGTATTTTTTTCTCTCGTTTTGTTGCGTTTGCCGTGAATTATTCCATCGATACCATGAGGAAACTAAGCTATCTTAGCATTATATGTTTTTGGTTAGTGTTCTCGTGCTGGTTATATCTTCCCTCCCAATTTATAGGCCTTTGCTGTAATGAGTGATATTATACAAGGGCATTTGTGGAAAATTTGTTGAAAGAATGGCGTCTTGTTCTAGCTCGAGAATTTAAAGGTGTATACAGGTGACCAAGAGGAACAAGACATTTTTGAGATAGTGGTACGCGGTTAATGTTGAAGTGAAAAATTATTTATTGTAAAAATAACGTAGTCAAATGTATGGCATTTAAGTTACGAGGAACCGAATGTTTTTGGTTGAGAGTGTACTGGACAGTGGGAGATGGGATGGGATGGGATGAGCTCGTGAAGGCATGTCAGTGCAGTCGCAATGGAGCGGTGAGCATTATAACACTGCACGTTTGCGTATGAGAGTTTCGTGAAAGCCGGTGAGTCAGTAATAGCAACCTAACGTCTTTTCAGGCGTCATTTCAATATTTGCGACACGGTGCCATTCCCAACCAAAAAACGATTTTAAGATGGGTTGACAACTTGGGAACTAGATCGTCAATGAAAAGAAAACCTAGGTCTGCTCGGACGGTAAGGACGCCAGAAAATGTGGGAAGAGTAAGGACAACACTCTTACAGAGTCCATAGCCAATGGAAGGATCCGATCTCCTTATAACGTTTGCACATCTTTCGAATGGCTGAGCGTGTTATATTCAGACATCAGAAAGCAAATCCCATTTTCGAATAAAAGGACTGCTTCAGCGGCTTTTCCAGGGCGGTATGCATTTTACTAATACACTTAGCAATTGATAAATCATCGAAAAGCGATCTATGCTCAAATTTCAAGTTAAAATTTATTATACTCACTTTTACTTTTTAAAAATAATAATTAAAGTCAAAAGTGCGAAGCAGTCGATTCCTATGTCGCTTAAGTGGGATTCTCCACACATTTTGATTTAAAAACTTATTTACCTACCAGTATTTATAAGCTATATCTAATATTATCCTGTGTAGGAACTGACTATAAGTTATGTGTAACAAGTTTAAGACAGAATCTCCACCACAACGGCTTTCAGTATCAGTTCAAATTAACATAGTTACTTGGAACTAAGTTACTCAACGTAATAGGTATAAGTTACATGGGACATATTGAATATCAATTTGTTGAAGCTTTAAATGGATAGCGTGCAGTTAAGTAATCTTATTACTGAGTTCTTTGCATAGAAAGTTTATATCTTAGTGGTTGCCATGCTACTCTTCAGTCTTTGGAATCATTATATAAAATTTGGTAAAGTTATTCCTTTAACGTTTGTTCTAATTAGCATTAAAAGTAAACTAATATTGCAGTATATAATGCAGGTTTAATTTCGGCGTTCCTAAGATGATTCATCCCAGATATAGAATGTGTTAAATTATTTTTTCCGCAATCCAGCTGTATACTCTTAAAAGAAGCATCGAGTTCTAATCGTCTCAAATGAGATACCTAAAAATGCTCAAATCGGTCTTCCTATAACTGCAGACCGTATTAGAAGTATCTGCATTTCGACTGCGAGTGCTATTCTTTAGTCGATGTCTGTCAAAATTTCGCGGAGATTCATCTAGTAATGTTTTTTTGAGAGCTATTGAAAATGAGCAAGTTTATGTATTTCTAGAATCATGGAAAGAGAACAACACCGGTTAATGACTCAATTTCCTCTATTTGAGTGGGAAAACGTGTGTAGAAATCAAAAAGAAGTTTACATAAGGACCATGCACCTTCGATCACTATCATCAGGTACTGGTTTAATGAATTTAGGGGTGGCTGAACTTTCGTCTTTGATGAGGAGTGATCAGGTCGTCCCATTGAGATGGATACGATTGTGTTAGCAAACAGTTGAAAAATTAAGTACATGCTACAGATTATAAGGAGATGGGTGCCGCGACTGCTGACGTTTGATCAAAAACGGAATAGTGTAATAACTACACAGCAATGTTTACACATGTTTAAACGAATTACGAGAGAATTTCTGCGGCGTTATGTGATTGTAAATGAGACATGCAGAAAGCAGAATCTTAATTGATTATTTGAAGAATGGGAGGACATTACCGGAGCAGTGCTGTGTGCTAGCTTATTGAACTGACGCTGAACTAAAGAGAAAAAGGCTCCATCTAGCGAAAAGAAAGCCCCTACGAGCATGATAGTGTCCCGACCCACTCGTCGGCAATCCTGACAGCAAAACTAATCTAGTTAGGGCACGAATTGTTGCTCCATCCACCATATTTGCTAGATTTGGTACCTCTGATTTCTTTCTTTTGCTAAACATGGAAAAATGGCTTGGCGGATTCCTGAAACAGATTATAATAAATGTGACAATGGTGATATATATACACACTGGGAGATGTTCAAGCATTCATCTACATTCTCCGAAGTCGTATCCTTCATATTTATTACTTATTTAGTCCTAATGTTTCTTTTTCCTTAGGTGTAAGGTCTTGCGTAATCTTAGATGTTAGGCTTCCGCTATTCGAGTTACATAAGCACACTTTGTAAATTAAAATATACGCACAATAATATAGCAAGGACCTTTAAATTTAAGATTTCACGATTTCATTAGGAGTACTTCAATCTGGAGTTAAGAAACAAAAACCTGTGTTCTTCTTTGGCAAACCATCTGAATCTCCACAAACAACAAAAAGGAATCTACAAAATATTAAATTAACGAAATCTGGTGTTTTATTTTACTTGAGTGCGAAAATACTGATCTGGGATGGATATTGCTATACATGTCGTACATGTTGTGAGAGGGTGCCGTACGTCAACTACACACATGTGGTATTTAATCCGGAACTTAGTCGTCAGGTTGATTCAGTGCTGCCATCTAGAAAGGTCCATTAGAACTTCACACTCCGATTCGTCCGAAAATCAATTTACTGCACATTTAATAATTCCATAATTACATTTCTCAACAGCCTTAATTCATTTTCATTATACATATTTTCAGCTCATGTTTTGAAAAGCAAACGTGACCTATGTTACCTATCATTATTTCGTTGTAGGAAAACAATTTCTTATAACAAATTGCTGCGAAATACGTAAGAGACGTCAAACCACTATTCTCTAAGTATGGCATCCTTTCAAAGGAAGTTAAAATACTGAAACGGAACTATTAACAACAACAATAGCGTGCTTTTATGCCGTGAAACTTTCTTTCAATAACGGATAGCAGGTTTTATGAATTTCACAGCAGTATCCGTGGTTATAACAGGAAGATTATGAGAAAACATCATTATAGCTTCATAATAACGTCATTACTCGAGATTCCCTGCCAATCTCTAGCGTTATTGAGACAGAAATCGATACGTCACTCTCGATTGAGATGTTGCTTCTAAAATAACAACGCAAGCAATAAAGGGTATAGCCTAAATCTTTTTTTTGCCTGGTAAAATTTGATCCTGAGCGAAATTATTATATATTATAACGGACGATTCTTCGAAAGTAAAGCAGAAAAGCAGCACTATGAACATTTTAGATACATTTTATGGCGAAATAAAGTAAATACTGAAGGAACAAGTAAATTTGTGTTGCAGAAAGAATTACATGTACCAAGTTTTAATATTTTGAAAATGTTATCAATATAACTTATACAAATACAGGAGGATCTGTACTTATTCAGCTGATGCACACTTATATCTCTCATACTTTTGTGAAAGATATTTCTATTTAATGTTCTGCCGTCAGTGAAAGGTATGGTGCAAAACAGTATACATATAAAAAAGGCAATAACTCAAGAGAGTTCACGATATGAGGATTTTTCTGTAGACCGTGCAGATACTACTTGTTCGCCATTTACATAAAATTTGACGAAATCTTACGTTTACCCCACCTTAGTTAAATTACTATATAATTTGTCAAGTGAAATGTGAGAGTTTATAAGTAGGCTTCACTGTTTATTTATTAAAAAACTATATTCAAAACGAAAAGAAACCTCTTGGGTATTGAATAAGAAAGACGATGTAATGCTAACGTCGTTTCGCTTGGATATTAATTCGTTGGCCCTGTACTGTATTACCCGTTGTTTTATGATATATTTTTAGGTTACATTATTAATATTTTCAATTCTGCCAAATATTCATCGTTAATGGGTTAAGATCAATGTATAAAGTAAGTACTTACACTTGTACATGAAAGGCTATAGACATTACGGAAACCAGTGTTACTAATCTATCTTTCTCCATTACGCTTTTTTTAATTTCCTCAACTAGGTAACTATGTGGGTGATGCATTTGGAGATGGTATAATAAATTTAATAAATAATGATTTTGTAACGAATATTTCATCTTCCAGAAACAAAATGTATTTGCGGATAATATAGGATATACACAGAAAAATTTTTTTCGTAATCAGCATTCTAACAAACTGATGATGGTACTCCTGTTCTAGTTTGCTCATCGCATTTGATTATCACTTCATAATATTTCTGTTTTGTTCTGTTTCTGATTCCTATTTTTCTGTAAGCATTTTTATATTTGATGATAGCACCAATATTTTAGAAAACTTAGTGAGGTGCCCATATAATTGCGAAAACACATAATAACAAGCATAAATTAAAAATAATATCAATAAAAGCCACCTCATTATTAATTCAGATACAGCAGCTGGCCTGCATCGCCATATTTGATAGATCATGAACATGCATAATTAAGGAATACATCCAGGCTACACGTCGCTTATTTAAGGATGTTTCGGTTTGGTTTCTATCTTTGAATTTAACTTGAGTCTATGTAAGTTGAATTTTGAAGCACCGTTGCACGTCTATAAATTTGGAGTTGAGGTATATGGAAAATATCACCAGCAGTTTAAAAATTTAAAAATATACGTTGTGTTCCTTTTAAAATAGGGATTGTGATCAGAAGCTTCTCTTCTTTTTAGTAGAAACAATTCTAACTATAGGTTCGCACCAAAAGAGAAAAAAAATATCAGATGTGTTTTACCAAATTATAATTCTGAATTAATATTCCCACAAAAATAAAATTCGGGTACAATTCAACATTTTCCACTAAAACAATCATTAACGAAAATGCAATAAATAACATAATTATTAACTTGATAAATATTTTGTAAATAGGTAAATTCTGTATTACATGCAATCTTACTACCATACTGTTTGTCAGTTTTCGTTATTTTAGTTTCTTTGGGAAATTAATTTAGTATTTGACTCTAAATTTCTTATTTTTAGTTCTTTTATTTTAAACATTTGATACAAACAATTTTTTGTTTATTATCCATTATTAGCATATGGATTTCACACAAAGAATTTTCCGAAATATGATTTTCTAATTTTAACTTTTTACACAAATAATTTTGTTTTGATATAAGGTTACATAAATTTTGCGAAATTATGAAATATTGCATTTTAAACATTCCTACATATTCAACTTGTGGTAAAATTTGTTTAAAAGGTACATATTATTTTGTACTTGTATGGCAGAGCTGCTACATATTGACATTGAAATGGCTCCTTATATCTTTTGTACTGTAGCCACGAGAGCAGAGAAAAGACGAAGACCAACTACAACCAGCAGGATACGCATACCTTCTATACATAGCCGGAGTCACCGACAGGATAAAAAAGGGCCCTAGGGGAAAAAAACCACCACACGTTTCAACACGGTGACCAAAATCGACCAGCTACTCCCTCCTAACAAGGACGTGTTATCGAAACTACAAGCAAAAGGCATATACGAACTGAAATGCCAACGTGGAAAAAGCTACATCGGTCAAACAGGACGGAGTATTCAGTGCAGAGTGAAAGAACACGAGAGAGACGCACGCCTTAAGCAGATTAAAAAATCTGCAGTAGCAGAACACCTGCACCCACAAGGAGACCACCGCATAAGCTATAGCGACGTTAAGGTATTAGCAAGGACCAGCCACTACTACCCGAAGATAATACGCGAATCCATAGAAATAATGAAGGACACCAACAACTTCAATCGCGAAGATGGATACAAGATCAGCAACACGTGGAAGTTAACACTACGGAGTCGTCATACAACGAACGACGCGATTCAGCGGAACGGAACGGTTATGGATCGGCAAAGCGGAACAGAAATAGGATATATAACGAGGAGCAAAAGATAACAACAGCAATCTTTAGAAATCTTCTGAAGAAGCTGACAGCATGGTCAGCGAAACATCAAGTAAAATATTAACTACACAACATCACCCGAAAGACATTTCTACTATGGATTACGGTCGTGAAAGCCTACACTCAACTATCTCTCGTATAAAATTTAATGAAATTACAAAACGGGTTATTATTAATAATATATGTCATTTCAAAATACTTCATAAAAACTTTAGCACGAAAGAACCCATCGCAAGACCCAGATGTAGGGAGTAAATGTTGTTATCAAACTGGAAAGGATCTTGTGCAAAACAAATCTTAAGTAAATCAAAAAGGTCTCCATCCTCACCCAACGGATAACCAATTTAATTAAGATGATTGTTGAAAACTTGTACCACTGCTATTTAGGAACATTTGTAAAGAGGTTGGAAACATCTATCGATATGATAGTATTACTAGTGTTAATCTTGAAAATATTTAGATTTTTTTTGAGTCAGATCTAAGGAGTTCCTAACAGTATACCGGAAAGTATTTGTAAACAACATCCATAACACAAAATGTTATTCAACTACTTAGAGAGTACACCGATGAGTTAGTGTAAGATACCACTGGTCTAATTAGTATTTCGTTGAGGTTGTCAGATTTATGAAGGCGATAAAGGCTTGGTGGTAAAGTATACTCTGGGAAAAGTTCTGTCCTGGTATATCATCTAACAGGTAATTACATGAATTTGGCCTATCTTTTATTTTTTTAATAACCGATTAATTGAGAGGGTAATATTCTGTATACTATATGTCTCAAACGAAATTTTAAATTTTATTGTTATAATCCTGTTTATTTAAGATAACAGTACTGCCTCCTTTGTTTGATTTGGAGACAATTAGGTTGTCAGAATTAATCTTACTTCTAATGAACTTTAAGAGTTTAGCGTTAAAACAACCTTGTAATAACTGAGATGGTCTTTGGCTAGGTGCAATTTTTTTCTTTTGCAAATAAATACATAATGTCATCTCACAGAATTTGTAGTTTCAATATTGCTGCTTCTGTATTAACAGCCAATAACGCCAAATCTTTTAAGTAATGAGAATTGTTTGTGACATTAAAGTTTAATCCCAAACCAAATAGCTTCAGCTCCTCGTCATCAAATAAAATATCTGAATAGTTTTCGACAGGTTAACAAAATGTGTGTGTTAATAGTTAATGGCAATATTAGCTTATAATTCAACAAATTATTCAGTTCCCGGGATTTGTATTACAACATCTACTTCCAAGAATAGATCGAGCAACACAAGGAGCGAACGAAACAACTGCAGTTTTGCAAGAGATATACAGGAAAGTAAAGAAAAACAAATGGTTAAGACAAACGAAAAGGGTAAGGAATAAGAATTTAACGTCGGTCAGGAAGTATATGTCAAACCTTCCAAATACTACACACAGAAAACAAAAAAGCGATATTGGGGACCTTCCACTATCGTGCAAATATTTGACAATAACACAATAGAAATGAAAAATTCAAAAAATAAAATATTCAAATATTATATGATTTCGTTGAAACCTAGTTTTGCACCAAAGACTATATCCGAGGAAGATTAACCTTTTATATGTTCAACTTAGGTTGTAACTTCAGCATTCGTAGATATTTCAGCGAAGTAGTTTACATTTATCGAAATGTAGTAAATAAACAATTGCAACAAACCAAATCTAATAATTTGCCCAAACGCTCATGAACAATGTTTTTCGGAAAAATTAGTACATTAAATCCAGTAGTCACACATGCTGTAATCTAGTATTAACGATATTCACAAAAATAATCGCGATAGATTTCTTTTAATGTCTTAATTGGTTAGGTGTATTATTATTATTGCTATTATGATGTAAACAACACATAAGTATCGGCACCCTCCGCACCACACAAGTTTAATTTATTATATAGTAATATAATAATTAGTCCGGGACGGCCGTTTCGAGGACACGAATGGTCCTCATCATCAACCGGTGACCGAATGAAGTGAGAAAAAACTTTTTTAAAAACTAAACAGGCATGTACTATCCCTACTTCTTAGAACAGATATCCTTTACAAGTGCCCATTTCTACCCCCTGCACGCCTTGAAGCTACGACGTGCGAAAAATAACATGCATGAACTATACCTTCACCGAGAAGAAATTTGTATTTTACAAGTGGCTAATTCTACCGTCTACGCGTCTTAAACTACGACATGCGGAAAACACGGCCAGATGGACGGGAAGATCACTTTTATGACCCAAAAATATAAACGAGTGCCAGCCTACTGGAAAAGGTCAAAAAGGACAGAGTACGACAACGGTCCGTTTTCTCGGTTCATCAGATTTTTATTACTTTTTATGTCAACTGTCTCGTACGCATCTAATTCTCGCGGCGACGTTACGTTTTTAATCAATTTTAAGTCTTCTAATTTAATACTATGCCCGGTTTCATTTATATGTTGTGCCACACTCGACGCGTCCAATCTGCCGTAGCGATAATTTCGTAGATGTTCTTTGAATCTAGTTTCTATCGCTCTTTTTGTTTGACCAATATAGGCTTTATTACAGTGACTACATTCAATTTTATAAATACCCAACCTTTCTCCCATTTTCGGTTTATCTTTAGGATTACCGAGAAGATTTTTAAGTGTGTTGCGCGAACCGAAGCATACGTTCATATCCTGACTCTTCAAAACCTTCCCCGCGCCTTTCGATATGCCGTGAAAGGGGAGTTTCACGAATTTCTTGCTATTAGTTTCTACCGGGGTTAAGGTCGTGGAATTTCTTACGTAAAGCCTATGTTGGACTTTCTTAAGCATGCGATCGACTTCCATAGAAGAGTAACCGTTATAAATAGCTACGTTTTTTATGAATTTAAGTTCTCTGTTAAATCTACTTCTACTTAGAGGGAATTTAACCATTCTATTAATTAAGAAGCTAATCGCGGCCATTTTGTGTTGTCCACAATGGTTAGAATCGCTCATAATGTACCTATTCGTGTTGGTTTCCTTTCTATAGATGACAATTTCCAGTTTATTATTATTTTTAATCACTAAACTATCTAGGAACGGAAGTTCAGAAAGAAAAAAAAAAATAATAAACTGGAAATTGACATCTATAGAAAGGAAACCAACACGAATAGGTACATTACGAGCGATTCTAACCACTGTGGACAACACAAAATGGCCGCGATTACCTTCTTAATTAATAGAATGGTTAAATTCCCTCTAAGTAGAAGTATATTTAACAGAACTTAAATTCATAAAAAACGTAGCTATTTATAACGGTTACTCTTCTACAGAAGTCGATCGCATGCTTAAGAAAGTCCAACATAGGCTTTACGTAAGAAATTCCACCACCTTAGCCTCGGTAGAAACTAATAGCAAGAAATTCGTGAAACTCCCCTTTCACGGCATATCGAAAGGCGCGGGGAAGGTTTTGAAGAGTCAGGATATGAACGTATGCTTCGGTTCGCGCAACATACTTAAAAATCTTCTCGGTAATCCTAAAGATAAACCGAAAATGGAAGAAAGGTCGGGTATTTATAAAATTGAATGTAGTCACTGTAATAAAGCCTATATTGGTCAAACAAAAAGAGCGATCGAAACTAGATTCAAAGAACATCTACGAAATTATCGCTACGGCACATAAAAAGTAATAAAAATCTGATGAACCGAGAAAACGGACCGTTGTCGTACTCTGTCCTTTTTGACCTTTTGCAGTAGGCTGGCACTCGTTTATATTTTTGGGTCATAAAAGAGATCTTCCCGTCCATCTGGCCGTGTTTTCCGCATGTCGTAATTTAAGACGCGTAAAGGGTAGAAGTAGGCACTTGTAAAATACAATATTTCTTCTCGGTGAAGGTATAGTTCATGCATGTTATTTTTCGCACGTCGTAGCTTCAAGGCGTGCAGGGGGTAGAAATGGGCACTTGTAAAGGATATCTGTTCTAAGAAGTAGGGATAGTACATGCCTGTTTAGTTTTTAAAAAAGTTTTTTCTCACTTCATTCGGTCACCGGTTGATGATGAGGACCATTCGTGTCCTCGAAACGGCCGTCCCGGACTAATTATTATATTACTATATAATAAATTTAACTTGTGTGGTGCGGAGGGTGTCGATACTTATGTGTTTCTTACCATACTACGCCACAGTCCTTGCTATCATTATTATGATGTATTATAGAAAAGTGTATCAAAGTAGTTTCAATATGTAGCAGCTCTGTCCATACAAGTACAAAATAATATGTACAAATTTTACCACAAGTTAAATATGTATTAATGTTTAAAATGCAATATTTTCATAACTTCGCAAAATTTATGTAACCTTATATCAAAACAAAATTATTTGTGTAAAAAGTTAATTAGAAAATTATATTTCCGAAAATTCTTTGAGGGAAATCCATATGCTAATAATGGATAATAAACAAAAAATTGTTGCTGTCAGCTTCTTCAGAAGATTTCTAAAGACTGTTGTTGTTGTCTTTTGCTCCTCGTTATATATCATATTTCTGTTCCGCTTTGCTGATCCATGACCGTTCCGCTTTGCTGATCCATAACCGTTCCGTTCCGCTGAATCGCGTCGTTCGTTGCATTACGACTCCGTAACTTCCACGTGTTGCTGATCTTGTATTCATCTTCGCGATTGAAGTTGTTGGTGTTCTTCATTATTTCTATGGATTTGCGTATTATCCTCGGGTAGTAGTGGCTGGTCCTGGCTAATACCTTAACGTCGCTGTAACTTATACGGTGGTCTCCTTGTTGGTGCAGGTGTTCTGCTACTGCAGATTTTTCAATATGCCTACGGCGTGCGTCTCTCTCGTGTTCTTTTACTCTGCACTGAATACTTCGTCCTGTTTGACCGATGTAGCTTTTTCCACATTGGCATTTCAATTCGTGTATGCCTTTTGCTCGTAGTTTCGATAACACGTCCTTGTTAGGAGGGAGTAGCTGGTCGATTTTGGTCACCGTGTTAAAACGTGTGGTGATGTTTTTTTCCCCTAGGGTCTTTTTTAGCCTGTCGGTGACTCCGGCTATGTATGGAAGGTATGCGTATCCTGCTGGTTGTAGTTGGTCTTCGTCTTTTCTCTGCTCTCGTGGCTGCAGTATAAAAGATATAAGGAAGCCACGAGAGCAGAGGAAAGACGAAGACCAACAACAATCAGCAGGATACGCATACCTTCCATACATGGCCGGAAAAAGACCTTAGGGGAAAAAAGCATCACCGCACGTTTCAACACGGTGACCAAAATCGACCAGCTACTCCCTCCTAACAAGGACGTTTTACCAAAACTACGAGCAAAAGTCATATACGAACTGAAATGCCAATGTGGAAAAAGCTACATCGGTCAAACAGGACGGGGTATTCAGTGCAGAGTGAAAGAACGCGAGAGAGACGCACGCCACGTCAAGTAAAATATTAACTACACGACATCGCCCGAAAGACATTTCTACTATTGTACGAGAGATGATGATACTTTTATTATTAGGTAATCTTCAGCAATTAAATGATTTTGTTTATTACATTAATTTACTACATAACTCAGTTAAAGTTACCTTAGAAATAGAACAGAATGTTAGTCTTAATTTTCTTGACATACCATTAATCACTTCACAGCTACGGATAAGCTAGATTTTGCAAACTATCACAAACCAACTCAAAATTGTGTAACTATCAATGAACGAAAGGTGGCTTGACACCACCTTTTTAGCTTGAGATTTTCAAACAAGTAGCAACTATTAACAACTACAATATCAACAGTGTTGTCATGTTACTGCACAAAGTACAGAGAAAGAAAATAGAGACTGAATCCTACCTGAATCGTTTTGAAATAACTTCTCCCGACAGAGATAAAGACTATTTTTCTCTTTCACTTACTAGATTGCCCTCTTACACAATTGAGAATATTTTCAAACCATATTTTAATGTTGTTTTTAAAATAATACAATGTTTTATTGCAATTACATTGAAGAAACGTATCGTAATTTTGAAACTAGAATAAAAGAGCGTTTAAGATGTCTAAAACTTAGTTCATCGAGGCTTTTCTCACTTTGCAGCTCATAATTTTACAATTGAAAGTGACTTGATTGCATACCGCAAACAAGGGAAATATATTAAACAATCTGGAATCTTCATGATTACAAACAATTATTCGCCAATTTCATCACTACCAAGGCAAATAAGGGTACTAAACAGATTTTATTACAAAAATAATCATTTTAGTTTCGCGTGAATTCAAATTAGCAGTACAGTGTAAACAAACAGTTACTTTATATAGTTTCTCCTAGTCCCTAAAACCCACTTCTTTGAAACTGTCTACGCTTATGGGCGGATTTCCTGCGCATCATATAACGACGTCAGTGTGCCTTCTCGTTTGGAACCAGCTCTATTATTTGACTAGGGTCTGTTGAATGTCTTCGAGTTTATTATTTATAACTATAATTCATTCAAAGAAGGCTTCACTTCACATTTTATATTCAAAACTTGTTAAAAACTGTTAGTTATATAAAAATGACATTGTACTTCTCGAGTATAATCTGTGGCGGTGTCTTTTATTTTATTTGTTTAAATGTCCAAATTTACGGCGTTATTTTTTTATGATAGTATAACTGAATTAATTTTAACTTTGTCGCATATTTCGTAAGCATTGTACACTTATTTCTTGCATATTTTACAATGATTTCATGATTATCTTTGCATCATTCTCTAGACTATATTTACTTCAATCTACATTGTAATTAACTTAGTCACAAGCTAATTCTATAAGTAGTTTTACAAATAAATAATCAGTCACACTTACACAACTGTAATAACTTTTTTTTGATTTCCGTTCAACGATCAATATCTTTTAAGCTGGCTTGATGATGAGGTTTTTCACGAAACCGGTCGCATTTATATTCGCGGTGTCGTTGTAATTTAGGATGAAATTTTTCTCTAATATCGGGACAGCTAAAATCATTGGGATTAATCTCAAAACTTTAACTAACAAAAGAAGCGAAATGTCCATGATTAAAACGTAAACCTTAAAGAAGGGCAGTAAAAAATGCTGCAAAGATCATAAATTTTCTAGCTTGCGGTCACAAACCTGGAGATTAATTTTTAATTGCGAATTTCTCTTTCAGACTCCACACGCTTCAGTGGATAGTATGTTGAATATAACGGACACGGAAGTAGACGAATACACTCCGTATGGCGAGCGACCTGAGACCTACATCGTTCCTTTATTATTTTTCATCATTTTTGTCGTTGGAGTCCTAGGGAATGGTACCCTGGTTATTATATTTCTACGCCACAAGCCTATGAGAAATGTACCTAATACGTAAGTAAATAAAAAAACCGTTTGCGATGTTCTATGTATATAGATATTGCGTGGCATGTTTTATACGTGTTAGTTAGAACGTAAATATATTTAAATGATTCAAATTTAAAGCCAACTTTGGAGTTATTGAAAATATGCTACTGGAAGCATTCTATTCAAGAGTTGGGTTAATCGCTACATTAAGATTCCCAATGCTGTTTATTCGTTTAATACCTTTTTTTAGGTATTTGTCCGCATAAATTGACGGTTATGTTATTCGATGAAAAAATAGAAGAAATATTTTTGTTTTCTAAGGTTTCCTTCAGACGAGCTTAGTATGACTATCAGATATTTCTTTTTCAGTGTCCTTTAGTTTGTAGATTTTCGAGGATATAAATTCAAGCAGACAAGGGTCTCACAGGAATGTGCAGAAAGTAGACGAAAAAAGTCCCACGCACAGGAAGGTTGTAAAAAATAAGGGACTATTTTCCTAACGATATTCAGTTCTTAGTTTCTTGACAGCCATCCAAGACCATTTTATAAATGATTATTGCCTTAGTAGACAACCAATTCTTTTGCTATGTAATCCCTGTTTTTAAAGTAATAGGTGTGAAGAGAGAAAATTCAGCGTTTACCTAAAAAAATAAATAGGTGCACTTAAATTCCAATGAATTTGATTTTAGAACATATAAAATTGTATTTGTAAAGTATAGACAAAAGGGTCTGAGTGAGAACTCAGAGTATGTTACCTGTATTACAAGGAATGAATGAATTAAATCGCCACTCTTTGGGAATTTCAAAACGAAAAAAAAAACAGGTAATGGGATCTTTGAATTACCCTAAGCTAAAGCTACGAATTTATTCAAAACCAAGGCAGATTATATTGTCCTTAAATTTCAAAACATTTAAAAACACAATACAACGCCCTTTCTTCGTCTTCCTCGAAGCAATTGTGCAATTACAATTGACGAACATCCTTGTTGTTTGAACTTGTTTTATCCTACGGAACTTGCTTCAAAATCGCATCTTCCGGTTAGTCATTGATGAAACCATTTAAATTTTTTGTATAATATCTGAGCAGACACCGAATTGTGCTACAATATGCTGACTTACCGTATATGGTGAACCAACGGCACTGAAACTGAAACACCGAGACTATGATTCGCAAAAACCGAGAAGTGTGAAGTTAAAAAAGGCAGGCCACAACGTAAACAAACAGATAATAATATAATGTGCAATCAAAATAATCATAAAGGTGAAAAAGATGAAAAAGTAAATGTCAAAACAACATATATAAAGAACCTTATCCGATATTAAATAAAAATAATGAAAGGTAAATAAATTACCAGTTGACACTCGATAAATTATATATAAATATATGTCGATATATCGTAATAGTCTACAAATGATCTTGGATGTTATGAACAAGTTAGAAGTGAAATGATATTAGTTACATAGTCATTCATCCACGACTTAACTGATAATTTAAAAGGAGAAAGAAAATACTAGTTTCATCAAATCAGTCAATTATCCAAAAATGATCAAGATAAGGCAAAATAACTGAAAAGAATAAAATCAAAATAATTTTAGGTGAAGCCGATACCTGTTTAATGTAACATTGACATTATTTCTTTACGTAAGTCAAATATTAAATTAAATGTAAATCGTAAGCAGGCTCAAAATGGAACAAAACAAAATTGCAGTTGGTGTAGCCCTACTCAGCTATTATTGGGAAGTCTTAACAGATTGCGGAGGCGCGTAGCTTCTGGTTTAGCCGTACGACGGGTGTCACGGTAGCTGTCAAAATCAACGACGGTAAAAAAAAAAAACAAATAACACAAAAAGGTATCAGGTAAAAAAATTAGAAGAACCTAAAATCCAAAAGTGTATAAGCTTAAGGTCAAATCAATCCACGTGCATTAAAGATGACAAAAAGAACTCACTGTTACTTACCTTACAAATTCCCACAAATTGAGGTATACGTATCTTAACCCAACAAGCAATTAGGAGACTAAAGAATCCTGTATTCTACAGTAGGTGTTAAAGGATTAATTGAAAATAACAACTAATTCCAACTACAACGCCGATAATTACTAGCCCACAAATTACTATAATTATTAAGCACGAAAACGGTTCTTTATAAAACCAGACCAACTAAAGTAATTAGAATTAATAGAATGAATTGATTTTCAATCGGAAGAGGAGGGACCGAAAACAAAAAAACGATGAAGGATGGATTTGATTAAATTTAGACAATTATAATGAATGAAGTAATCTTCATACATTTAACTAAATGATAAATAAATAATGAGGGAAAATAAAAGATTAAACATCCAGAAAATCATGAAATAACAAACCTGTAAATAACCACATCATAACAACTGAAGCTTACAACCTTGACCGTAAGATGACACTACAAAGTCAAAAGGACTAACCTAAATACAAAATATATATATCGCAAAAGTGGAACGTGACAGTTTTTCTTTGCCCAAAGCTAGCTGTCGATGAAACATAGGGAGCAATTTCATTGTATCTGCTTTTAACGTTACCTATTATGGATTTTCGGACACCGTGCGATTCCGCAATTCCGGTTACGCTTTGCTCTCTTTCAAATTTATTTAAAATCCCATCACGATTGAATTAAAGAATCTGCACTATGCACGCAACATCTGTCGAAAAACTCCAAGCTGCATTAATGCTAACAATACAAAAGGGCATACTAAACCTCGCAGTCTGGTAGTTCTGGATTGTTCTAAGACAATATAAAAAATAAAAAAATAATTTCTTTACATTTGATGTTTGTCGATATATTTTATGCAATTTAGAGCATGTTCACTACACTAAAGATTTATCATCGAAAGCTATTTTCATAGTGAACAAAAGCAACGCAATGGAGAGTGGGCTGATTCCGTGCAACTACATATGAATTTCGTCTTTAGTTTCCACATTTTGCAATATGATATCATGATTTATATTAACAAACTGTTCATTGCGTTACTAAATTTTGCAAACTCGGTAGTGACTAGGTCAGTATTCAATAACAGCCTTGAAGATGTCCAATAAGAGTAAGGGCGAAACATCGGCAGAAGCAACGACGCGGTTCCAACCGGGAAAGCAAGAGTAAAATATTCATTGGCACATATGTGACGTAACAAAAAATGTGAAATTAGAAAGAATAATTACTTCTGCTATTTTTTTTTTTTTTTTGTAAAGACAAATAACACTATATATTTCAAATAAACTATATATTTAATAGCGTACAAAATTAATTTTTCCTAATTATTAGAGGTTTTCTTGTAATGTTGAGCTAATATCATTATTCAAATAAGAATAAATATTTAACAAGTTGACAAAACACGATTAATTTTACTTATTGTGTAATTTCGGCCATGTACTCAATATAATTCCGGTTGGGTCGTCACAAGCGTCGTCACTGTTAGGTGAAATATTATAATTTTTTCCTACCTTACTGATCTATTCTCTGAGTACCTGAGATAGGTCGATAGGCATATTGCAGACAGGAATATAACGACAGCAAAGATAATATGTTTAGCACCTATTGATTAGCTCAATCTATCCTCAAAAGTATTTAGAAATCCGTACAACTAGCTTTAAAATCTTACTTATAAAAACATTCTCATAAAAAGTAAACTTATTGCAAGATGGAGCTTATATTACAAACATTTCATTACATATATTAAACTTAATATAAGATAATTTACACATGAATACACATTAAAGGTAGCAATTTCAAGATTATAAGTCATTAGGTACCGAAGTAATACTCTCAGATAGAGTTTTATCCGTGTTACAGGTCTATAATACAGATAGAAATCGTCAAAATCGTTCTTGAAAAAACATTAACTGCACCATCAAGTGGCGAACGCTTCTACGACAACCCATAAAACGAAATTGCAGTTGCAGCTTGCGAGATGGTCACGGGATTAATAAGATAATAACAACCGATGCAAGATGCAGCGATATTCTGTCAAGCTTGCACCAAAAATGGTTCTTACCAAGCTTAACGAATACGCGATAACATAAACAGAACGCGCTTGGCGTCTCCTATCCAATACTATTCGCTGAAAAGAGTTTCACTGAAAATATAAAAAAAAACTTGTTTAATACTTTTCTCTTCTCTACACGTCAGTTAATTCCAGAAAAGACCACTACAAATCACATTTCGAAAATTAGATATTCTAATAAATTTTCTTTCATTAAAATTCATTTTGAACAAAACAGGTAATTGTTACACTTTAACAATCAAGTGAAATAAAGGAAACTATAATCAAACGCATTTATTTTTGGAGAGTCGTGTTTTCTAAAATGGCGTTAATTATATACTATCTTTATTATTATTACTGTTATATACAAATCAAAACCATTGCAAGTTTCGTGAACGTGTTCAAAGAATAATTTCGTCGTTATCGACCTTCAGAAATATAACATTTTTATTATTCAAAAGTCACAAAACAGTGTAAACCTGAACATGGGATAATCAATAAAAACTTAGAATTGTTTTACAAGGCTCTATCGTTATTGTATATTTTATAATTATTTCAATAGTCGACATCAAAGGCATGGCGCCCACACGTGATGCACTAGATAAAAAGGATCTAATTTGCAACAAGTGCTTTAGTAATGTGAAAGCATACACAAGTTATAAGCTGTATACGACAACAAATCAGTTAATCTGCATTCTTCGTTTGAAGGGAGTATTTGTGGATAAACTCAGAAGAATCAAATGTTGCGAAAAAATATCTCAAATATGTAAGAAGGATGAAAGAAATAGCCAGTATGAAAACAAATTGTGACTGTATAAACAAAATTAAAGTTTAGAAGAAACAATGAAGAAATATAATGAATATGAACACCGAGTATTTGATCTAAGAACCAAAATGGAAGACATTATAAAGATATTATAAAGGAAATTACTATCATATGCGAAGAGAAAGACAACGAAATATGAAAACTGAAAGGTAGAATAGAGAAAATTAATTTAAGAGATTTAGAAGAATTTTTAAATTTAACGAATGAATCAATGAAACAATTCATTAGAAGAACAGTAAATGTGAATAATTTCCTTCCCTAGAGACAAAGTTTTCAAATAAAAGTACGCGCGTAGATTATGAAATTATGTCTAAGTATACGCGATGTTGCTACACATTGTACATGTTTGGCTTTTTAATGTATATTTAACGTTTTGCCTTTCCTCAATTCATCTCAACTTTCTTCACCGTTACTCTATAGCTACCTAATTTAGTTTTTGAGATGATCGGAATAATCTGAAATATTTGCGAATGCCGTTTTTTTTACCCGTAATATCTTAATCGCCTTATATGCTAAAATAGTGATTCAAATTTTATTCGCTTGAAATACTCAATACTTCGAGTTCTCGGTCTCATATTGAAAAAAAATGTATCAACTAAATTCTGGGACCATCGAAATCATTCTCAACTTTAATCCATGTTATTCAACTTTTTTGTATGGAATACTTTCTATGTTTTCCAGAATTTGCTTTTTTTTTGGATTTTTTTTCATAAACATTACATTACGTTCTTTGTCATTAAATTAAATGAGACTCTGCAAATAAGTTTTTCGTTTATAAACAAGTGCTGTCACAAAATACTATATTTACTTTCTTTTAAGATATTTCTTAAAACTGTCTAAACCTTATTGTTTTGGTACAATTTCAACACTTGCTCTACACAGCATATGTACTTAACGCTTGTTTATTATCCAGTGAATTCTCACAGTCGTGGAGAATTGCTACAGTTACCCCGATTCTGCGCCTTATTAGCATTTTAGAAACTTGTCAAAAAGATTATGTACCAGCAACTAAAGAACCTTTTCTTTGCAACCAGGGTGATTCCTAATTGTCAGTCTGGAATCAGGAGTAGCTATAACTGTATGACTGCATTGTTAAATGTCACAGATGACATCATATCTAGCACCGGCAAGGGTATGGTCTCAATTTTATTCTTGTTTGACTATAGTAAGACTTTTGACATTTCCGACCATAATTTACTTCTTGCCATTTTGCCTTTTGGTGGATTATCTCCTGGTGCCGTTTCACCATTCAGTCTTATCTGGGTGGCGTTCGATACTCAGCTTGTCCATGTAGTGCCGCAGGAATCGGTACTCGCCCCCTTGTCGATCCAGGCTTGCTTGGATATTGGATGTGAATTAGTTTCTTTTTTATATAATTGTTTCTGTTTATCTAGTATCTAGAATTCGCAAATTTATTTGTGTCAACGGAATGTAACTGTAGTTCAGAATACTTTTAGTTTAGTTATTTTCTTTATTTAGTTAAAGACAGATTTTCTTTTTCCATCTTGTTTCTCTGAAAATTCAAGGTCCACCGCTAGATCAAGCACAACTTACTATTTGAAGTGGACAATGTGATTTTCCTCTATGTATTTACATTTATATGTTTTCTTTCTTTCTTTTTTTTTCTCGTTGGTGTCGTTTATATAGCAAATAAAGAAACTACTCTTTTTATTATTGTTTAACCATCATTCATCATATAAACAAAATGATGATGAGTAAATCACTTTGTTATTGGTTTAATAAAATGAAATAAACAAAAATACAGGCCACACAAATACACGATGATATTTAGGTTGTTTACGAAAGTGTTGTGATGAGGGCGCTAGTAGGCAAATGCTGCACCTGTATATGGGGTACAGTCAATAGTCGCAGACCATTGCGCATCTAACACTTCCCCTCGAGGCGAGATTGATCTACTCTAACTTCTAGGATCCACTCTAACTCCTAGGATTTGTATTTACTTCGCGAAGATATCAGCGGCCATGCCTTCCGTCAAAACGTAGTTTAACTTTACTTCTCCGTTTGCTATGACATCCCTGACGATGTGATATCTAATGTCGATGGGTTTTGTCCTGTAAAACACAACTTGAGGTTGACTTCCAACGAAATCATGCATACCATACTTCTTAAGCACTTTCTTTACATAGTCCGCTTGCTTCAAGGAAATTCTGCTTTCTGACATTTCGAATTCCATTCCAGGGTAATAGCTGACTTCCCGTAAATCTTTTAATTCGAATATCCCCGACAAGTACTGTTTAAATTTGTGATATCATCCTTTTTTCTGGAAGCAACCAACCTACGAATGTTGCAAGCAAAGCTAAGTGTTCTCCTCTCTTGACATAGTACATGCATGGGTCGGAGTTTGTCCGTGTTGCACCATATTCTTTTAATATCAAATCTAATTTGCTTGTCTTTCATAGCCTGCATATTTTGTTTCTGTCTGATTGACATCTTCGAGCGAGTTGCCAATGAAACAAGTGCTCTAATTGAACTTTAGCGAGCTACTGGAGCGAAGGTTTGTTCATAGTGTATTCCTGGACGTTGAGAGAATCCCTGAGTTACCAGGCGAGCCTTACATCCCGACTACTTCCTTGTCCTTCGGTCGTGTTACCAATTTCCAAGTGTCGTTCTTTAGGATAGATTTCATTTCATTGACCATTGCATCAAACCATTCATAAGTATCCACATCTCCTATAGTCTGTTTCATTGGAACTTCGGAGACTAAAGCGAAATTCTAATGTTCAACGAGATTAGATTCGTCCACTCCTTTCGTCGTCTTTCTCTGGAACCACTTTTAATGATCTTCGTCTTTTCCTTACCTCTTCGAACTTTTGATACAATTTTTTTGACTTCTCGCAATTCTTCGGGACATTTTTGTCGGCTGTGATCGTACCCAATATCGGCTGGATTCGGTTTCGGTCCGTGTCTTCCATCATAAACTCCGGAATTAAATCTTCAAAACTGTTTTGCACGGTGTCGGGTTTTTCTAAGAATTTCACATCTCACGTGGTCTTTATTCTTCCCTCGTTACCCAAATCCAGTAACCCTTAAAATATCTAGCAAAACCAATAAAGATGCCTACTTTCACTAGGGTCTCGAACTTACGCGTACCTTATGTCTGCTTAGGATAAAGGCTCTGCAACTAAATTCTCGAAGATGATTTACGTTTGATTTTGTTTTGAAAAAAATAATTAAGGAGGCAACCCCGACTGCAGTAATACGCATCTGCCGGTGTCCAAAACATTGTGGTCCACTTTTCGCCACGCCATCCTGGTCTGGGTTGTAGGGTACCGACAATCGCCTTGTTATACCATTCTCCATCAGGTAACAAGTAAATTTGTTGCTGAGACAGTACCGTCATCTGATTGTAAAAATTTTACCTTCGTTTACTTCTGATTTTCCACTAAGGCGTCTTTTCGATCACTTCATCGTTCAATTTTATGAACCTTATGAACCGTATTTCACACCTTCGAGAGTTATCATCGATGAATTCGACGAAATACTTTGCTCCATCATGGGATTCCACTCGTATCGGTCTGCACATGTCCGAGTATATAATTTCCAATACCGCGGTATTCCGATCCGATTATCTGGGGAACGGGCTTCTGGTCATTTTCCCTTCAATGCAGACGGTGCACTGGAATTCATCGCGAAGCTTAGTCGACCCCAAACCATTCATGACACTGTTTCGTAGAATGTCTTCCCATTGAGGTGACCGAGTCGTCGGCGCCACATCATTGTTTGCTCTGTTTCCGATCGTGCGAAATGAGCTGAGTTAGAAATTAAATTGCACTCCTCTTCTTGACTTTCGCGAACGCGTTCGGTTTTCTGCATGTCCGAGAAATTTTCTGCACTTTTACACTCCAGACAACGTGTTTTGCGTTCGAACGATCTCCTGCGCGCTTCTTATATCCACTGCTTTTTGTCCCACCTCATCACACTTGAATTTAATGTTAGCTTTTAAACTTGCAATTCTACTAGCGTTAGATCCACCTTTGGTCTAACGTTTATTCTTAAATCGCGGTTTACTAAGCTTTTATTCACGAACATAGTGTTTTGAACACGTGTGTCTTTTTTTCTAACTTCACTTTCTTCCACTACTATAATTCTAAAAATTGATGGTGTCGGTAATATATTACGCGATTTAATAGCGCACCTAAAGTTCTCAAAACTGGCGAGCATATTGTATACTAACATGATCATGAGCAAATAGCTATTTAGTTCAATATCTATTTCTTTTAGTTTATTTACTACGTCGAGGAATGTATTTACACGTGACGTTCATTCTTCGCCTTCGTCCATTTCGTTTAAGATCAACTACTTCAGGAGTGTTGCTTCCCGTGCCGGTCCCTTCGATTGGTAAACTTCTCGTAACTTTAGCCAAACTTACCTAGACGTGTTGCACCGCTTTATAAGTTTCAGTTCCGATGGGCTCATCGACAATATGATGTCCTACTTCGCGATGCTGTCGTTTTGAACCCCCGTGACCAGTTTATCTTCAGCTTCTTTGTTCTCACATTCTCCGTTCTCAAACATCCATTTCTTCGTCTCTTACAGTAGCGCCGCCATCTGTATTTTCCGCGCATCTTAGTTTTCGCGATTTAGAGTTTCAATTCGTAACAGATTTGACGTCTTCACTTTACATGTAAGATATAATTTAAGATGTAATGGTTTAGAAAATAGATAAAAAAAAAGAAAAAAAAGTTGTCTGTCATTCTTCTTTTGTGAGGATGCTAGTGAGCTAGTGGGCTGCATAGGTATACGTGTATACAGGAACAGCCAATAGTCGCAGACCATTACGCATCCAAGTATGCGGTATGCCTTCGCAGCATTTTACTCGTTTTAGCAAAAAACTTATTTGCTTAGATTCACTCTTAATTTGATAAAAAAGAATGTAAATTAGGTATAGAAAATGTCTGAAAAAGTTTCTGTCCCAGATTCTGCAAAGATATATAAGGTGTTCCAATTTTGTAAATTACAGTTGACAAAGAAAATGATATGCGTTGCCCAAAATCCAAAGGGATATTCAGTCAAATGAAATTTCAGTCATCACTGAAAATGCCGTTAAAAAACATCGGCATTTCGTAAAAATCTCGAATTATCTCTATTATCTCAAAAGGTAACCAGTAAATAGAACAGGGTAATATTGAAGACATCAATAGAAAAGGGGCATGCACGGAGGTAATAATATACAGGTGTTCCATTTTAAAAACGTATCACACACACATCACACATCACAGCGCAATGTGTACTTTATCTAAATTACTCAGGGAATGAATTATGTTCCAGCCACGCACTAAGTAAACACGCTGTGCATATTCATGGTGGTGACAGAGTTATATTTTCTCAATTGAATTTTGCTTCGTGTAGGTTTCTGCACGTTTTTTGCACAAACACGGTATTTTCCCTGTAGTAGGTCTTATATAGAAGGCTTGTCTCTTTTAGTAATAATAAGCACCAAAAATGGGCTGGATTTCTATTTCGATAAGTGAAGACGCAAGCTACTTTAAAGCTAAAAGATTTTCCAGATATACGCTTCAATATTTCATTATTTGTCATTAAGTTACTTCATAATAAAAATATCTATAAAATTATTAAATTTGCTCTACGGCCTATTGTATTTGCAGATACATCCTATCACTATCGTTGGCCGATCTCTTGCTGATACTGACTAGTGTTCCGTTCACCTCCATCATATACACCGTAGAAAGTTGGCCCTGGGGAGTTATCATGTGTAAAACCTCGGAGATCGCCAAAGATATATCCACTGGAGTATCGGTGTTTACGTTGACGGCGCTCTCAGCTGAAAGATATTCGGCCATTGTGAACCCACTACGTAAACTACAGGTAAGAAATTACTTGTTGGTATCATATGTAACGATATTATTGATACTCAATTTGCGCTACCTGTGCAGGTGTCCCATCCTTCAAGAATTGCAAAATTGTGCCTACTGTGTAAATAGTAGGAAGCCACCATTTTCTGATGATATACCAAACGTAATAGAGTATCCTCCAAAAATGTTTCTGTTTGAGTAGTGAACCAAGTATCTCCGTTGTTATTTTAAAGGGAACACCTGTATAATTGCGTTTTTAGTTTTCTCTTCTGGAAATAAACCAACATAACGTAAATTTCATATACTTGCCTCTAACAGATTGCGTCCGCAATCGCCTAAATTTAAATATACATATATTTCCTTCAAAAAATCTGGTATGCAAATACAATGTTTTCAATGGCTTCAAATCTCAGCTTTAATTTGAT
The DNA here is from genome assembly GCA_902654985.2 of Oryctes borbonicus. Taxonomy (NCBI): domain Eukaryota; kingdom Metazoa; phylum Arthropoda; class Insecta; order Coleoptera; family Scarabaeidae; genus Oryctes; species Oryctes borbonicus. The sequence continues at coordinate 5,479,561 of LR736884.1, read as the reverse complement.
AAATGTTTTCTGTTCTAGACATCGTCACTCAGATTAGCGAAACTTACACATTTTACCAGATAAAGTTTACAATTTCTTCCACTTTTTCCTAATATATAAAACTATACCTATTGTCTATTCCTTCTTTCTTTAGGTTCGCAATTTTAAATAATCAACTGTCTAAGATTGTCTTGTGCCGAGATCCTCGTAACCAAACTATATTACAGTACCAGAAACCATCCGGATGCAATTTCCAAGTGTTAAACTTGTCTTTGACTGCAATAGCTACTTTGACTCAACATTTTGAAACGGGAATTTAAAAACGTCAGTGTTGGTACCTTTTGTTTATTGTTCTCATGGTAATCAAACTGTAACGCCCTCAGAGGTTCATTAGCTAGGCAACAGAGAAGACGAGCTGGGTTATCACTAATAAAATAACAAAATGGGCACTAGGTAATTTGTTGTGAATAACATGGACTACTACCATAAAATTACGAAAATGTAACGCTCGGGCGAAGTCCAGGGTGAACACGGTTGGTAATTAAATGAATACTTAAAAAGCATCAAAGTACAAATAAAGATGATTGGTCAGTTTGTATACTACGAAGGCTCAATGAAACTATAAAGGCTGAATATACTAGGAAGGCTGAATATACTAGGAAGGCTGAATAAACTACGAACGCTAAATAAACAACGAAGGCTGAGTAAATCCTATTCGTATAGCTCTATACTTGCCTACATTTTTCTGGATGTTTTGATACGTTAATCTAAACCTAATTAGGCGAACAGAATAAACCCAAATGCAATACATAACAATTCTTATTATTTTTTCAAAATCATTCACAACTTAAAAAGATATGCATAGCAATCTCAAAGAAGTATCGGTTTGTATTAGCATAGAATGAAGGAATCCTTAAGCCGATCTTTGGATTCCCCTCAAGCTTGAGCGCATCCTTAGTCTATAATAGTAAATACGGTGAACCTTTTTATTTTTTATTTAACAATTTATTAATTCCGCTGTACAAACCGTGTAAAGATATTTTATAGAAAAACTATAGCTCAAGTTTTAATAAACCACTACCAAAGCCCATAGAAGATACTAAATAACGAATACGGATTAAAAAACAAAACTACTTAATAAATTTGTGATGAGAAATAATCAGTTAGAATAATCTTTTTTTTTCAAATGAATATTAAATTTACTAGAGAAAAATCTGCGAGTTCCCAAATGAGTTGACAACACGACTAAACAAGCGGATCTAAAATGACAGTTTCGAAGTCGATAAATAAACAACACATTGGCTGAATGATGAGAAATAATGGCTTGCGATTTGAATAAAGTTTTCGTTTGCGTATGTCATATGATGCTGCTATGGCATTATGGTATTAGGGGAAATACATATGGCAGAACACGTTGTCAGATACGAAAGTAACCGACGTAGGAGTATCCATCAAATGGTCCTCGTTATTCACTGTATATATATACTCGCCCAGATATTGGACATAGGAAGATATAGCTTTTTAGAGGTTTCGTTTTGGTAACAGAAAGCAGATCTTTATTATGCATTCGCAAAGTGGTATTGAAAAATCCCTCATTACTTTGCTAACAACAAATTTTCAGGTTAGCTGTCATCAGCGCCATATTCACTTCTCATCTTGGCACTTCACATTGTCCACCTATCTGGTATGAGGGTCCATCCGTTGGTAGGAAGCCCGAATCCTGTAGAAAGATTCCTGTTCTTAGCCGAATATTAAGGGGGCGTAAAAATAATAAAATTAATATAGAAAATTAATAGAAGTCCAGCCAACGACAATCGCGGGGAAGACTTATATTAACTACTTTTATCTGTCATTCTCCTTTCATTAAATTAATTTCTACAGCAAGTTGCATTGCATACGTTAGTCGCATAAAAGTTATTTTTGTAATTTAAAAGTCTTTCGGTCTGTTTCATCTAAATTCGCAGTATAATTTAACGTTGTAGTGTTGCATGTGGGCAAGAGTATCATCAAAGAACACAGAATCCCAACATCAGTTGCGTCCCTGCATCATGCTACAGCAAAAATCGTTCCTTTCGGCATATATTTCAATATAGGATTTTTTCATAGGTAAAAATTATTATATATACAGTGGTGGACACATAATTAAGGACATCAGTTTTCGTTTTAAAATATTTATATTTTCGAAATAAAATGTTACATTACTTATTTTAATTAAGGTAATCATGTTTATGGTCTTGTAATTTGTATAGTTATTGGAACAGAAACGAAAGAACGCATTTTATAGCAACTTAGTAAATAAAATAAATAAATATTAACTAATTTGGTCTGGACAACTAATTAAGGACACTTCGAATTTATTAGAAATGTTTTAAAAATAAATATCTTACACGTAAAATTCGCATATAACTTTTAATCCAAATCTAATATTTAGTCGGGTAGCCCTTCGATTTCAGTACAGCATTGCACCACCTTGGCATACTAGCAACCAAAGTCTGACACCGTTTCACCGAAATATTATGCCGTATTTCCTGTACATTTCGGAATAGCTCATCTGCATTTTTATTGGTTTTTTTCTCCAGAGCCCTCTCAACATCTGCCCAGAGGTTCTCGATAGGGTTTAAATCGGGACCCTGGGCAGGCCAATTCAAAACGTTAATGTTTTCAGTCGAAAACCATGCTTTAAGGCTCCGAGCAGTATGCTTCGGATCGTTATCATGCACGAAAATGAATGGAAGAGGCATGTGTTCGTCCGCAAGTGGCTTCGTTGTATTCGCTAAAATATCTTTGTACAAGTCTCGGTCCATTCTTCCAGTTATCCGCCGAATAGGACCGACACCAAACCATGAAAATGCAGCCCAAATCATAATATTCCCTACCCCATGTTTTACGGTCTTTAAAGTATAGCGAGGGTCGAGTTCTTTGTTTACGGGACATCGTACATATTTTTTGCCGTCTGATCCAAACAAGTTAAATTTGGATTCATCGCTCCAAATTATTTGTTTCCAAAATTCCAAGGGCTTTTCGGCGTGCTCCTTTGCAAACTGAATTCGACGTTTTAAATTCTTTGTCAGAACATGTGGCTTTCTTCTTGCAATGCATCCGCGGAGACCACCTTCAAGTAGTCGACGTCTTATGGTTCGCGTTGATATTCTGTCGGTCAACTGTGCCGATATTTCTCTGAGAATTTACTTTGAACTAAAAAAAAAGAATTTGCCTTGCTCGTTCTGCAAATTACGTGATCTTCTGCCGGGGTAGTTTTCTTTAGCTTACATTTTTTTTCTTTGTTCTCAGTGCTTCCATTGCTGCCGTAATGAACTATAGCATTCTGGACCATCGTTTTTGAACACAGAACCTCCGTTGCAATGGCCCAAATTGACTTTTTTTCTCTGACGTACTTGAATATTATAATTTTGCGCAATTCCGGAGTGCAACTCCTTTTACGGCCCATATTTAAAAATTTTTATTTATTTATAGTGAAGTAGAAACAATGTACACCATTCACCTCGTATTTTCGTATTTGATTACTCATAATTTAATAAAATAGCTCTTTGTCCCTAATTATATGACCAACCACAAGCACGTTCAAATTGCAACTGATTTCACTAACGCAAACGTAGCCATAGAAGCGAAAATGACTGGTCACTGAAATACGCGTAACTTTTGCGTACTTTTATAATTTATCGTTGCAACACACAGTAGGTTCGTGAAATAAATGCAAATAGTGAATACAGTAAACTGATACAAAAGTTTTTTTATTTTTTTAAGCTGTCCCTAATTATGTGTCCACCACTGTATATACAATCATTTTAATCTATTTATATACACATTTGCTTAGATATTTTTATGTTACTGTTTTCGTTTTTGTTTTGTTTTTATTTGCCTATATTGTTTGTTTGTTACAATTTTACCTCTTTTTCTCATTTGTATACATGTACATATATTTTGACCTGTAAGATAATACATGTATATAGAGACTAAATAAAATAGTATTAAATGAATTGCAACGTTTTGATAACTCATCGCTTGTCTGGATAATACATTTTTCCATTTCAGGATATCACATTTGACAAAAGTACATTAACATATCGCTATTAAGAATTGGAACGTTACAGCAGTGTAACATCAGAAACCACTTGGATGCAATATCCAAATACAGGACTCGCGCTTAGTTCTAAAAATCTCTTTTACCGTAAATGTTAGACATATGCAACACTATACAAAAACATTAGAGATATGAATTTCCCATACGCTGGGTACAGAAGAAGTATACGGTGTTCACTACTGAACGGCCTGTATATTTCGAAGGCATTCTAGTGCCATGTCTAGATAGAAGGGGATGCGCAAATTATCTCATAGGAACTTACATTAGAATGTATTTAGGGCAAAATCATAAATATCTCGAAATCTGTTCAGGAGAAATTGAAATAGGTTCCATTAAAAATAACAAATACGTGCATGGTTCGCTAGTTATGGATCACCCTCCACATACGGAAATACGTTTTAAAGGTACTTTATGAGGTCCATTATGTCATAAAAACATTGTATCTTCTTACCATTATACAATAAGCACAACTGTACAATTCCGGAAGCTTGAAACATGCTGCATATTTGAAATTAGGAGACAATACTACACTAATTTGAAACATATTGTATGGCTCCATTCAACTGAGTAAAGCTTATACAAAAACTCAAGTTTATAATTCTTCTCCGTACTAGTATCTTAAAGACCAGAATCCATACATTGATCTCCCAAAACTTTGAGAAATGTAGTGGCTATTGCATTTTAAAGAATAGTAAATGTTGATTTTTAATGAAAATGCGTTGTTCTGTTTTTCTATTAACTGTAGTATAAAATTAATAAATAAGAAATGCCTTTTAATTGCCAATTAATTCCTTAAACCGCGGTATCATTGTATAAGTAAGGTAAAGAAAACTACCAGACAATTGCTAGCTTTAAAGATCTTAAGCCGTCTTTTTGTATGACCTCATCATGTTTCTAAATTGCGGTAGCGTACTATAGGTTTTAAGATCATGTGAAAGCCAGGATTTGCCCTCAGTCTCGCTTATTTGATATGAAGGCTTAATATTCAATAAAATTTATTATAGAATGATAGGGGTAGTGGTGGTCTCAGTAACTAATTTAATTTTGCATTACACTTAGCCAATTAATTAACATTAAATATCACCAATTAAATTTAAATTAGTCTACACCAATTCGTCCAAATATACGCGGTAATATTGAAAAGGCAGCTAATCTTCACTTTCCATTACTACTCATCTACCGTGCCTATCTTTGAAATGGCATCCAGAACAGGATCTACATGTTACGAATCCCCAATTCAAAATCACACTCTCTCTGCTATAACGAAACGATTTCAAAATCAATTAAAATAACGAGTTTAATCAAATCGACTCCGTCGAGTAATTTAAGGTTAATTATATATCTTGCGCGTAGATAAGGAATGGAAGGCGAGATTATTTGTTCCTGCAACTAAATTAACAATTAGCATAACTCTGAACTCCGAAAGGGTTTTGTGCGAACGATTCGATAGCATTGTTCTGTTACAAGAAATCCAATATAAGTTTTAATTAATTAAGGCTATGTGGGCCAATATATTTTTTGATTATTGCGAATAGCATTTTCGCAAGCCGAGAAACTAACTGGAAAATGGAGTCTAACTTGCCAAAAGTAAAAATATTTTATAGACTAAGATAATTTCGTAGTTTTCTATCGGCGGCGCTACGTTCAAAATCGAATTTTTAATATATAGGATAAACACTTGCTATCTGCTACGATGGTGTTGAATTTTTCAACACCATCATAGCTTGATATGCGACATCCTGCGAGAAACTGTACAGAAACAAATAGGCATGATGGAAAATTGTTTACAAAATGCAGCGTTCACCCTTATAACATTGCATTAATTTTAGTGTATTAGTGCGAGATGAGTCAACTGTTCGCCAACGTCCCATTATTTTCGACATAAAATTAAAACTCGTCGTACCTACCTATGTATGTATCATGTGACTTGTTCTCCGAACATATGAGAGCACGTATTTCATATGGGTGCCCTCTTCTAAAAATAACAGAAATTGCAAGCAAGCTTTGACAGCAGTATAAAGTTTGCTGTAGACGAAATCATTAATTGGCTAAAAACATCCCCACTTTGGGATTAAGCTCAACTCATTAACCTTGTTGCGCTTTATTAATCAGCTATCAAACACTAGTGACGTACAGTAAAACCTGTGTTAATGGGCACCTCATTAGAGAACAGTTTCTAATTCTACAAACCCTTAGAATACTAAAAATTTGATCAAATTGCATGTTTCGAAGGAAAGTTATAACTCATTCAAATTCCTTTATTCAAAGGATTTCAAATTCAATGTATAAATAGCGTGTTCGGCAATTGCTCTTGAACTTTTAAATTGAAAAAGTGTCCAAACTTAGTTTTTTAATGAGACTATTTATTTTTCTCTTTCTTATCAATTTTTTCTTGCAATAAACGGGAAAGTTATCATATTGATTACCCATCGAAAACTTACACTTTTCAAGGTATTTGGGAAAATGTATATTGTAAAACAATTTTTTCAAAGAAAGAGTGCCTAGTAATGAAGATGTAGTTTACGCAGTTTTTTAAAATATCAGCCAAGTTTGGAGATATCCATGTCAGTCATAACCGTTACAAAATAACCCCGCATTGCTCAAATGTTAAACATTTCCTTTTTAAATATGTGGAGATTTGAGTTGCTCCAGTAATGTGGAGTAATGTGAAGTGGTAGAGCTTCTCAAGTATTCGTGTTCAAGGGTACATCCTTCATCTTCTTTGTTAATGTCAGGTTGTTGATGATGTCAATTAAATCTTCTACTGTTGTACGCATGCAGAGATTGGTAAAGTATGCTTACAGTAGTAAGAGATTCATTTTCATTAACTATCAACGTAGCTACTTGTTGTCGTTAATGGTGTTGGTGATTCTTTCTTCAATTTTTTCTTTCTTGAACTTCCTTCTTTAATTTCTTATTTCTTCAATTTCTTGTTTCTTTGTTTTGGTGAGATTTGAATCCGATTCTATAGCGTTGTCTAGGCTTTTGCATTGATTTTGGATCCTATCCACTAGCTTTGCGCCATTGGATTCATGTCCACTCACTTGTTCTCGGAGTTGCTCATCCTCCAGTGGCGACAACCGAGTTCCTACTGACTGCGCGAGTCAACAATCAACAGATTTGGTATTCGTTAAAAGGTTTATTTGAGTTTACAGTTGCCAGCTTGGATAAGGAACGCTTTTTAGCACTGCTCCCTCCTCAATATTCCTACTTCTTTGTGAAAGATGTAAAACAGCGACATATATCAATGTACTCATTGATATATGTCGCTGTTTTACACTACGCTACTCTCAGTCTACTGACTGAGCTGAAATATTTTAAGATAATTGTAATTTTTCTTTCATATAATTTAGTACATTTAATTTCAATCGCCATTGCAATGTGTTTTACGACTTACTACTCTAATTTCAAAGAAAAATATTCAAGAGGTAAATTTAGTATCGAACTATTATTAATGAAACAGAATATCAAAATAACCAAAGTTACAAAATACCTATTAAGTAATTTACCTATTTTTAGAAATGATAGCTGACCAAGTAAAGTCATATAAAGACAATAATTGTACGTAAGTACTTCAAGACCGTAGTTGCGATGCCCTTAGCAATGCTTCGGAAATACGTCCACTTAGTGTCAATATACGTATTAATACAATTCACATGAATCGTGTGTGAACAGATATACGAACACCTACTAATATAGCCAAATAACAGTCTCCGCCAGATACGCTTCGGCATAGATGTACGCAATAAAAACAGAACTCACGTGTTTTTATCTAAAAAAATCCAATTTAAAAAAATACATAATGTTTATATCTCTAAGAGAATCTGCTGTAGCGATTTTCAATAGCTTACCGACAACTCGACGAAGCATCAAGCTTCTGCTTCTGATGTTTATGAAAAAAAAATGATGGAAAAGTGATGTATATTCGGAAATGACAATATGTTGAAGAGGGTATCATCGGCAAATTGATTTTGAGTGCCTATTTCTGTTTCCGGAGCTAGCGGAGTGTTAAACTGCGAATTGATGTTTCAACAGCAAATTAACCGTTATTGAAAGTTTCAATGCATTTGCGACGATGTAAATGAAGGATAATTTAATCTTTTCGCTTTATAGATAGATACATCTTATTGTTTTTGCCAAGAATAATATATTGATAAAGGCGTTGAGAACAAATACGTGTGTATAATGTATGAAGAGTTGAAAGTCATTACCATCACAGAAAAAAGAATTTTACGTGATTAAATAAAATTATACACTGTACTTATACTGCGTATTACTTGAATACAAACTACTTCGTTTCTACAAAGATGGGCATATAAAAAGGTATAAATACAACATGAAGAGTAGATTTCTAGATGTAAATATAACATATCTAGTAGAAATTGACATTTTTTCTACAGAGATTTCGGAATCTCGTATAATAGACATACGTATTCGTACGTGTTTTGTGCAGTACCCAACTTTAAAACCAGATGGAATAATCTGAACTCATGAGAAGCTTGTTAGCTTTGGTGATTAAAACCGTTGAAATGGTTTGTATTAGTGTGCTCAAGACACTGTAGAGAGGGATGGGGAATACGTGTTGCAATATAAATACAAGAATTATAGGTAAGCAGATAGTATTAGAACTTATTTTACTTCAAAGTATCATTTTCAACATAATTGTCAAATTTTTTACTCAGCGCAAATTAAAAATTATGCGCACCATGATAGTAAAATTAGCGGTACGATGGCCTACTGGTGAAGGTTTTTGACAATAGTGCATTAGAGGTCGTGCGTTCGAAACCTGTTAGTAACAAAGTTTTTCTGATGGCTCCGCTACAGTACAATCTCAAGTTACCTATTTTAATTAAGTGCACTTAACCCTTTTCTAAAATCAATCACACAAACGAGCGATTATGGCAAGCTTAAATTCCCGTAGCTTAAAATCCCGTACTCCCGTACTCATTTACTCCCCTCTGAAAATGAGTTAAAAATAATTAGAATGAAACTTTTTTATAGTACTAGGAAAAGGAAGCAAGAAAAGTATGTTAGGTAGTAATATTGAGTAAATGTTGAGCTTCAAATACTACATTTAGCACAACTAAGAACGGTAGCGAGAATCATCGCTAGCCATTCTCTTTCATGTATTTTTCTTTCAAGAGCTGAAATCCGCACATAAAAATGTCGAGCTTTTGCAGTTTACCCTGTATCCTTGAATGTAAACAGAGGTTTTCTTCAGAGAGGTGCTTCCAGCTGTCCCTTTATAAAAGCAAATAGTTTGTTGTGAAATATATTCAGCGAAATTGTTTTCTTGGAAAAGCTAGAGAATGTATTTTTTCAGGGCAAGTTACCTAGAGCCAAAAGCATAGGTACGCGTGATTCTTTTAAAATGATTCGAAAGATTTTGTCTGTAAACCAATCGGGCATATAGTTTAAACTGCAGTAGTAATGCGACCAGTAGTACTATAGCTAAGGTGCTTGGTCTCGTAGTGGCGAATTCTAACCCTGAGATTGTTAATTTTTAGATGTTGGTGCTTTTTCTCGTTTTATGGTGAGTTCTAAGTGTAAACGTGATGGTAACGCATTGCCAGCCAATGCTTTGGCTAATTATTGAAAGCACTAACAGTTAATAACAACAAAATTCTTCTATATTGGTATTTTCGTGGAAGCACCAATTTAATTAAAAACCAAACTAACAAAGGGTGTAATTAAACTGCACTACCAACAAATTTTTATAAAATTATATTTATTAGTATCAAAAATTCTTATACTACTTATGTACATGTAAATGAAAGACAATTTATAATAATCAACAGAGACCGGTAGCTACAGGAACCCTATACACACTGTTTCCGTAGTGTTTGTGATGATGTTGTATGATCGCTAGCATTCCATCACTGTTGCACTAAAAATGTTATCGACTGAAACCGGTGTTGCACAACCAAGTATTTCAAAACAAAATCTTCTTCGGGAGTGGTCCTTCTGGGTGCACCTGAGCCTGCTCTACATGTTTTACCTTGATTTGCACTTCACAGCCTTCAATAATCCAGACACACGTTTTTCATTTACATTTTTGTATATTTGGATTGCAATTATCGGATTACAACAGATGTTCCCATAAGACGTGCAGAACAGCTGGCTATTGTAAATGCTGTGAAATAAACTAGAGCAACGCAAAATGATAAACAATCGTTTAGGTTGGCTTTCAGAAATACGTTTATAAAATCTTAACGAAATATTCCAACAATTTAGTGGTGCTATATATTTAGTTGCAGTCAGTGTATATGCAAATAATGTACATTTGTGATTTACGATAAATCGCACGATATTTGAAACAATTTCCAATAGATTTACTACCAGTTATAAATCGTTTGCGTACTATTTTATGTATAAGATGTAAAATAAATAACGTCGATATTAGTCAAGTGCGGAATTCCATTAGAAGTCGGAGAGTATTTTCATATGAACGTAGTAATTTTCTCAATTTGCGTATTCTCTGGTTGCTTATTTGAACGAAAATTTCCGGTGTTGATTTTTGAACAAAATACAATTGCTTAAATAGAAAATAATTCTGCCAAAATTCGACATTTATGAAAACTGTGTATCAACAGCTATCCTACAACTTCCTAGATTCCTGAACTTTGAAATGAGTGCTTTATATCAACAAAATAACGTTTCAAATTGAGAATTTCAGTATACTAAATACCTCAATGCTATTTGAAGCAACTGCGCTGAAGTGAATTTATAGCAGTTTTATAAGATTCATATCAAAGTATTTATTTGTTGCCGCAACTTTCTTGCTCGCGTCTGATTCCTTCCAAGTAGAGAAAAACTATGTTAAGGGAATAAAAGGTCTGATTTGCTTAATATGGTGCAGAATGCAACTACCTCAAGTATTGTCTAAATAACTGCTACTGTTACTTTATTAGTAGGTACGACATAATACGTCCTATTAATTGATTTGCTTTCTTAAAGGTTAGAAACATCTATCTCGCAACTCAAAATGTTATGGCCATCACCATACTCTTTTTCAAGTTGCAGGTGTTTTTGGAAAATACGCAGGCAATAACTCAATCCTTTCTTACTATTTTTTATGTTTATTGCTATCATTTTGTTGTGCATTCCTTCGGTATAGTCAACTGCTCTTGCCAAAATTCCAAAGCAAATTATTTGCTATCCGCAATTCCAAGTAATATTAATTTAACAATTACAGAGCCAAGTCATAATGTTAATAAAAAAAATCTTATCCTCAGTTTATGTAATTAAAGCCTTCCCTGGAAGAAGGTGATTGTAGCAGCAGACAAACATTAAAATTAGTATTCCACAAATGTTCACGAACAGTTATATATATATATATATATATATATATATATATATATATATATGTATATATATGTATATATATATTCATTAATCTCCAGTAACTGCTACCCTGAACACGTACAGTATCTCTTAAAAGTTTGGAATACAATTTTTAATCATTTACTATTATTTTTTAAAGTCGCTCTGAGGCGTTCTTGTTTATTCTTTATCAGATAATAGTTCAGTGGGGTTAAATCGAGTAACCTTGGGATTGCCCGTCAACTGTGACTTGTCTATCTATCGATCTACTTGGAAAAGTTTCATTTAGAAGGTGCTCACATTTGCGTCATTATGTGAAGAACCACAGCGTTGGAACCAAATACGTTGTTAAACATAATCGGGTTCATTATTGGAGAGGAACAAAGTAAACAATGAACAAACAAAACAATAATTCAAGGCTAAATAGTTTAAATAAACGTACATGTTCCTCAAAGAAGGTGATGGTTCGAAAATTCTACCGCTTATTATTCCCACTTAAACATTACCTTTGGTTTGCATTTGTGTGTGGATGGGTTGTGCCATAACCCCCATTGTTTCATTATTTATTTGCAACCTCTTTCAAAGAAAACAGTTTTCTAAGTTCATTTTCTAAGAATCTACCTTCATTGGCTAACAATTCATAGACCTGATGTCCTAACAAGTATCATTTTTTTTCCTTTTTTATATTACGGTGGATTTATTTTCAAATTCCGTGTTACTGACATATTTTTCTTAAAGGATTAGTTGAATTTGCAATTAAAATTTTTGTCAACTTGATTTTTGCAAAACCAGTTCCTTAAATTAATGATGTATTCTACGTATAGTCGAGCGTAATTGATATTCAGAGATAGCGTTAGTTTCACACATTTCGGATCGACTTCAATAAACAGAAGTAAATACAACAGTTCTCGTAACTTATTTGCTTGCATATGGGCAGACCAATAAAGTAAATATTGATAGTTTAGTTTCAAATAAGACTATAACAATAAAATGGTTGCCTTATGGACTTTAGACTATTAACTAGTTAGCAATTCTTTTTCTAGAATTTTGCCAAAAATTCGGAACTAAAACAATACGTTCCATTAGAAAACTGATTTCCTAGTAAAGTATGCCAGCTTAACTTACGCGCATGACATTAACATCTTGGAACCACACGCATGCGCTGTGTTAGATTATTTCATGCTAGATCTAAATACCAAAAATATTATCTGTCTATTGCACTTTCGGAGAAATAACGAGTACACTGAGTGTACACTGAGAAACCGATATATTTCAGTCAACCAAACTTATTTTGTTAACGGCAACTTGCTTGGAGCAACTATTTGCTTTGTTGTTCCAAATATATCAACAAATGAAACGAAATATTTAGTAAAAATATTTATTAGGCTCAAGCATAGTATTTGGTTGAACGATAGATTACTTTGCTGACCACGTATCGACAAATTTTATGTGTGCATATGCATATACAATTAAATTTCAAAATTCAAATCTTGTGTGCTGATAATAAAATGTTGTAATTTCAGATTCTGCAAACTAAATCTATGTACTGAAAATCATCAAATAGTACACAGTAAATGACATATTTGTTGTACTTGCAAAATACCCAATAGACGTAAAACGCCCTTCTTAACATAGCAACTGAAGAGCATTCATATTAGTATACGAAATCTTCTTGATGTACATACATTTTGTGCGTGTATTCACCTAATCTAATGCACGCTTTTCTGTCGTGATTATGAAATGCGGTTATATGCTTCCTGTATATTACGTATTACACCAATTACTATTCACCTAACTAATCCTCGACCACTCATTTTCCCTTCCCAGCTTCTAGAAAGTAGTGTTAGACGCCATTGAAAGCAGAGGTATAATTTGCACATGTAAGAAATAAATTCCTGTTTCCTTTTACACTATTTTATTAACGTATTTTTTATTAATAATTAAAACAGCGCCAAAGCGATTAACGTCTAATTACTTCATTATCTACTGTTAAAAAGAACTGTTGCCAACATTAATTACATAATATAGATAAGTACCTAAATATCAGTTTTTAAAATCTTTTGTACGGTTCGTTTTTTTATTTTGCCCGGGTATTTCATCTTGTCTTGTAATACTTCATTCCTCAGCCTATTGTTGTCTCTTATATCTTCCCCGCTCTCATCATCAACTGGATTCCGATGTATTTGCATTTGTGAAACGTGCGTTTGATTACTTTCCTTTCAACTTTCAACTTTCCAGCTTTTTTTGCCTATAGGTATCTGTTCTATATCTGGTTTACAGTTTGATGGACTTACTTGCTGATTTAACCACAACCACAATCAATTGTTAATTTTTTGTATGATTTATCAATAATGGTATCAGTCGTCGTTTAAATCTTTCTACAATACCGTTCGTCTGTTGGTGTCTCAAAATGTTTAGTGTGCCACATATGTATGTGCTGAAGTGGGCGCTGTTCCTTGAGCTGTTACTAATCTCTAGAGCTAATCTAGCTAATCTAGAGCTTCCGAGAGGGACCAAGAAAAATTGTTGAAAGCAGGTACCGTTGTGGCGGACTTGGTGTCTGATACAGGGCGTAATCTTATATACCTAACCGGTAGCATCTATTATAGCCAAAATATATCGATAATAGGATACGGACCAGTATGATCTGCATGCACTTTCTCAAATCGCTTAATTAGTTAAGGTGGAATGTGCATCAAACCAGCACTTCTTTCCGCTCGTGGTTCCATAAACGGATATCCTATACATCCTCCTATATGGTTCCTAATATAACGAAGCATACTTTTAAACCGGTAATATCTCAAAATTGTGTGGACTGTCAATTTTAGACCTAAATGTCCCATTAGGTCATGAAATTTAACCCATAAGCTCCTCCTTATGCTATCAGGTACACCATACAACCTTAGCGATGAGCTACAGCGCCATTCCTTACTTGTCCCATTCGTTTCCGGTTGGTAATAGTGAACGCAAGTCTGATCGCTTGTAATAATATTGTCGAGAAATGCATTACCTCCAACGTGAGAACGACGCAAATGTTCTTCACAAATAACTGCCGTGGTATCCATTTCGCAGACACTTTTTTGAATGGCAGTACATTATAAACAATATTCTGCGCTGATCCAAACTCAGTTCTTCCACTAACGAAGTATTTTCGCCCGTCACTATAGGGTGAGCTTATCTCGGCTCTGGGCCATCGTTCACAAAAGTTGGGCCGTTTTTAAACTTTCTATACCATCGCTACACTTATTACGGTGACAAACGCAAATCACCGTACTGCGCTATCATCCCGCAATGAATTCCGATTTGTTTGACACCTTCATTACTCAAAAAATGCATCACAAATCGATGCTCTAACATAGTGGATATTGACAGTATGTCAGCTATCTTGTTACTAACCAGAGAGTGGCGAGTCCAGGAATTTGGCTGGAAAAAGTTTAGTGACATGTCATAAGTATAGTATCAACTATTATCAATCGTTCCCACAATTTTGGTGCAAATTTCTACTATATCGATCAGAATAGTAAGTAACTTTTTTGGTTATTGTTTACTTTCGATATGCAGAAAATACCTACCCTGCAAGGTTTCATTGTCACTTGGGATTTTCGGAATTTTAAAATAAAAACACTTTTATTTAAATAAAGAAACAGCAAGCAATTTATTCTACGGTCTTTCTACGACTCCCGTATACTGCATACAACGCAACGCACTGCATATTTGCGTATCTCAATGTCAATTACCACACGTCTCATATTACTCTTCCACCGTTAGACGCTTCAAGATTCATTTCTTATTTTCTTGAATGTTGCTTTATAATATATGTTTTTTTAAATATGTTAATTTTACATTTATATACTACCATCGCAATAATAATTGTAACAAGCGGATGTATAACTCTAAAATCATTTAATTTAACATTTTCACGTTTGTTTAGTTTTTTCTCAGAAACACTTCACTATACCCTCTACCACAAATACTTCACTTACACTGAACGACGTTTCGATAGCTAGGCTATCATCTTCAGCAGTGAAGTATTTGTGGTAGTGGGTTTCAGTGTTCCAGTGCCAGAGTATTCGAGTACATGATTTAGTTCTTATAATTAATCCTGATTAATACATACGAGAGGCGCTAAACGCAAGAGTTGCCATTCTATATTAGGTATACTCTGTATAGTAGGGTATATGTAGGGTTTACATTTGATTCATCCTTATATATAAATTCATGGCAAGCAATCACATCGACCACTACTATAAAATATGTATAAAGGTTTCTGTGATATAAGTGTACAATGAATTTTTGTGACTATATTACGATTTTAAATTGCTAGTTTATATAATTTCACGTGAAATAAGTGGTATTGTATCAGATGTTTCCTAATAACTAGAGACGAGCAAAGTAGGCGAAATTATAGCGACTAAACAGACTCGTGATTTGTCGACTCTTGGGGAAACCAGTAGGCAACACGAACTGTCATAAGAAGAATAAACACGAGTTTGTCTAGTCTCTGCTAATTCCTCCTTCCTTGCTCAGCTCTACTAATAACTACACCTGCAGAAATGAGTTGCACTACACGAAATTGACAGAGACTAGACAGACTCGTATTTATTCGTCTCATGAGAATGGGTTCGTGTTGTCTACTGATTTCCTCGAGAGTCGACAAAACACTAGTCTGTCTAGTCTGCTAATTTCGTGAAGCGCACACTCATCTCTGCAGGCTTGCTAACAACCCAATGTTAGATGTAAATATACAAAACAGTGCGATGGGCATGCATTCTTTTTCTTTATATATGTTTATGTTTATATATGTTTCGTTCCCATATATGTGGTCAAAAGTGTTGTATTCAACACTGTGATAGCTCCATTACTTTCAAACAGATGTCCACATAAAACCGCATCTATGCAATTGAAGAGTCTTATGTAACAACACAAAAGTATCGGCAACCTGCGCATCATACACAGGTTTAATTAAGTAGTCCGGAACGGCCGTTTCGAGGATACGAGGATCCGCATTCCCAGCCGGTTACCGAATGATGTGAGAAACCTCTAATTCTATGCCTGCTTTGAAGGAAAATATTATTTACAAATGCCTGCGTTTACCGTCTGCATACCCTAAAACTGACATTCGAAAAAATACGGCAAGATAGACGGAAGGGTCTCCTGTCATTGTAGCCCGAAACATAAAACATGTGTAGCCTTACCCCAATAAATCAAATGAAACTGAGTACGACAACGGTCCGTTCTCTCTAATCGTCAAATTTTTACTGCTTTTATGTAAACAGTTTCATAAGCGTCTAATTCCCGCAGCGAAGTTTTCAAGTTTTCTAATTGAATATTGTATTCGGTTTCGGTTATGTGTTGTGCTACACTTGACGATTCTAATCTACCGAAACGATAACACCTGATGTGTTCTTTGAATCTAGTACCTATTGCTCTTCTTGTTTGAACAATGTAGCCTTAGTTAGTTAGTCATCGCATGTAATTTTATAAATTCCCGACCTTTCTTCCATGTTCGATTTATCTCTCGGATTGCCTAGAAGGTTTTGAAGTGTGTTACGTGAACTAAACCATACGTTCATATCTTGACCCCCAAAACCTACTAATGCCTTTCGATTTGTTATGAAAGGGTAGTTTCACGAATTTCTTACAGTTAGTTTCTACGGAGATTAAGGTCGTGCAATTTCTTACATAATGCTTATATGGGACTTTCTTTAAGCATGAGGCCGGTATTTGTAGAAACGTAACCGTTGTAAATAGCTACATTTATTATGAATTTAAGTTCTTTATTGTACCTACTTCCTAAAGGTTTCTCACATTATTCAGTCACCGGCTGAGAACGCGGATCTTCGCATCCTCGAAACGGCCGTCCCGGACTACTTAATCAAACTGGTGTATGGTGCAAAGGTTGCCGATACTTTTGTGTTGTTAGGTTTGAGTGTTATTAAAGTTATTCACGGTTTAAGACATATAGAAACTTTCATGCGGGATAGATCACTGTGTGAAATCCTTAGAAATGTTTAGGAATAATATCTGACTTTCGATTATTTAACCCAACAATCAGCGGACTACTATTATGCATATTTCAATTACCGAAGTTATGACTTATTTTCCTGTAAAACCACAAACATAAAACAAATAGACAAATAATGAACAATATTAAACGGAAGTAGAGCTTTTGGTCTCTATCGCCGTTAATGCTTCGTGTTCACAAAATATTACTACAGGGCATATTTCAATACGCCACCCTCAAAACATCCCTACCAGCAATCTCGATTAGATCGCCGTCGGCGGGGCTAAAAAAAAAAAAAACTGACCGGAAGTGGAGTTTTTGATTTCTAGCGCCGTTAATGCTTCGTATTCACAATATAGGACTACAGGGCATGTTTCAGTACGCCATCCTCGAGACAACCCTACCAGCAAACCCGATTGGATCGTCATCGGCGAGGATGAAAAAAAAATAAAGACTGATCGGAAGTGGAGCTTTTGATTTCTAGCACTGTTAACGGTTTGTCTTCACAAAATACGACTACAGGGCATATTTCAGTACGCCAT
Organism: Oryctes borbonicus; assembly: GCA_902654985.2. Taxonomy (NCBI): domain Eukaryota; kingdom Metazoa; phylum Arthropoda; class Insecta; order Coleoptera; family Scarabaeidae; genus Oryctes; species Oryctes borbonicus. The sequence goes on along the minus strand of LR736884.1, from coordinate 5,461,611 downwards.
CCTCGAAACAACCCTACCACCAAGCTCGATTGTATCGCCGTCGGCAATGGTCAAAAAAAATAAAAACTGACCGGATGTTGAGTTTTTGAATTCTAGCGCCGTTCATGCTTCGTGTTCACCAAATACGACTGTGGGGCATATTTCAGTACGTCATCTTCATAACATTGTACGGTTATTTAAACTATAGATAGAAGCTTCGTAACAACAGTAAAGGCAAGTGGACCTCATATCGTCAATATGTTTTTAATATACTTTCTTTGATGTAGTCTCTGTATTTCTGGATGTCTACGTTGTTAGTTAAAGTATTACCTTCAACTATATTTTCAAGGTAATATATTATGTATACACCACGATTAAAGCTATCTATTTGTAAGTCTTGGAGTAGGAGTTTTAGTTTCCAATTCTTTGTGTCAATTTTCTTTAGCGCTGTTTTATTATAGTCAATCATATGTTTCAATAGTCGGTGTAGGTATAGATTCTTTTCGCCTGCGTTGTTATAAAATGGATCTAAAAACATAAAATATTTATTTTTTAAATCTGCTATTGCTAAACGGTAATGGTGAAGCTGTGGACGAAAATTAATATCGGAATAATTTTGTATAATCGGGAAGATAATGATTTCCATTTCAAATGTAACGTGATGAATGACTTTTCCTTCAGAATAAAGAAAGGTTCTGGTACTAGTTAAAGATTATATTGTTTGATATAAGTTTCTGTTTAAATTAAATATATTGAAACATATATCAACAATAGAATTTGTAATCCGCCCTCTACATGTTAATATATTAAAATCGTCACTGGTAATTTCCACACGGATAATTTTGGAAAAAGGCGATGTGATAGCGTTTGTCAACATTTCTGTAATATGTAACGTTGTAGTACCTTTTCTTTTTTTATATTCTGTAGAAAAGTTTCCCAGCTTACCTGTAGTTTTCTGTCCTGAAAGAGTGTTGTGTACTTCAGAACAGGACGTGTTTCCTCGAGCCAGACAAAACTTGCAAATGAAAGAGTTATTAAATGAGTCTGTAGTATCAACACAAATGTGGTTTCCATTGTACCCAGTCCGCGGTAAATTCCAATTCAGCTAAATTGCAATATGTGCATATGTTGGATATACCTTGTTTGTCTTTTGGAACAAATTTTTTTATTGCTATAACTCCCTTCAAATATTTACCTTTAGAAGTAGTAACATGCGTTTTTACTTTCTTTGTCAAAATTTCACAGGATGCTATACCTTTACTGTTGCATTTGGGATTCATTGCTGCTTTCTTATTTGCAGTTTTTCTTCTTCCGCAACGAATAAAACAAACTTTCGTAATTTTCTGGTAATTCTGCTACATTTTTGTTTCATTATGCCTTTAGCAAGTATATTTTTTACAATTCCGAACCATCTTCCTATGGGGGAACTACTAAGTTGTCCACATTCTAACATCAATCCACCCAACAACCATACATAAGGTATGTATTTTTTAAAGAAACTATCGAAAAATTTTAGACTATAATATTTGTTTTCACGACTACGCGAACACTCTGAAATCAAATGTGTTTTATTTTTGTAGCAAACTGTTTAAAGTATTTAAAAAACAAACTGGCTTTGTAAATAACAGTGCCATCATCGTAATTTTTATGTATATCAAAACCACTGTTGCATACGTTGGAAGTTTAGCAGATTTTTTCTCCAAGAAAATAGATATATTGAAGAGAGCTTTTCTAAAAATTGATGTCTGTTCAACAATCACCATTTCCAATACTGGACAAAGCCTTGAAGATAGAAGTAAGAATATGTCATCTTCACGGCGATCATTTTTTGAAAATGTTTCTGATCGCACGTTTCTATATTCAGCATCTAGCTTACTACTTCCTAAATTTTTATTTAGGAATTCTAATTGCGGTAAATGTAAAATGTCGCTTTGTATTTGTCCTAGAGGTTTTAAATCTAGCAGTTCATTCTTTATAATGCATCTTTCAAATCCTCTCAATTGTGTCATTGCAGATTCTAGGTGATTAAAATCTTTCGGAGTAATTAGCACCATTACTTTTGGAAATGTTAGTTATAACTAATATGAAGCGTTTGCATAGCGTGCACAGTTTTTCTTCAGTTTTATTCACTTGTTAACTATCTATTATGTTTAAAATAAGTTCAATATGTATTACTCACGGTTTTCAACTCTTCGTTCAAAACAAAAGCATATTTTCCGGATATCAATGTTTTGCCCTTACAAATTGCAGAAAACTCATTGTCACTGAATAAATTCTCCTGCCTTGTGTACACATGCAGAGTACCCAGGACGTCTCAAGATTTTGACTTTATATTCCGAGTGCCCAAAGGTAATCTAACGCCTCCTTCTAGTATATCATCTTCCTTGTCGTACCTCTTCAGGGATAAGTTCACTTTCAGGTATTGCATTTATGACATTGGAAGAGAATATCAATTCTGAGTAACTTCCGCTGCGTGTTACATGTCCACACTCCTTTATCATTGGAATGAGTGCCGAAGAATATATATCAACCGTTGCAGCATGCTCTATAAAATGACATTGCTAGGGTATAGGCCAGTCGATAGTTGAAAGCTGTGGATTGACAAAAACGTTGCGTTGGTAATGGTCCTACTGACTTCTACGAATCTATAAATTATTTTTCATTTTCAAAAGGCAACATATTTCCGACCCCTAAAGTAGAACGCTCGTTATAGGTTTTCCTTTTGTTTTAACAATACAGATTATTTATCCGGTATGCCTTTGTAATACCTCATAAATTTCTATATTTTCGGACAGGGCCTTTAAACAGTTTTTTTTTTTTTTTCATCCTCGCCGACGGCGATCCAATCGAGTCTGATGGTAGAGTTGTTTCCAGGATGGCGTGCTGCGGATGGCGGTAGTTTATGCAATTATAAACACATTCAAAACAAAAACAAATCAATACCTGACGATTAGTAATAAAATAAATTAGTTAAGAAGATATTCTTCTCAAGTTTAGATCTTTTATATGTAACAATATTCTAATAATATTTATGGTTTCATAAATTGCAAACGTATGTAATAATTACATTAATATTACAACAATATTTAGGTTTCATCAAAACATCACTTATTGTTTGAGTTAAATAATAAATACTTTCTCTGAATTCGATTTATTTTAATTAGTTATTTTTATATTCTCGTAGTTTTTGATTTGTATATGTTACCAAAGCTATGGCAAAAAACGCAAAAGTATCGGCGCAGTCTGCAGCGCGCATGTTGAATTAATTAATCCGAGACAGCTGTTTCGATGATACGTCGATCCTCATTATTAACCATAGACCGAATGAACGGTTGAAAATGAGAATCACTTATTCTCCAAACAGCTGTCCCGGAGTAATTAATTAAACTCGCGATCCATTTGTAAAATAAAAGCAAGGTGTTTGTAAACTTACATCTGTCGATGGCAACAAATGGCCATTGACTGTCTTTACAAATGTACGTATTTTTGTATAGTATTACTTAGAAAATAATTGGAAAAGAATAGCATTACAATTTAACAAGAAACGTTACGTCATAGCTATAAAACAGGAAGTGCATAAGTGGTGCTTTTGTAAACAAAATTGGTGTTTTAGCGGTTTTCAGAAAATTACTTAATAAAGTTATGAGTATTACGCAGTACTTTGTCGAATAGTAAAAATATATATTTATTTTGATTATATTTTATGTTTCAATGAAGTATTGAGTTTAAATTAATAAGGTACATGTTTGTCACAATCAATACAAGTCAACAAATCCATCTGCTTGAAACAACGTGACATTGTTTTGCTCGTATTAAAACGTAGATTTTAGTTGAATTAACTACAATTTTATTACCCCAACTAAATGCATTTTAGTTTCTTAATTAATAGATTAGTTAAATTCCCTTTAAGTAGAAGTAGATATAATAAATAACTTAAATTCATAAAAAACGTAGCTATTCGCAACGCTTACTCTTCTATAGATGTTGATCGCATGCTTCAGAGAGTCCAACATAGGCTATACGTAAGAAATGTGTTGTTTTACCATACTACGCCACAGTTCTTGCTATCATTATTAAGATCTTAAAAAAATGTTAATAACACTAAACTAACTAGTTTTATGAGATTACTAATTTCCGCAGTTCTACCCCTTTGATGAATAGTCTTAACTCTATTTATTTGTAGACCTTCGGTAACAATATTTCTCAGGCAAATCGGTTACATAAATCCGTCTACACGTACACCTATTACGTGACCGAATTAGTAGTTTTTATCTTATGTAAGGTTTTCACATTTCAGACAAAACCACTGACAGTGCTAAATGCCCTATTGATATGGCTTGTCGCAGTTCTTCTGTCGATACCAGACGGCGTTTTTACCAACGTGATGGAGGTGTCTCCACCGAACCGTACGAGGTTTATGGTTTGCACGCCGTTTCCGAACACCACAACTACATTGATATACGTAAAGTACAACGTCGCCAGCAAAGCATTAATTTTCTACCTGCTCCCATTATCCATCATCGCCACGTTCTACATACTAATGGCGAAAAAATTGCACGACAGCGCGAAAGAGATGCCCGGCGAGATGCAAGGCCAAAGCGTCGCTCAAGTGAAGGCGAGACGGCACGTAGCCAGAATGGTCCTGTGCTTTGTTCTTTGTAAGTATCCTGCTTCAATCTGTGTGTGGACGAAATGTATGTATGCGTTTCGTACTAGAGTTATAAACTTTAAACGAGGCGTCTAAGCTGTCGTTTTTATATGTATAGGAACTCTAACCGGGAGTAATAACAAGTTTGTTTCAAAGTTTGCTTGAGACTTTTAAGGTGTTGGCAATTATAGCGGTGATAAAGTTTTAAAATTAAGAAAGGGGAAAGCCAAGCTGCGCTTCCATTGACAAACGGACAGCTTCTTCTCTCCAGATCATTTCATGCAGGGCTACAAAATTATTCTGTAAGGTACATAGCAACAAATCCTGACAAGCAACTTTCGTGTAATATACAGATAAAATATTTAGTACTAACAGAAAATCAATAGTGTTGAACATAATCTAAAGGATATTTTGTGCACAGACTATACAGTGTGTCCACGGATTTGGTGCAAACTTATACAACAGTGACTGTTTGTGCGTGGACTGTATTTTTTGTTTTGTTGTGTTTTGCGAATGAATTTTACACCTTACTATGCCTATTTGTTATGTAAAACTACACTGGTGCTTGTTTTGTTACTATTTTTTATTGCACAATATCTCGTGCGTTGTTTCTTACAATAAGTACAGTTACTACATTAAAACTGCATGAAAACGTTACAGCTAGCGCCAATAATTCCAAAATATAACGAGAAATTATAATGGCGCGAAATTCAAATATTATTACATCAAACAGTGACCGTTGATACATTTTTTAAACCATTTTATGTTTTAGTTTTTTTTAGACATATTTTTAGATATGAAATCATTTAATAATATTCTAGTTAATTAAAATAAATTCTTTATTATAAATAAAAGACTTTACGAAATATTTTCTAATGTATGTAAGTAAATTCGAATATTATAAGAAACAACAAATAATTTATTCAACGTAACCCCCACCTACTTCCACACACTTTTCGACCCGATACCTAAATTCTCTGTAAATGTTCCTAAATGTTCTTATATTAATCTCATTAATTACTGTTCGTATTTTATCTTTTAATGCTCCCAAATTCGCATCAAAATTATTATTTTCGTACTCTCTTTGTTTAACGTGTCCCCAAAAATAAAAATCCATCGGCGTTAAATCGGGCGAGCGAGCTGGCCAATGAATAGGTCCACAACGACCGATCCATCTTTCAGGAAAGTGGTCGTCAAGCCAGTTTCTAATTAAATTAGTTGAATGCGCAGGGCATCCATCCTGCTGAAAGTAAATTGCATCTCTGTTAATATCCTCCAACGATGGTAAAACAAAATTTGTAACATATCAAAATAATTATGTTAATTTAAATTGTTTTCGAAAAAAAAGGGGCCAATAATTTTATTGAATAAAATACCTCACCACACATTTACTTTCTTATAACGCTGATTTTTCCGATAAATTCGAAAATTTTGATTCCCTTCTACCCAATTTTGGGATGACATATAACCATTGGTGGTAAAAGTAGCTTTATCCAAAAACAAAATTTTATGATAGAAAAATTGATCCGCCACAACATTTTCTCCAACCCAAGTACTAAATTTTAATCTAAACGCATCGTCCCGAGATTCCAGAGTATGAATGAATTTGGGTTTTAATGGGTGAATCTTGCTTTCCTTAAAAACTTTTTGCAGTAAGCTCTTGCTTACACCCAACTCCGCCGCTCTCTTACGTAGTGACTTTTTTGGATCTTCTAATACAGATCCCATAGGTAGAACAGTTAATGGATCATCTTCATTGTATTGTTTCTTTGTTTTCTTCTTTCTAAGAACAGAGCCAGTTTCATCAAATTTCTTAACAAGGTTTTTCAAAGAACTAATAGCGATATTAATGCCGGGGAATTTAACGTTAAATTTGTTGATCGCTGTTCAATATGAAATATCACCAATTCCATAACACTTGATCAAATAAATTCGTTGTTGCAATGTTAGTATAATTGTAATCTTCGTGATTGCAAATGTCGTGTCACTTAAATTTGAAACAGACAAATAATTAAATGTCAACAGAATTTCAAAGCAATACGATTATCAACAATAATTTGAACTTAGTAACCGACAACTTTTTTTGGTTTTGGTTCACTTTGGCACAACCAAACAGAGCATTGTTGTTTTCTTTCAGGTTCCTATGAATATATGAAGGTTTCGTCATCTGTTACGATTCTGTATACGTTAGCAGAAGCTGTTGCATTTTTTAAGCATTTTTTGCGTCAACTTACACGAGTCATTTTTGTAGTTGTTGTTAAATTGTGTGGAATCCAATGACTGTAACTTCTTTCACTAGTAGATGCTCATGTAAAATCGTTTATATTTGACTTTTACCAAGAATAATCTTTCGATATGTCACATGTCGATCCGCTTCAATCATTTCTTGCACACTATTGTTGTTTGCCGGAACAACAGCAGTTGATGGACAACCTGCACGAAATTCGTCACCGACACTAGTACGTCCACACCTAAATTCTGCAAACCAGTGATAAACTGTGGTTTTGGATGGTGCTCCATCACCAAAGGTAAAACGAAATCGGTCAATGCATTGTTGTTGAGTTAAGCCTTTTTTAAGGTCGTAAAAATCATCCCAAGAAAATATGCATTTTTTCACTAAATTGATTTCTTTGGAACGCTATTAATACTAAACTACGCGGCTGTTTTTCTGTCAATGTGTTTATCGTGCTAAATGTCAAAGTTTAAGACAATCAAATTGGGCATGTGCCACATATTGGTCACTTCCGGACATTTTCAGGGTGGAAAATTGTAAATTTGGGAGATGAGATTTGTACCTGTAATAATTCAGAAAACAAGAGAGTTAAATGTGTTTAACAAAAGTAAAGGTTGGATACGACAAAGTTATTTCTTAATGGTTGGTATAACATTGTAACTATAATCGAAAAAAGTAGATAAGCACAAATTACACTAAAAATGCTTGCCCAATATTAGGTAAGTACTAGTCTATAGTAATATAATACTCGCTGAATTTAATTACATCCTCTAAGCAATATATTTTCAATGCCTTCTCGTTTTCTCTCCATCTTTCCTTAATGTACATTGGAAACTAGCGAGACGAGTATTCCCTCCTCAAATATCCCTTTGTTATTACATTGGATTGCTATCCTAAGCACGTAATGCAATATCTCGAATATCGACAGATGGAAATTCAGAATAGCGCTTTTACAAATCAACTTTTCGCAGATCCATTGCAGGGCCAAATACTTATTTAAAGCCTATTATAAAATTGTTTAAATAAAATTCAAGTGTGTTATATCATTCTTTATATGCTTTTCAATAGTGTAAAAATATGTAGGGTGTTCCATATGAAAAAACACAAGTCTTGATAATATCTCAAAAAATAGGAGTTTAAAAAAAGAAAAAAATAGAGCATAGGATTCTGCGTCAAAAAGCGCCGTAATATAGTTTTTATATAAATGAAGCATTTTCACAAATAAAAAAGTTACAAGGGTTTTTAAAAATTGCAAATTTTAAGAGAACGCTCTGTATCTCTTATATTAAGGAAGATAGCGATTTCACCAATCGATTTCTCTTTAAGATCGAGCTCCAGAAGCTTAGGTCAGTTTTTGTCTAATTTCTTTAGAAATATAAGTTCCCTATTAAAAGTATCGAATTTGGCCCACCTTGTACACTTATGTTGTATTTCTCTTGTAATATGCTTTTTTTATATTTGATTGTACTTATTTAATATCATCGAAACTGTAAATAATTATTAGCTACACTCCTTAACCATACCACTTCTAGACAAAGCTATTTGTTTAATTTTACGTATGTATGTTCTTAAAAGAGATAATATGTATTCACAGCTTAAAGTATTGTCGACGTAAATTGGTGAGATACATGACATTTCAATTGGAATACGCTTTACATACTAAAATAAGTCACTTATATAAAATAAACACCATGCCAATGACCACTGCATTTAGAACATGCTGAAAATTTTGATGAATAAATGTTGTTAAACTCAAACATTTATTATTTATCGAAACAAAAAACATTTTTGTGCCACGTAGGTGGAAAATTCTTAAACAATTGTTAATTCAGAACAAAACGAGAAGGCATAGGAGATGGTATAGTTATTAAAGTACTATAGAAGAAGTTATTGGTTATTGTTAAAATATCTCCTTGCAAGCAGCTTTTTGTTAGCTTGTTGAAAGTACAGCCTCAAGGAGGATAACTATTTCATTTCGAGAGTAGATAGCAGAATTTTTTTGAGAGCTTTACTGCACTAATTTTCAATTCTGTTTCAAATAAGGTGGAGTTTGGATGTGTTACAAGACCATCCCGCTTTTGAACCACATGTAGATTTTCCCAAAGCTTTTCTAATTTTTTTGTACGTTCTATTTCTATAATACGATTTGGTATAGGAACTTGATCACCTACCTGAAACTTGCATTCTTCCACTTTTATACGATGGAACCTTTCCTGTTTTTCTGTGGAGATTTGTGAGTTTTTCTCGAGTTTTTCTACATTTTCTGAAGTCTTTGTAATTCTGCAGCATGCGTCGTACTGTATTCTTCTTGGAGTCGTAATGTCGTGGAACGGTAAACTAATTTATCACCCATACAACATGAAATGGAGTGATTCTCTTGTAGTACTGTGTGTTGCTGTTTGAGACTTTGTCAATGTACATGAAACTTACTAGTGTCCCAGTTTCGCTGATCGTAATCGACATATTGCGACAAAATATCCGTTAATGTATCTACAGTCTCCCAAACATTCCACTACAAGATGGGTGGTACGGTGTAGTCTGTAATTTAATAATTTTTAGTAAACCACATATCTCCTTGAATACTTTCGACAAATAATCGACTAACAACTGAAGAGGAACTTCGTGTCGCGATTTTAGTGAAGTTCTATGGTGACTGTAGATGACGTTTGAATGGAATAGGCATTGCTCCGGCATAACACATTAAAGTATCTATAAATGTTAAAAGACACCTATTTCCTTGCCTCTAAGAAGACAACCAGTTATATATTGAAAAGGTTGCGACACTTCCTTAAACTTTTGTATTGGCGCAGGCTTCCTATATGATGATGCTTTCCGTTGTTGGCACACACAATACTTCTTGCAATACTCTAATGTCTGTTTTCATGTGAGACTAGCAATATCGGTTCTTAATCCTTTGAAATGTCTTCTCGCACCGCAGATGACTTCCGAGGTGTGTCGTGTAAAGAGTAAAGCATTTTGTTAACCGTACTTTCGAGCACTTACTAGTTGATTTTCTTCGCCCACGCTCCTCATGCTCCTTGACCAGACGACATCACCATCTAAAGTGCTCTGCATTATTTTCAACATCCGCAATGATTTTCTTGATGTATCCATCTGACGCTATTCGCCATCCCAAGCAGCTTCGTACAACAAGAAATGCCCGTCAGTCCACTCATCACGACGTTCATTAATCTCTGTAAGCCAAAAGGCATTACTAAGCATTCGCAATAGTCATTGGGCGCTGAAAATGTTTTTTCAATGTCATGGAAATCTCGGTTGGTGATCGCTGTTGGTTCGTTATAATCGACACAAACACGAATTTTAGATTTTTCTATAGATCTTACCTTTCTTTCACCACCAAACATAACATCCGATAGAGGGTACAGTTAAAAAATACTCTCGGAACCACGCTGATGCCACCGGGTAGGCAGAAACATGTCCGTGGGTTAGTGTATTTTTTTCTCTCCTTTTATTGCGTTTGGCGTTAATTATTTACTATTTTAGCATTATTTTCTTGGTTATTACTTCTAGGTATTTTCTGATGTGCTCTGTTAAGTACATCAATCATTAAATTAAGTATGTATATGGCCCCATACTATCAGCAGTTTTTTTATATTTGGTAATATTTCCTTGATGTCTTAATAAATTTATAATATGAAATATAAGATGTTTATTTGATTTAGTACAACAAATGTGGGTAGTTATAAATAAATATGCAAAGTGACTACAAAATATGTCAATAATACAGAAAATGTAAATTTGAAAATATGTAAAAATATCCGTATATTCCAGTATACGCAAAATACATATATTCCGGTCTTTATCCAAGTAGAATAACTAGATTGGCAACATTTGAACTCAGCAACTAATTTGACGTAAATTCGATGTATTTCGGTAAAATCACAATAGTACCTTATTGAAAGAAACCGAAAGTTGAATATTATTAAAAATTAGCACCCTCGAACAAAATAGTAATTACAATAATCATAATAATCAGTTACAATTAGGTAAATGTACCTAACTAGCACAAGTTATGTTTTTATACTATTGTATATACGTACTATTAAGTACGCGTATGTATTTCAAATTTCATAACATTCATTAATTATGTCATAAATCAAGATGTCAGGAATAACAATATTAAATAACAAAATATTGCGTGCCGTAATGAAGTGTATTTCGACACGTGTTTACGTATGAAGATGTACTACATATTTCGTACATAAGACATATTTTTCGAATAACGTTTCACACGGGCCAATGGAATTTGTCCTAGTTCTTTTAGAATATTTATGATTGGTACGTTGCATTAGTACCTGATAACTAACAAATTGTAAAGGATTATCAATTAAGAGAATAGAAAAAGTTAGTTATCAGGTACTAATGCAACGTACTCTTTCTTCAAATTATCCAATTTGAAGAAAGAGTTATATGCTATCTGCCATCTTCTGTCCAGAGCCATTAATCCTTTCCTAAGTTGCCCAAAAGAAACGTTTGTTGTACGATTCATTCCGCTTCCAGTAGTAGCAGGACAGGCGTGAAATTTGTTGCCCAAAAAAGTTTATTAATTGTTTGAAGGTGGGTCGATTACTTCTGATACCCTTAACTACGGCGCGATAGGTTTCCAATTTGGTTTACAGCTGAAATTAGATAGCATACTTAAAATGACAAACTGCTGTTGTTAAAAACGGCTGGTTTCAGGAAATCATACATTTCACACAAAATTTAGAAGATTCCGTAGTTTTATGAAAGGAAAAATATCTAATGCCTACACTGATTACTTATGCAATGTATAAAGGAACGTAAAGTTGTACTCTTATGCATTGTGGAAGCACGTTGACCAGGAACGTCGTACTATTAGGATAACGGGTGTTCTATATGGTGGCGAAGTAACATTTGATCATCCCTAAAAAATTGTTAATTCCTTTACCAACTTATTTTCTGACATTATTTTAACTAATCTATTTTGTTTCATTCTCACTACATGTTCAAATCAATTCAACTGCTTATTCTCTCTCTATTTTTTTTTCATTATTGGTGTTTGTTTCAATGTTTCTCTAATTTATCTGTTTGTTAGCTTACCAGGTTTCATTACTCCTGCTATTCTTCTCATATACTTCATTTATGTGGCATTTACTGGTCATTTATGCTTCTGCTGGACTACTCATGTTTCGCACCCATGTGAGAGTACCTGTAGCTTTACTTTCTGTTATATTGCTTTCTTTCACAGAACTATTTTATTTATACCATAATATATTGTTGCTTTTTCCATTTTACTGTTTATATCCACTTCCATTTTTTCATCCTCCGTTAGAATATTTCTCAAATATTCAAAACATGTCACTCGTTCCAGCTCCTTTCCATTTATTCTTATACTGTCTTTTTCTTCCTTCTTATTTACAACCATATACATGGTTTTGTCTATATTGATCCTCATTTGCAGCTTGTTTATCTCTTCATGCTTTTCGTTTGTTTGTTTTCTTGTCTTTTTAAGTAATAGGTCCATTGTCGCTATAAACAGTAATGGGCTCAGGTTTTGTCCTTGCTTAATTCCGCTTTCCTCTTTTTCCTTCTACCTGTACTTTCGCTAAGACTTCCTGATTTTACGACTCTTATTATTTTCCTTGAAATTCTATATTCCTCTAGTGCATTCCACAGGAGTTTTTTATTGGTCATATCTAAAGCTGCCTTAAGGTCTATAAACATTAAATAAAGCTCTTCTGCTTGTCGTAATTTTCTCTCAATTATATGTGTTAGTATGTGAACCCTATCATTTGTACCCCTTCCTGATATAAAAGCAACTTGTTGGTCTTCTAATTTCCCTTCAAGTTCGATCTTGATCCGTTTTTTTAGGATTCCAGTACAGATCCTAATACTCACTCAGGAAAGGCATATTTGTCTGCAGTAATCGCAGCTACTCCGTTCCCCTGCATACATATTGGTACGATTAGATTCTGTTTCCAGTCTTGTGGTATACTTTTGCTATTCCATGCTTCCTTACAAGCCTCCCACAATGATTGCTTTCCTTTAATCCCCATCCATTTTAGCATTTCGAGGTCAATCTCGTCTTCTTCTTCTCTAATTTTATTTCAGAATCTCCTATCATCGATTCTGTTATGTTCATTAAGTTCTCCCCAAATGTTTTCCAGCTTTTCTTTTTCTAACTGCATTTTTGTTCTTTTTCTTCGCAAAATCTATTCTTGGTCTGTCACCTCTTCCGTGCTTGTTTCTTCTCGTTTATTTTCTTTTTTACGTTTATATGTCGCCAACCTGTTCTCTTACAGTCTTCATTTACTTCTTTTTTCCCGCATCTTTCTTCTGCTGCCTTAAGTTTGGTTGTCTTAAGAATTCTTCACTTCTCTTCTAAATTCTCGTTTTCTGTGTACTCTGCCTCGTTCAGTCCTCTTCCTATTTTACTCTTGTATTTCTTTCTTAATTCCGCATTACCTAACATCATTATATTTACTCCCCTGTTTCTTTTCTTAGTGCCTTATGTAGTTATATTACCACTTAATTTTCCCAAAACCAGCCGTTGTTGTGTTCTTAATCTTTTCATTTTTTCCGCTCTTATGTTTTTCATTTCATACTCAAATCTGCTGTATGTACAATATAATTAATTAGGCTTCTGGCTCTCCTCTCCGGAGCCTATGCATACCTATCATTTTATTGAAAGGTATTCCTTTAATACTTTTAAATCATTCTCATTTCTAATTCTACTATGCCTTTTCCTACTTTTTTAACACCACTTAGAGCTATTATGTTCACTCCAAATGCTATCATTTCGCAAACTAGTTCGGTTTCTTTTCCGTTGAGTGAGGTAACATTCTACGTTCCAATTCTTATTTACTTTCTCTGTATTGGTTCTTGTCTTTTGCATTTCTTACTGTTTTCATTATCTTCTTTTCTTTGCTTGCCTTATCGGTTGTGGTTAGTTTTTTTGCGTTGATGGCTCTAATATTTTCCTTTCCTCCTTGTCCCATCTCCAGTTTATACCATCCACGGTGATTTTATTATATTCAATTTCCTATTTTACAGTTTTGATCTTTATTGGATTTACAGTTGTTCTTTTATCATATTGATATATGCTTTGCTCAGAATCTCAGGATCATCTGTGTTTATTTGGAGTCCGTCTACTATTATGTTATTCTTTTTTATTTCCCAGTCTATTATCTATCTACTCATCTCCTCTACTTCTCTCTTACTTGTTTTTTTTTCTAGGTCTTCTTCTTTCAGCGGTTTGTTTTCTTCTTTTAGTTGCTTCAGTTCTTCATGAAAATATTTTGTTTTGTTCTACTTTTTTTATATCCTTCTGGACAGTTTTCATTTCGCTGATCGTGTCGACCTAGTTTATCACTTTTTTTTATAGTTCTGTAGGTTATTTTACTTCTACCGGAAGCTCTACTTAAGTTTTGGCCCATTTCCAACATAAACACATGAATTATAACAATTTTATTCTTTAAGCAAAACACTATTTTTTGGATACAAATTCACCTATTGGCGTTACACGCACGCGCCCAAGAAGGTTATGTAAATAACCAAATCTGCAGAGATTTATGAATAGTAAGGTTATATTAAGTCACTGACCATCATTTTGCAACTTTACTGAAATATTATTTCAGTACAAATGAAAGTAATAACACTTCAATATCTATTATACTCGTTCCCTTAATTATGGATTAGATCGTACACAATAATTAAATGGGAAAACTTTACATCGTTCAATTAAATTCAGCATAATCCAAAGAAATGTAACTCGATCATCGGCCGCTTCATTTATATACCCGGTAACTTTGAAATACAATTTCAAGTGGCAAAATGGCTCTGCAAATCTTCTCTGATTTCCTCCGATGTTTCGCTAACATTTGAAGACACTAAAATAAAATAAATGATCCGAAGTGATGCTAGAAAGACGGTAATCTTGGCTCGTAAATAACCCATCTAAATTGATGGCGATTTTCTGATTCTTAGCGTCAAATTTCTCCAAATATTGCCGGAAAATATATTAAAAGTTTTACAAGTCATACAATTCTAGGCAATAATGTCGATATATGCGATTTTGAATACTCACAACGAACTTCTCTAATATCATTTCGTGAAACATTGTGGCTAGTTCCGAAATTAATTGAATCGCTCCCGTACTTACACTGTTTTTTCCACAAAATATAAAATGCCCCAAAAAAAAAATTTTTTTTGTTGAAATAACCAATAAATGCGGCAATGTGAGAAGCTCTTCTTTGTTACAACAGAATTTTTTGCGACGAAACTTTTTTGTGATTAAATGATGTTATTTTAATTAACGCTAAGGACCTCATTCTGTTGTATACTAAAGAAAAAGAAACAGCAGCCATAAACTGACAAAGGAAACCAATTTCCGCAATTCCATGAATTGCTGACATTGAGTGTTTTAAGGCGTGCTGCGATATTTAGACGACTAGCAATGAAATAAACTACCGTATAGTAAGAATACTATACGGTTGTGTTGAATAATAAGGTTGCTTGTTACAATTACAGTTTATGATGGTAAAATGGGGTGGGTGGCCTCATCCAGCCATCTATGCCGACCAACAGTGTTTATTGTAGGTCAGCGAAGGAACTTCGTCAAGTAGACCTATTGTCCTGACGAATTGTAGATGTTTGCTCAACGAAGATTTCCTCAAACTCTCAGGTTTTAGAAAAGCAATCTGACAATCTGATTCTGCAGATAGCTCCTCCTCCAAACACAAACGGCAGTCCTGGTCTTAAGTGAGCCCCATTCTGTGTAAATATTCCCTTAATAGAGCATAACCGGTAAGGATTGCGGTTAGAGCCTTGGTAACATAAGTTCTTTTGCATAAGATACACGTGCGAATTTGCTCCCGGTTCGAATTACTTCTTGTTCTGCCCAATGGGTAACACGCATCTTGGCAGTTTAAAAGAATATGCCAACTAGAAGTTTTTGACTGTGAGAGTGCACTTAGCTCCTTTCCTAGCAAGTGCATCGGCCTCCTCATTGCCATCAATCCCAGTGTATCTGGTGTAACTGTTATGTTAGTATACACTCATATTCATAGATTCAGAGAACTGGTTCATTGAAATGTATTGATAATGATTCAATTCTACAATTTCAACTTGGTCTTTTAGATCGACATCTTGGACTTTTCTTCAGTTTTTGACCCTACTTTCAATTTATTCTCAAAAACAAAAATCAACTTTTTTGTGATATGGATAAAACAGGGCGTATGTTATGTAAAATTACACTAGAAAGCAGAAAATGACCTTAGTACCATCTCATGCAGGGCTGTCCAATTCACACAGGGAACAGTAGTATTATATATACCCCAGCTGTAGTCTAAGGAAAAGTGCTACTACTTTTAGGGCTGCACAGATTAAACGCTCATAGTCTTTACACCGGATGTGTTTTAGGAGATATCACACGTTCTCATATGATTCCTTCATATGAGCTATAGATAGAGATGGGTGTTTATTGCCGTTGTGAAGCAAAACTGTTTTTAAACTAAGTTTAGAAGAATCAATGAATAGGTGCCAATAACTCGGTTTATGTTTCTGTCCTAATGCACCAAACAAGTTATCAACATTGGTGCAGTATACCAAGATTCCATCCTTTTAATCTGGATGTTAGGAGTTCTGACTGTGATTTTGCTAGTTTTAAATTTCGAACTAAATCATTCAGTTCAGCCTGTGAAATCAAATGTGGTTCTTTTTTACATTCTGGTGCTTAAAAGTCAGGATTATTGTCACTTCCTGTGCGAATTGCGTATCGTCAGTTGGATCACCGGCACATTCAAGTAGTTCTTCATCCAAACTCCATGATTCCGGTGGTTTTGGGATAAAAGGTTCTTCGCTATATTCGATGGGCCGTATAGCTGTAAATTGGGATACTGCATAGTATACTTGGACTTCGGTCCGATGTCCTGTATGTTAGTAAGGCGGCAGTAACAATTTGTGGCATGATTTTTCAGTTCTCTCCACACTATCGATACTCCAAACAATAATACATAATTGTATAAGTAATACCAAAGCAAGGTGCATACCCGCATCTGTTTCAAGGTAGTTGTATCCTTTTATTTAACATTACCTCCGCAAATTAGCTTAATGAATAGTATTAGTAAGGTTTTTAGAAGGCAGGATACGAACGTTGATTTCAATTCACAAAAATTTCCTCAAATATCTCCTAGGTAATCCGGAAGATAAACTGAACACGAAGAAAAGGCTGGAAGTTTTATAAAATCGCATGCGATGACTGTAGTGAATCCTATATTGAATAAATGAAACGGGTGATAAGCACTAGATTCAAAAAACTATTACCGTTCTGAAATGTCTCAGTCGTCAAAAGTAGCATAACATAAACGAAACCGAAAACCTCAAAATGTACATTAGTACAACATGACGCTTGTTCGCCACTAAGAAGGAAACGTCCGACTGGAACAAGCCGACTACTCACTATTCCCGAACACATCTACTCACGACAGATCATGAGATCAGATTCAAGGATACGGATGTCCTACCAACAAAAAATAATTATAGTGACATGAATAAAAAGCTAGTCAAGGTATTCAATAACCGTAATAACATCACCAGGTACGACGGCCCTAAACCGAATCGAATCCGGAAAACGACGCCATAAACATTCAGGCACACTATTGGTGCACGCCACGCCCCAGTGGAGTACCACGCAAAGCGGCTTAACTAAGTGGAGAAAGATACTTAAGGAACCAACAACTCATACTCAGGATAGTGTATATTCTAATATGGGTAAAATCGATGTCCATGCAGACTTGGAGCGCATATGCGGCAATCATACACAGGATAACAATTCTGAGTGTGGCTCTAGGGCGGACTCTGGCTGTCCCGAGCGTCAGGAGACCGGGTAAACACTATCAGATGCCACTCTAGCAGAGCCATCATTAAAGGTATTCCTGATAATAAGACTCTATGGTATGATAGAGCGCTTAAGTTTTTTCCTCTTTGGTGATTTTCAATTTCGTATTACTCATCCTCAACGCTGTTCTCGTATTATCTTACTTTTGCGATATTAGTGACCATCCCGCAGCTCAATAAGGATTTGTCATTCCCTCAGAACTATCGCTCCATCAGTTTATTGTCCTCTTCCTGTAATCTTCTAGAGGCAATCCTTCTCCAATCAAGGCTTGTATGATATTGAGTCCTATCCGGAGATTTCTAGGCAGGCTTTCGGCCGTTTTGCCTGCCCGAGTTTTCGCGAGATGCCTACGAACGTAGAGAAATGGTAGGAGCGGTATTTCTTAATATGTCAAAGGTCTTTGACACGATTTGACATTGCGGTCTGGCTCGGAAGCTGAGAAAGATCAGCGTCGACGAGAGATTGGTGGTGCTTATTAAAGCTTATCTGGGTGGTAGAACTTTTTCAGTGCAGAATGGTCGCACACTAGAAGACCTATTCGAGCGGGAGTGCCACAAGGTTCCTTGTTGGAACCAGAAATTGTTTATTTTATATACTAGTGACATCCCGCGATATCCGCAGGTACGCCTTTCCGTCTATGCCGACGATATGGCGATAGACGTGAAAATCTCGTAGTCAAGCCTTAAAGGCGCATTCGATGATTTGATTGAGCGGTTATCTCCAAATGGTTTCTCGGTTAACGGGATAAGAACGTAGCGGTCCGATCCACAAGGAGGAGGAGACCTCCCCACAATAGAATTGAAGTTCAGGGCGTGGATTTCCATCATAAAGTACTTTAGTGTACTTATAGATCATCGCCTGACGTGAAAATTCCACGTCAATTATATAGTCCACTGGCTCCTGCTCTCTAGCTGCGATCACCATTAAATCTAAGCACTAAATTTCTAGTTTGTACATCGAATCTTAGATCAGTCCTAGCATATGGAGTAGCTTTCACAGATTGGAAGCCTTACAGAACAAAACTCTTAGACTTATCGCTGGCGCTTGGTTCATTAGAAATACCCAGTCGCAGGAAGACCTTCAGATCATAACGCTGTGACAATATTTTCGTGAGTATAAAGCACACGTTTGAGAAAGTTCGTAATTCATCTAATCCACTGCTAGCACGCTGGGCAGAAAACTCACAAAGTAGCCCTCCACCTTTATCAAGAGTAACCAGATTCAAAGAGAGCATATTTCAGAAATTTGATAAATCTTTTAGGCTTCGTAAAACCCCCGCAATGCGATAAGTAGTTGAATATAATTCGGACACCTGTCTCGTTGTAATGAAGCTAAATGGCCATAAGCCAGCTCTGGGACGAAGAGAAAATCTTAGCAGGTACAGCACAGCACCTATGCGACTCAGATTGCACCCGAAATGTCAAGAGCAAGCAACGAAGCAACATGGGAAACCCGAGGACTGCTACAAGCACGACTAATAGATCAATAGCCAGAATATTATTTAGAAAATTAGACACTTACGAAACCATTTATATAAAAAGGGATGCAAATCTGTTAAATAGGAAAAAGGACCACTTCGCCACTCAGCTTTGGTGGATTTATTGATGTGAAACGGACATATGTTTACATTTTGTACTACTTGCAGCTTTTAATTTTACGTTTTGGAATATATAGGTGGTAAAAGTAGGTACTTGTAAATATCTTTTTGAATAGGGATGAAACAAGGGATGTTAGAATTTAAATCCTTTTCTCACAATATTCGATCATACGGTTGACAATGGGAATCCACGAATTGCCGAAACAATTGTTCAGAATTATTATATCAAGTAACTTGTGTGGTATAAAGTGTGCCGATATCTTTGATCTGTGTTTGCAAATAAAAAACATATTTAATAAAAACACAATTTATAAAAGAGTAAATATTTAAAATTTCGTTGCAACATTATGTGTATTATTTTAGTAAAAATTATATATACACAGTTTCATAATTATTTTACTGAAGAATGACGTATTAGAATATGTTTATATACTCACAGCTAAATTCTTGGAATATATACAAACCTGTGTACTTGAGTACAGCTTTATGTGTGGCACATGCTTTCGAATATCTTTATTTAAAAATGTTCCCTTTATATTACTCGTGAAAAAAATTATATTCTACCACGCTCGAGGTACGATACACTACATAAAGCAGCGCATGTACTACTTTGAGGTGAAGTTGTTAATTTAGTCTTATTATTTAGAAACACGGAAATCAAAAAGTTCATTTGAATACAAAGTACACAAATGGCGTAAAAAGTTTCCTTCTTTTTGTAGTTTTTCCCCAATAGCGTCTTGTTCAAGGAAAACCTATTGGAACATTCGACGGCTTTCGTACATAAAATTATCTTCAATAATGAAGCTTTCTTCGGTAAGCTAAAATTAGCAATTCAAAACGAGATTGACAAGTCAACCAAATATAAAACCGCTTTAGTATATTCTCTATAATCTTGCAAGTGCACCAGCAAACAGAAGGAATAGCAGTAGATAAACAGAAGGAACTTGACACATTCAGAGTATCGATGTAGTTATGGCAATGGCTAAAATCTTTCTCGTTGTAATTATAGGGATTGCGCCAACGGAAAAAAAATCAAGAAGTAAATGCACGTTCGAGGCGAACAATTACGTACAGGCAGAATCCTGACAAGAACCGGAATTTATTACAACGGAAAATAGCTCAATTAAGGACATAACTGATGTGAACTAAAGAGACGTCCATCTCTGGGTTCCTGTTAGCACGTTGAAAAGTATTCCATTAATTCTTTTTGACGTAAATTAAGTCGCAAGGAGGTTGGAGGATATTTCTCATTGGGAACTAGATAATTCTATCCATCTACACTGTAAAAACGGATTCGGTAAAATTACATGTAAAATCGATGGCAACTTTGTTATACTTTCATATTTTATACATTATGCTATTTATATATATTTGCAATACCAACTATACTTCTTATGTATTCGTACATATATATACTATTGTGCGGTTTACACTATTTAATCTTATTTACTGTATTCTATGGATTTGTGTTTGCGATAACTATGGAGTGTTGCAATAATATCTACTATAAACAGATAATTCTGAATTATTTACATGATTTTGTCTTCCATAATCAATCGCTGATCTTAACATTCTGGAAACTAATTTACTGATATACTAATAAAATGCTTATTTCACGCATCTAGTCCTCTCTTAATTTATGTATGAATATCAAATAACCACTGCATATTTTAAGTTACGTTTATTTCACTGACGCTATAAATCTATGAATATTGCAAAGCTTAGGGTTCCATTTAAAACACGAGACATGTTAACTAAGGTTAATAAAGGTGAGTTACAATCCAATAAATACATCTTAGTAAAATTAGATATTATTACTTATCTTCAAAACTACGAACAGAAGCGCCATCGCTCACTATTTGTGTTTATTTACTCGATTTACAGGCTTTCTTGTATACATGATTGCTATTGTCCAATAAAAATTCACGGCCCCAAACACCTTGATACTACGCCAATAAGTGCTCCCAAATAACGAATCAAGTTTAAAATATGTGTAATACACGAATATCGTATAGTTAGAGCCGGTTTACTGCAAAATTACTTCAATAATGGAAACGAACATGAAGAAAAAGAATATATATACATCAGATATAAGATCAAAAAAATTTTAACGATTAGAGCAATAAAGGGTGCAATGCACTTCTAATAAAAATAAGAAAATGTTCATCATAAAAATTATAACAAATAAAATCTGAAGAAAACATTCTCCATGTAAACTATAAAAAATAAAACTTTAAATCGGGAAAAGGTTGGCTCTCTCTCGATACAACTAGTTTGACATGGGAGAAAGGCATACGTTTAGATCGACATGAAATAGAGCATACTGTGTGTATGTACGTACTTACGACTCGTACGTATAATGAAAAAACAAAATTCAACAAAAACGCCAATTGATAATGAAAAATAAGTGATTTGCTCGATATTTCGTTGCAGCAAATCTTTTTACTTGTGGTAACCACTACCGGTATTGTAACAATTGCAATATTCCTTGCCACCAGTGAATATTAAAAGTTTTACTGGAATATCACATGTATTTCCCAAGGAAACCTTCAAGCGTTATTCCACCCTAAAAATTATCCGAAAAGCTGGAAATTTTACTTGAATATTTTGATTACATCTAAAAAGTCCTTTAAAAGACAAGTGTGCTAATATTTACATAACTTGTCGTTGTAAATTTGAAGCGTTATTACCACTAATATCACTAAATTGACATAGTAAAATTACTAGCATTTCTTAGGTACGTACGAGTGCTACCCACAATATTTTATATTTTAACAAATGTCAGATACACTACAATATAGTGCTTAAAACCATTCCTCGAATTTAAACTCTTGCCTCCAATTTAAATTGGCTGTTCGACTGGGAATTGCATAAAAGGATATCGAATTACATAGAACATTGAAACAACTTCAATTTAATAGCTTCCATGTTAATTAAACTTTGAATTTATAGTAGTTGAGTTGTTGAAATTTGTAGCCATGCTTCGGGAGATAGTTTTGAAATAGAACGATGATGTCTATTAACCAGCGACGATGCATGACTTTGTGACGAGGAAGGCAGGCGGGGGCACAATTATGAAAAACGATGTAAAACCTTATCTTTTAGCTCATGGTGATCCTTAAACGCTTACTTCACTATTATCGTTTTATAAAAACACTACATACACACAGGTAACACGTACACTAATGTTTAAGTTCATTCTACGGTCTTTCTTGGAAATGAATCCATCATTTTTCGTCAAACGCGGAAACAATCTGTACTGAACAGAAACACCAGAATCACCAGAATTTACCTTAAGATTATTTCTCGTTTCGGAATCAACTCGTAATTCACCCGTATAGGATATCGTTGGGAAGAATTTCGATCTGATTTATATGAAATATGCTTGCAAATAATAGATGCAAATTTAGTATTCACATACGCGGCTAGTCAGATTGAAACATAATCGAAATTCTATACCATCGACCTAACCTACTTGTTTGTTGTCTTGTCGATAGTTCATATACGGAAACTGGAAATAATTTCTGTATTGTTAATATCGCGAATATAGCGGAATACAGGAAAGCCTACTCCGAAAAGGAAACAAAAAATATCAATAGATTTTGTAAAGCGAATGGAAGGGTTATAAAGAATCAGTGCACGGACGAATGATGGGAAGCAAATTTGTGTAGATTTTAATCATATAAAAAGTAATTGATAGCCGTATTCTTCAAAATTCTCAGTAAAGTTTCACTTTGTAGCATTGTATGTGGTCATCAGAGAGCACAGAATCTCAACTTCAGTTGCGTCAAAATTAAAATTCAGAAGTAAGTTATTGTAAATTAATCTGAAGTAGCTGAGTTTCGACAGGAACACATAAACATAAGGTTTATGAAGCGGAATATCGAAAATTAAGATTAGTTGTCATTTACATGTCTACATCTTTTAAAAGTTTCACTTAATTTCTAAATTACCGAAAGAGTGTTTAGGGACACTTGCGAATTTCACAACCATAAATTCTGTATAAATAATTTCCAGAAAAACCTAAAAATTTCAAAATCTACTCTATTTTCTCCTATGTAAAAATATTACACTATACTAGGTATATCATTGTCAAATTTATATTATTTTAAATGCAAATATTATGCAAAACAGCTGTGCCACATATAATTGCCAGTATTACTATCTGTGTACCTAACTCTCTACTTAAGCAACGAAATTTTTTCTTCCAAACTCCTAACAATCTCTGAACATTTCTGGTTGGAATATGTGTTGCATTGTAATTGACTTCCTGCTGAGTTTCTGGATTACGTAATAGTATTAACAAATAATTTCAAGAAAGGTAACTATTATTTCCTAATAGTATATCAGGAATTCCTCTTCTTTCTAATTGACTTGAAGCAAGACTAAATTTAATATTTCTACATTTGATCCTGATGCATCCTACAACAATTACACAGTATATTTATACATATGTATATAATTACATAGTTATTTTTTATATACTTCTTATGATAGCCGAATACTTACTTGTACATTCATCAAGGTTTTCCAATTCTAAACACTTCCCCAAGAAATCCTGCTATTTCATGAAATTATGCCATGTTTTGACGTGATGTCTGGAAACAATATAGCGATGACGTTTCAGCTAAGCAGATAGATACTTTGTTATAACTCGTGATATTGATGCCCGGCTCATATTCCTTAGATCCGCATGTACCAATTGCAGCAAATGCATTTACAATAACTGTATAATATAGATTTATAGGAATGCACCAGGAAACTTCCTTTAACAAAAAATTTCAAACATATTAATAACTGCTGCATTGAAGATATCGGCAAACCTCTATATCTTACTTTTGTTAAAAGTTCGTTTGCTGGTACGTGGAAGTAAATGAGCCTTGGAAAATCGATGCAATATTCTAAATTCCTTTCCGTGAAGTATTCCATTAGATTTTCAGTATCGCTTAGGTAACCTACTCTGTCTTATATTCTCTTGGTTCATATTATCCACAAACTCAAGAAAACCTCCGAGATTGCCCATAGCTGTTCTATTTTAACTTTGAGACTCCGAAATTCTAAGCTCAATAATGTGACCTTAGAACTTCGTTTTGACTCTTTAAGATACTAATTGGCGTATCTCTCGTACTCTCGTAAATAAAATAAAACTGGACCCACATACTGTGTCTCCCAAATGCATATACATTGGCTGTGATTGGTTATTTGATCAGTGGTGGTACCGTTGCCATAGCAACCAGAGTCGCAATCTCGTCGCGGCCCAGATTATTGACCACGGAGGTCGCGAAATATTTAAACCGTATTTTCGCAATAACATATAAATTTGAATAATTTTGTTTATGAATGGTACCGAATTTTTTAACGATATATCTCAGAAGAGGCTTAGAAGCCTTATGGACGCACCCCCCTACTACTGCTAATACCATCTAATATCTAAAAACACACAGTACGGGTTTTGAAAGTATCAATATAAATGAAGAAATTCATGCATAAAACAATGTTTAAACATTTGAATAGTGAAGTTACTGATTGGGTTTTAATACGGGTAGGTGACCTGCATCGGTATTTTATGACTTAACCCGAAGTTTTGACAGCCTAAATATTAGTAAATTATAAAGTTAAATCAAAAGATATGAACTCAAAGATGTGCATTTAGAGCGAGACAGTTCATATTTATCAATATGTAAACAAGTTTTTGATTAATTATTAATCCTAAGCAATTAAGTACTGTAATGGGCGTGTCCTAAGAGTAAATTTTTGGTGCAGTGATCTTTATTTTGTGTACTAATGGAGCTGCGAATTACTTTTGTAATCAAGATCTTTTCTTTAATATTAGAAAAAAACTAACACTATGCAATTTCGCAATCAGCAAAGCGATTACAATTCTATCGAGTGTAACTTTAGTAACAATGTTCACTTTGATAATAACTTGAACAAGAAAGAGCTATTTAAATGATGTTTAATATAATCAAAGATAATAATTTAGTAATTGCCCTTTGTACAATTTTCTTAAGTTTGGTGGAATTGGGAATCGCTCCGCCATTGCGGCATCAGTATAAGGGGATTTGTCTGTTTTTAAAATAAGAGAGCTTTCTGTTAGCTACACCATCTTCTTAGCGACGTTAAAGTTTTGTTGATTTGTTGTTCACTATTTTTGAAACACTGAATGGTTGCCAGCCGCCGCTGTTCATAGGCAACTTCTATTATTAATTTCTATAATAAAGGATATTTTATAAACGTTTGATTCACGCACACTTATATTGGCAAGTATTTTATTTCTTGAGAAACCTGCACAATACAGTTTTCTTTTTCTCTCTTTTAGTGAAAACATTCCGTCTTAGTGAAAAAATTATCGAAAAAAAGACGAAAAATAATCCTGAAAAAATGAAATCATGGCAAAACCATCTGTTTGTGACAATTGCCGTAACAAGGTGCAGAATCTTTCTACCGCCCACGGAGAGTAAATGAATCGAATTATGGCAATAAAGACTATATTCGCATATAGTACCTCAAGAAGTTTGTGAATTTGTTTGTGATTAGTGAAACTACCGTCTTAAATTATCGGCCAAATTGAGCACTTTCTAGTTGGGTACGCGTGGTATGCTTTTATAATTGTACTGTAAGTGCTATCTACATTATCAGTTTTTCAGATTTTCAAGATTTCAATACATGCAACGCATTTTTAGTGTGAGCAGTGGCGGTCAGTAATGGTAGAGATCGGGCCTTTTTGCCACTGGGTCACCGGTTACTATCTGATGACCTAATGCAAAAAGGTCCGATTTTTGTCATTAGTCTGTTGCAATTGACAATATTGGAATGAAGATCTTTTTGTTGAATACCTGATTCAATTGTATTTCAATTTACTATAACCATATAAAATATTTTACAAAAAATTTTAGTTTGTATAAAATAATTGATCCAAGATAACTGAAATTTCATCTAACGAACGAAAAGATACCAAGAATTGTCGTTTCCAGTCCTTTTTTTTACTTACGTCTTATTAGTGATAAAGCTCTGTCTTTCACTATTCCACACTATTGTTTTTGTCTTCAAGTGAAAAATCAACCTTTATTTTTTTTGCTAGTAGTTATCCAACTGATATCTACGCCATCACAGAATGCGCTATACATTTCACAGTCCCTGTAAATATGTTCATTCTTTACCAGAAAGATTTGCAACAAAAAGCGAGTTGGGGAGCTGTGCCTGCTTTTTGTCGTGTCGTATATCTGTTGCTACCAAATAGCACCAAGGAATATACCTAGCTCGTCGTTTTGACGGAGCCGAGAGGGAAATAGCCGTATGAGGTAGAGAACACGCTCGGAACAATGTTGATGACGTCGGGTAGTCAAAAACATACCTCTTGCTCCGGATAATACCATGAGCAGTTGTATTAGTAGGATTATTATGATTATTGTTTCTAGGCATCTTTTTGATGCGTTTCTGAGTAAACTCCATATTCTACCATGTACAGAATATTAGATTCAGGTTCTATGAAACAATCAATCTAGTCGCTCCGACATAAACTCAAAGAGTTTTATGATTTCCCCTAACCAACCAAAAAACTAAATTCTATGGACATTTATCCATTGTTCAATTAATTATTTCTGATGAGACGCGCGTAAATAACAACAATAAATATATTATTCTAGGGTTTGCTTTTACACGCTGAAATGAGAATCTTGATTTCCCACAGCAACCCTGTTATGTATTTTTAATATCCGCGATATTCTACTAATGCTATTGTGTTAGACGAAATTGAAAACAGACCAAAGTAATCCGAAGATTTTTTTAGTGTAGTAAGCGCAGCTAACCAGATGTTGTTTATTTTGATCAAGGAAACATTTTTATACTTTGCCTGGCTAGGGAAACCATACGGAAAAATTTTAATTTGAACGAACAGCATAGACGCTGTGAAGCGTGTTACATTATCATATTTTTGCTCCGCTGCATTTGCTTTAAAGGAAGGATATAGCATTTGTTAGCGTGCAATAACGTTGCATTAGGTTTTATAGAGGTGTTATTAAAATTGCGTCAGGACATAGGAAGTGTCCCTGTGATTTTGTATATTTCGCACCACCTGGGAGAAATTTATATTAGAATTTCGCTGGAAAAGTAATATGTACTAAATTAATGTGTAATTCTTACTTTACTATTCAAAATGTTTGTAAATGAGAGATCTAGTATTCTACTCGCGCAAAGTACATATTTCAGAAGTTAACGCCAATTAAAAAAAAAAACGTGTACTATTATTTTGAGACACAAACAAGATATTGATTTATTCATTTTGTTTTCGAAAGTGCACCATCACTGTGTCCACCTAACGGGTGGAATATGTTTCCTTCCTGAGTGATTTACAGAAATAATTTTGAAGTAAAATTTATTGGGAGATAACCCTCGCATAATATAAAATTGTTTTTAAGTGTACAGTGTATACACGATTCATGTTTGGTTTACATGGAACGCCATGTATATATAATAATATAATACTTTGTTTTTAGATGCCATTCATCGAGTTATGTAAAATTTTTTCAGTTATGCAACTGGAAGTTTTGCATCGATCCTTTTAATAGAACAAAGAGACTATGTCCAGGAGATCTTACAGGCTATCCTAAACTCCTTGAGATATTAACTGAAAACCTAATACTGAGTAAGCAGCCGGTGAACTTCGACTTAATAGAGAATCTTCGGCATGCCGAAGTGTACAGATCGGAACAAATATGCGCCTTAGTACAAAAAAAAATCCGAAGTGGGTTCATAGTCAAACAGCACTAACGGCCCTAGGCGCCTATACGTACGGATCCTAACGAATGATTCGATACATAAATGTATACAGAATCTGAAGCAATTAGGGACCAAAAACGAGATTACGATTACTTTACGGTGGGACTGAACCTACTAAGGGGTTGACGGAAATAAGAAGGCCGATAATCCGGTCAGGGAAATAGCGAGTATGCTTTTCGTAGGTCTAAGCCCTACAAATAAATCGGGAAACCGGAGGAAAACCAGAAGGCCTGGTACTAATAGAACATTGCTGGTCAAAATCAGACGAAAGCGTTTGCATCAAATTCGCCTTCTTTTGGTAATTAAATATGGAGGCAAGTTTTTTGTCTCCGAATGTAGTGCGCTGCGACGAAATAAGCTTTTGTTTCTGTAAGCATATTCAGATTTATTAATAAGTTGGATGTAATATTATATAAAGTACTCAAGTTTTACGTCCCGTAAAGAAATTCATTTTGAAAGTTTTGTATATACATACATACATAGTTCACAACTTTGAGTGAAGTTCTCAGAATGTTCTTACTTTTCGTTTTGCTGTTGAAAAGGATTAGCGCGCCATGCTTCTAACCTACTTTTTATACCTAACCAACATCTGTGAGCTGATTTTCGTTAACAAGTAAGCATAATTATATGCTTACTTGTTCCACATTATACTGTTAGATGTCTTGCGAAATTGGTTTATAGTTGCAAGAGCTTCAAATCATTAGGACTATGCAATAGGTCCTGATCGATGATCACAGCTTATAAGCCCCTATAACACAGTTACTAGAACCTCAGACCAAACACTATCCAATTTCCATCTGTAGGATTTGGTCGGCAACCTAGTATACATAGAGTGAATATACATCACGATATTAATTATTTGAAATAACGCACTGCAATAGCTGCTTTCCATTTACAATAAAGTAAGCGTACCTCATTTTGTAAACCGGCCTAAGTACTATAACTATTAAATGGAACCAGATGAAAACCCAAGCTCCAAGGGTTTGGAAAAGAACGGTACAATAGGATACCATATGTAGTTTGCCCAATTCCAAGCCGGTCGCTTGCCGCCTGAACGCCCGCATGCATAACATAATGCTGCACTGATTAACGCTATATTTGCCATCTCCCTGAATATGTCGCCCATGTGCGACTGTCCAACCCAACACATTTTCTCTTAAAAGTCGGGACACTGTGGTGATTGAAAATTATCCCTAATAAAAAGCTCTATTTTTATAAATAGAGCTAGAGCAGTACCTACTTAAGATGTTATTTCCTATTTTTGACAAATAGTCACATTCACTGCTGTTGCCTGTGTTTGTAACACCAATTATAAAAGTTTGAATTGAATTATCCACCTACATCCAATTTCCCAGGTGTTTAAGCGGAAACTAACAAAGATAAGCATTTACTGTAAAATCCGCTGAAATTAAGTCGACATTATACATAAGATTCTGAATAGCCCTTTATCCTCTTCCTGGGATTATTACACCAAAATCCGGAGAAATTGTATTGTATGCACAGAGAGTATTATACTAACTGGATAAATAACCCATGTCTATATAGTAGCTACTGAAAATCACCTGAAAAAATACGAGGCAAGTTTTGAAAAAAAAGTTTTTTATAAAATACGTCGCAAATACCTTATTGGCACGAAGCAATAATCTGTTCGCGCTAAGTTTTTTAAAAATAAACAGCACCACGTATAAAATGCATATCAAATATATTTACGCCAAAGATAGGCAACACCATAAACAACCTTCGCTTAAGATCCAACATATTTATATATATATATATATATATATATATATATATATATATATATATATATGTATATGCTTTAGGGAGGCAGTACAACTAATACATAATAATTTTTCTATATAGTAGATTTTTCCAAATACATTGATTTACTATAAACACATTAAACCAACCTAAGAGAAAATGCATGCCCTGAGGAATACGATTCCGTCTGGGACGTTCAATCCCACTCTTTTCTAAGTGATATTCCAAAACGGAGATTGTCTATCAGAATTCCACGATATGAAGTTATCTAAGTTGATGTCTAACTTTTCTATTTCAATGCAAAATTGTTCCTGGCGTTATCATTAGTCAAAGCCTTCAATAGTAAAAAATTTCTTAGACTGAATACAAGATACGAAATATCGAGAACATTACTTTAAGTAGTGACGCAGGAAAACCAAATTATTCATTAAAATTACTTTCACTGATTTCAAAATATTTATTTTGAATTTTGCAGACAAACTTATTAAACTTATTAACTTATTAAAGTATGCTTTCAATTCAGCTTTCTGCATCCTGCAATCTGCAATCTGAAAGTTCAACACCATCAACTCTGCTTCCTTTTCGTGCTAATAAACCCTCACACTATGGCAGCAACCTCCCAAAAGGCGAGTTTGTTTTTTGCCTTGACATTAATTTGTTGTTCGTTCAGGCGATGCCGCGCTAAAAATGAAGTTACCGGCGAAAAATTAACAGACAAGCAGTATACCCCATCGAACTTCTGCGTAGTTGAAGTTAACCTTCAATTTTCAGCAATTTCACGTTGGGTCTCGTGAAAAAGCTTGTTTTTATCGATCTCGGTTCAAACTGGAAGAGTTTTTTAATTTGCGTTAGACTTACGAGACAATGAATAATGTCTAATAGAATCTTCTGTAAAAAAAAGATCGTTAAAAATTTCCACAAAACTATATGCATACGCAGGTGTTTTAAAAGTTTTCATCGGGGTTTTTCTGTGTTTTCTAAATATTCAAACTCAATGAATCATTTATTATGAATGTTCTGGATTATCTTAAATGAATTTATTGAAGTGGAAATTAGTTGTGAATCATTTAATTAGAATTAGCGAGCAAAGGTTTGTTTTTGGAATTTTAACATCTTCGCATTGGCGATCACTAGTAATTTTCAAATTTAGGAGCATTTGTAGGTGGCATACTATTCTAACCTAGCATGAAATATTGTGGACACAAATCAGTTTACTTATTAAATACTTTTCTATGCCCCAAAAGTTGACTCTTCAATATCTGAAAGCCTACGATGTCCGAATTATGTATTTCTCTATCTGTACAATATCTAGCTTTTTTGCATTTTCATTGTAACTCCAGATATAGACTATGTACGAATGCATCAACCAATAACTGCATTTTATAAGCAACATTGCTTTGGGTGCCAAATTTCATAGGTAACAATAACGTTTGAGTTATATTTTAATAAAACAAGAAGCCTCACAGATATGGAAACCGGATAAAAGCGCAATTTTCAATAAAAGATATTGGTTTCGTTCTTTTCGGTTGCAGTGTTAGAATTCACATAAAAAGCATCTTTACCCAAAAGAAAGAAGACTATACTGTTACGTCGTTCTGAATCTGTAAAAAGTAATTAAAAAGTCTGTTTCACGCTTTGACGTAGAAAATATTTGTTTGCGCTTTGAAATAGAACCCCCACAAATGAAACGAACGCTTGATACCCAAAGCTAGAGCCGAATGCTAATGCGTTTTCATCCGATGTGAATCATGGAAAGACAGCAAAACCTGTACTATATGTTGCTTTAAAAATTTGTTTCGTTCTTTATGTGAATCGATTCTATCGATATTCGCCGCACGTAAGATTAGTGTCTATCCTTGATTCATATTCTCAAAACATATATGCTATAAACACAAATAATAGGATATCACGTCAAGCAAACATCTACAAAAAGAAAGGTACGTGTGGGGAAACATATTTCTCTTAAAACACGCTTTGCCAATAATAATAATTTGCTATTATTAATTTATTTTTAGCTTTTTTTTTTCTTCATTACCGCAACCAGTTCCAATTAATAGCTTCATAACAATTTGTGGGAAAAGGAATTTAGTGAAATGGCAAGCATATACAGTCAGTCCGCACTTGTAATCCGGCTTGAAATTCATTCCCGGAATGGTACGCAATTAGAGGTAGACATTTTGAGATTCATGTATGTTCCGTCCGAATCAGCAAGGCGTCCATGCTTCTAGCGACGTTTTTAGTTGTCAATTGGGTTGGTAATGGATAGACCAGTTATTGTTTTTGTTTGTATTGATGGATTGATGGCAAGTCTAGCAAATATCAATTTTTTCTTTCTGCTTTTAAAGCCCGGTGAATAGTAAGTGAGGAAGTTGTCAAATGTCAGTTTGATTATTGTTATTGTGGATTCTTTATGTTGACAGGTCATTGCAAAGCCATCGTTGGTAGAATCCATCAATCAAACGTGTGAGATAAAGGAGCGGGCGTAAGTTTGGCGCAATTAACTTCAATGAATGAAACAAAATTTCAAGATACCGGTAGGACTCGAACGTACGACGTTTGTTTGTTTATATCTTCGGTGTAAGAGTTCGTTCCTAGAGCGACTCCATTCCTAACTATTTATGACTTTGTAATACTAATGCTTAATAAAGTTTGGTGCTTCTTGCAAGAGAATAATAACAGCACAATTGAAGTACAGTCAACCGGGTGAAATAGCCAAATACAATTTTATTTATAATTTTTGTTTGTAAAATTAGAACATAGTAGGGCGGGGGAATTTACGGATGCGACCTTTATTTCCAGGGAAAATTTAGGAATGATTAATTTTCCCGAATTAATTAAATGAAATCAGAATTTATGGGAATCGAGAGTGTCTCAGAAACCCTTTTTCAGCAAATGGAAGACGAAATATAAAATTTAAATGAGTATTAGAAGAGTATTAGTACAACCAGCACAAGTTACTTCGATGACAGATAGACTCAAAGTCAGAAATTAAATTCAGTGCCATCTCACAGCAAGTTTTTATAATCATTTCCAGTAATACATTGATGATGAAAAATAAACGGACAACTGCAATGCAAAATGCAATATGATGCAGGAACGCAACTGAAGCAGAGGTTCTATGCTGTTTTACACCACACAGAGCTGTGCAAATTTACAAATAATACAAATCTTAGGAACATCAACTAATTTACGAGATATGCTTAAAGTAATACTGAAAACTGTTGGTAGGTAATTTTACATTAAATTTGGTGTTTTAGGATAAAGAAGATTGAAACAAAAGAAGTTATTATTCCATTCCACCAATGTGTCTTTAAAGCTGTGATGTTACTAAAGTATTTGTGACCTTTTAGTCGATCGGAAAGATGTTGCATTGTCTGTCGGATATAAACACCATTACAGTTGTTGCAGGGTATTTCATATATAACATGTTTTTTTTTGGAAATGAGGTACTTTAAGGTTACTGAATAAGAATTTTAAGTTATTGTGATTTTTGTGAGCCAATTTAAAATTATAAGGAATGAGGATTTAAAAAGCAGTGCTTGCTTCCGTAAATGAATTGGTAACTTTACCTACCGTACCGTAGCTACCGTATGGTGGTACTTTTGGTAATTTACATTTCAAATTTTCCTGTTGTATTAAAGCATTGGAATCGATGTTTCCTTTTCCTTTCGTAGGTTTTCAGTAACGCGTTGGTCGTATTATTTGTGGAAGAAAGAGTATCTAGATTTTCTTCTGCTGCTATAATATTTAACAGAAATAAATGATCATTTAATTTTACTTTGTTGCTACAGTACAATCCCGATTATTCGAAACATTGCTCTTTAATCGAAAATTCGATGCAAATCGATTTTTAATATAAAGCGGATACAAACGGACGTAGATAGCATTCAATCTAAAAGCATTCCACTACTTGACTCTGAATAGAGAATATAGAAACATTTCACGTTATTTAAAAAAAATCCTTTTCTCAAAATACAATTACAAAATTATTTATGTTCTTTGTTGCGTCAGAAAGGTAGGCGTTTTCAGAAACGTCGCCCTACACAGGATGTCCCACCTGGAACTGCATTGATCAATAGATAAAGTATACATCGGAAAATTACAAAAACTTGGTAATATGCTATAGCCTATGTCTACTATCGAACTAAAATATTTTTAATAATTTTACACTTCCGGTTATAGCGGAAGTAGCTGTCAACATTGTGATTTTAAATAGAACATCCTACATTTCTGAATCTGTAATTCAATTTTGATAAGACAACTATGTTGCTATTTATAATCATATTTGAAATATTTGAATTTTGGGAAAATTTTTGACAGATGGTCAAGTGCATGTAAACTTTATTAACTGTGAAGGCGTAACGTGAAAAATTGAAATTTCAGAACTATTGACCTTATAATATTACAACCCGAATGAATAAAGCGATATGAGGAGCATGCGATTTCTTCGCTGCTCGGTAACTACAAAAACAGAAACTGTTACCAAACACAATTAAACAAATAATAAAGGATTTTAAAGACTTCGGATACGTCAAGGCAAAAAAGCATGAACGTATACCGTTGATTGCAAAGAAAACGGGTTCATCAATGCTGAATTGCTTTGTAATGATCGTGACTAACTTACTGAAACACTTCACTATTACCCTCTACCACAAATACTTTACTGACACTGAACGTACGTTGCGATAGCTAAGCTATCATCTCCAGCAGCAATATTGAACTTCAGTTCAGTTCAGTATTGCTGTTGAAGATGATAGATATCGAAACGTACGTTCAGTGTCAGTGAAGTGTTTGTGATAGAGGGTTATAGTGAAGTGGTTCAGTGTTCCAGTGCCACAGTATTCGAGTACGTGATTTAATGACTAACTTAGATATAGGTATACAAAGTTGGATGACATTTTGAAGTAAATTGTGCTACAATACACATTTTCTGAAAAATCTTGAACAGTATCAATTTCAGATGCCACATTTTTGTTGTATGTTTTTTAAGAGAAATTCGATAAGACAGAGAAAAATAGATGTATTTAAAAAATTAAGTTTTTTTTACACTTTTTACATTTGAATGTTTAATCGTGATTATCGGACAGCCTGTATAATGTTTTCGAAAAATTTATTCGGATTATAATACTACGTAGTACATAGTATTGGATAGTACAATGTGCACAGTATGCAAGCAAAGTACGCGAGCGAGTCGAATCACTGTTAGCGGCCTTCCATTTAGGCCACCACCCACCGCCACTGAATACTACGCTATATTGTCAACAGTTGTGCAAAATTTCAATTTTTCGAATTACACGCTTATAGCTATAAAAGTTCACATGCACTTGTCATCTGTCAAAACTTTTCAAAAAATGCGAATATTTGAAATATGTTAAGAAATAGCAACATAGTTGTTTGAAACAAATCGTAAAATTGAATTAGGAATTCAGAAATGTAATGATATATAGATTGTCTATTTACAATAACAAAATTACTTCCGGTATAACCGGAAATGTAAAATTATTAACAAATTTTCGTTCAATTGTACATACAGGTTATTGCATATTGCAAAGTAATTCAATGTATTGTATACCGTTGCATATACCGATCGATGCAGTTTCCGGTGAGACAGCCTGTATATATAATGCTTAGGTACTATAATGAGAGACATTAAAAGATTGCCCGTTCTATCTAATTTCGAAAAAGACTAATTTTGTTACTTCGAATAAGTCAATATCCATATAATCGCGATTCGGACATATAACATTTTCTCATCGTACTTACCTGCTTTGTTGTATCTCACAGGAATTCCGGTTTTACTTAATAATTTACGTTTATTATTTATTAGAATGTCTGTTGGCCTAAAATGTTTCTCGCAGATCAATTTGTGTTTTGACCTATCGATGTCCATCATTACAATATTAATATTGCCGCAATTTCGCATCCATTCTTTCGCTTTATGCCTATCTTTCACAGGAAACTTCGTAAAACTATTATATGATTGGCGGTAGTCATCTTTCTGTAATTGCTATATTAAACCTGATCGATGCTACCGCTACGCTAGCTCAAGAGAAACTGAATGAGCTCGGTTTTATGGGGTTCGAGAATCTCGGTTCCCATTCGACTTGATGCGCCATCTACATGTTGAACGCTGTTTTGGTTCCCCTTATACTTATACGGTTGCGTCTCTTTACAATTCCGTCACTCAACGCTAATACTATACGACGTCTAACACAACCAACAACTTCAGACAATTAAATTTTACCAGTGGGCAGAACAACTTTAAATAGAAATATATTTTAATTTAAATTACCTTTTAAATTATTATAGGAATATATTACATTAGAGTAAAATAAATTATTTGTCTGCTTCACCATAATCGTCGTTGTAGGGAAAATAGGGAAATATTATCTCCTAACTCCCCAGTTCCCAAGAAGATATGAACCCGAACGTATAATGGTGACTGGAAATAGAGGAGAAAAATGTTAAAAAGATTTTAACGTTGAACAGGTGGACATCAATAGTTGGCTAAACAAGCAATACTCTAATGATGCCCAAGTCCGAAGTTGTAAATTGTAGCATTACAATATATATATATATATATATATATATATATATATATATATATATATTTAAAAGATTCACCGATTTGGACCACACAATATGTAATTTCAATAAAATATAGTCTTTGCTCGATAATGATAGCAACGACTGTGGCGTAGTATGGTAAAAAACACATCAGTAAACTTGTGTTGTGCTTAGGTTGCCGATACTTATGTGTTGTTTACCGTAGTCTTTGCTGATACAAATTGGACTATCTAAGTTATCTCTAAAAAATTAAATTCATCCAAAGTATTTATTGTTGGTAAATTAAATAAAAGGTAAAAAAATTAATTTTCAAACATATGTCTTACATTATTTTGGAAAATTCAGTCCGATTCAGAGGCTGTGAGTATAATTTGTAGAAATGATTTTTCCTCATCTATTTTTTAAACATTTTTCCTAAGATTCCACTTGATACTACCCCTGGGTACGGTCATACCCGCTTGAGATTCTTATATTTCGGGGATAATTTAGGTTGGTAATTCCAGCAACGAAAACCGTATTCACCTGGGTTACGGTAAGAAACTAAGGAATATGTCCTTTATTGCCCTACTTATTGCTTATTGTGGATTATTCGCAAAATATTGAAAATGCCATGTAGGTAACCAGTTTAAAATACTTTCGAGTTATGGTCCAAACCATTCCAAAAATATCTCTAAATAAAAAAAGTGCTACGATTTTTCGAAAAACAGATGTAAAGTTTTTCACTTACTCAAGAAACTTACAACCTATGTACAAAATATCATTTGTCATATGGAAACAG
The DNA here is from genome assembly GCA_902654985.2 of Oryctes borbonicus. Classification (NCBI taxonomy): domain Eukaryota; kingdom Metazoa; phylum Arthropoda; class Insecta; order Coleoptera; family Scarabaeidae; genus Oryctes; species Oryctes borbonicus. The sequence continues at coordinate 5,424,391 of LR736884.1, read as the reverse complement.
TGACATACCTTAGACGTTAATAACCAACACTACACATATACCTGTAGTTTTTGAAAGACCTTAGGCAGACTACAAAGCTGCTCCTCATTGCTCTGAAAATTACGCGGCTATGATAAAGCTCAATACGTACCCGTCTAATTCGCTTCAGAAATCCAATAAGCACTACATACTTTCCTATGGTGATTCTTTCCTATATGTGTGCATCTCCGGGCTTACCTAGTACATTGCAAATCCCCCAATTATGTACATTGCCGTTCAGAGAAGTTCGGTCGGTTAGTAAAAAACATAAAAAGGTTACAGAAACAAACGAAACTAAAAACAAAATGCAATTTTATTGTATGTACAGGTAAAAAAGACAAAAATAAATAAATGAAAAGTTATTCTGGCCTAATATAACATACTGAACATTATATTTTTTTTTTCATCGAGAAAACCCCCTTTTCTGTTAATCACCGCTCGAACTATTCTAGGCATTCTTTCGATAAGTTTTTTTTAAAACGGATTGTGGAATATTAATCCATTCATGTTGCAGAATATTCCATAAATGTTCTTGTGAAGTTGGGCATATTTTTCGGATCCTCCTGTCCAGTTCATCCCACAACAACTCTATAGGATTAAAATCTGGGCTTTGTGGGGGCCATGTCATTACTTTCAGGGTGTGCTGTTCTTCTTGCTCCTTTAGATAGTTCTTACACACTAACGCAGTGTGTTTTGGGTCGTTGTCATGCATGAATGTAAAGTTACGGCCTATTATACGCAAGCCTGATGGCACTGCATGATTCTGGAGTATTGCAAAATAATTTTCCTTCCTCATTACACCCTGCACTCTGCATAAATCTCCTGTCTCAGCAAAGGAGAAACATCCCCACACTAACACAGAACTACGCCCTTGCTTCACTGTTGGCACAATGCAGTCCGGGATCACTTTTCGGTTTTAGATCTTCGGACATAAACTTGTAGATTTTGCCCAAAAACCTCAAACTTTGACTCGTCACTCCAAAGCACGTGTTTCCAATCATCTAAAGACCAATCTAGATGAGAACGAGCCTACTGTAGCCGTTTTGCTCTGTTGCCCCAACGTAATAAGGGTTTTCGAATGGCAATGCGTCCATGAAGGTCCGCTTGTTGAAGTCGACGTTTTACCGTACTCGCCGAAACTTGTTCTTCGCGGCCGCGACTGACTTCGGCTGCTATTTGTGGCGCTGTTAATTTTCTATTTCGTTTGCTTAATAATACAATTCTCAAATCTTCAGCTTTTGTTGTTTTCCTAGGTGCTCCAGGACGAACATGATTTTCTATAGTTCCAGTTGTCCGATATCGCTTTATGACGTAATTTACTGTCGAACTTCTCATATTTATTTTTTCAGCAATTTGCAGTCCCGAATATCCTTCTTCAAACAGCGTAATAATACGTGAACGTTTTTCTACACTGGTAGGCTTGCCACGTGCCATTTTGAAGTAAATTTTCTTAAAACTTTCGTGCAAAAACGACAGATGCACACCAACACACGTTTAACAGTAAAATTTATATCTTTACGCCTGTGATAAATAAACAAGAGTGATGCTGCGGTAAATTTCCTAAATGTATTGTTCGTTAATAATTCCCAAACGACCCGTTTCAAAAGACCGAGAAAATTCTTGGAATGATAATAAAAGAGACTTTATTGTGGTTGTCGCAATATTTCTACTTTACATAATAATTTTTGGCTTTAATCCCTTAGAAAAGAGTGTATGCTTAATATTTTTCTAATTTTATGTATTAATAATTGTATACAGTGTGATATAATAGATTTTTATTGTATGACCGAACTTCACTGAACAGCAGTGTACTTCGGTGGAACGTATGTACATCCTCTCGGTTTCGTCTGTTATTAAAGATGTCTTACGCTTACCCCACATCTGACACCAATGTTTGCTTTGCCACCGCGCACCTTCTAAAGTTAAAACTTAGAAATCAATGTTAACTTTATGCGGACCTATTTAAGGTTTATGTCTTATAAATTCACAGGTTTCCTATTTATGTGGTTGGTCAAGCGATGCACTAAACTTAATGGGATATTTTTCGTTATAATAAACTTACTAGATCTATTGATTTTTTTTATTTCTAACACTTTATATTAAATTGACTATATCTAAGCCTCACAGTACATATTAACAAACTCGCCTATTTAGGGGCTAACTATTGATTCTACTAAATCTAAATCCATTTTTGAATGATTAAGCCAGTTCATTTCGTTTTGTAATAGTTTCTATGTTGCGAAGAGTTATCGCAGAAGTGCTTGTATTTATCGACGCCAAAATACAGTTTCCTAAATTTCATTGATATTGATATGATCAATAAGTTTCATTGATAACTGTTGCAACACTTAAACGTATTTATGAAGTTACCAAATAATTAAAGAGGAATTAAGAGTGCAATATGAACTGACCTGTAACACTCTCCTCTATTTAAGTTCGAAGTTTTGAATCAACAGTCTAAGAACGTCAGTGTCGGTATGTTTTGTTTACTGTTGTCATGGTAGCCAAACTACAATAACACCAGAAACCATTTTCTAGTAATTTCCAAACGCAAAACTCGCCATTGATTGCAAGTAATTGCTTGGACTCAAAATGCTGAACTAATGGTTTAAAAACGTCAACGTCATCAGAAACTATTTGGATGCAATACGCAAATAGAGGACTTTCACTTGACTCAACATCTTTTGTAGTTTCAATCCCATATAAAAACGTTGGATATGTCAATTTCTTATATATACTGAACACTCTGTATATTTCGAAGGCGTTCTAAGGTCATCTCTATGTCATCTAGAGACAAGTCTGCAATCTAATCTCGTAAAAATTTTGGGTAGAAGGTATTATATACATTTTGGAATAGAGGCAACTTCACAATTCCATCCTTTTTTTACATATAACCGTGCATATTATACACTAAAAAAATGTTCTCCCAAGATACTCCATCATTTTAAATTATCAACAATAAATTCAACAAAGAAACTAAGTATTGCGCTTGCATTGTGATTGACTGCCAAGAGGTGATTGACTCCAGGCGCCACTCGTAGGGGTTCCACATACATCAAAGAACTTAATAAAAAAGCGTCGAGAAGGAAACCATTAATCAAATGCTAACTAAACCTGTTGCTGCAAAGATGGCACCTTACAGTATATTGGCGTATGAAGAGAGAAAAAGGCGAACGAAAACAGTACATTGTTGTCCTAATAATTAATAAGTTAAGTTAAAATATTTTCATCTACATTAGCAAATCGCTCACTTTTGTTTTATTCACTGTTAGTGCTCACACTACAAAGTATTTTAACAAATTTGTCTTCCAGTATATATTGCCAAGACAAAGGGTAGTGATAATAATAATACGCTTTTGTCCTTGTATAAGTACCTGACACCCAAAAGAAAAAAAATTGTGTCGAACTTTTCTTATTTCCTTTTAAGTAATGAAGTCTTGTGACAGCGCAATGTCTCAAATCTCAAATGGGAATCCTTTTCTTTCATGCAGATTTAGCGTCTACGGGAAAAAGTAAGTGACTTAACCGTAAAAATTTTGTCAAAAAATAGTAATTGCACAAAATGTAAACAGTTTAATTTTTCGAGAGCAATGCACAGTTTATGAGATATTGTGTTGTCTCAAGATAACTCCCCCTTCGTATAAACTATCGGATGTACTCTTTTCAAATGATTCAGAATTGACATATATACCGGGGCCAAGAATTCAAAAGAGGTTAACATATTTTAGAATTACTAATTTCTTTCAGCAATAATACTATTTTCTCCTTCTACTTCTTAAAGACCGCCATCCAATCTTCGTTTGGAATATTTGCAAAATATCGATGATTGGCTGTATCAATTTCTTTCTCAGACGAAAATCTTGTATCACAAATATTTCCTAGGGCCACATTTTAAGCCCATAAAAAGCCTAAAGTAACACATTACCAAATCAAGTGAGTACGACGTTTTATTGCTATTATATTTTTTCAGCCAAATATTGTGATGCTTTTCCTAGAACACAACATCCTCTGGTGTACTATTTAACTGTAATTGTTATTCATTTGATTTTATTGCATATATTAGGACAGTGCTTCTAAAGAACACCACTTACACACCTTTTCAGTTTATCGCTTCTTCGTCAGCATTGGTGTTTTTTCGTCTTTAGGGATCCATACACGACCCTCTTGAGGGGTAGGTATGTATATATGTCGAGAAACGGAATATAAATTTTGTCATCTGTTTTATTGGTAGAAACTTCAGTTCTAACTAAAGCAAATACTACAACCAAACCTCACCGGATCTTTTTATTCTTAATAATATTGGTTTGGCCCTTCTATGTCATATTAAATTATTTGCATGCGAAATCAGTATAATATGGAAATTTTGCAATACAATGGAAATTATAAATTTCATACTCGCAATTTAAGTATATTAAAATTAAATTAATATATAAATGCTGAAACGTCCAAGGTTTAATTTACTATGTTTTTCAGCAACGTAAATGGAAGAAAGCTCGGTGAAACATTTATGAGAAGAAATGTGAAGGAAAAACTAAATTAAAATATTACGGAAATACGATGTCAACTTGCTCCAGAAGTGAAGTGAAACATAATTGAAAAAAAAAATGCTTCAATTTGCTAAAAAGAACGCGGAAATATTTTCAATTATGGTACTGACAATGGATGAGCGAAAGGATGTTAAAATAATCGGTATTAGCGCTACCTGTATCAGAAGACGTGTTAACGCTATTTCAAAGTTATCATTATTTGGGTCATTTCGAAAAACGAGGTGTACATACGAAGTGTATTTAAATAGAGAGCGCGTCTTAATCGTCAAATGAATAGATTAGTTTTTTCTGTAATTTATTAATAGTCTCTAAAAAGGTGCATTTGTTCGTTAAATTGCCGAAAGAGTGTCAAGTTAATATTCATTATTCTTACAAAATGTCTAAATATAACATCAAAATATAATTTGTTCTTTGGAGGACGACGGCTTAATGATACCTTAAGATGGCGATATTTTAAAGTAACCTTTAATTCTGAGGAAGTCCCCTTTTATTTGATAAAGCGCACCAAATCCATATGTTTTTGTTGAAGCTAGTCTTCATCTTATCAAAATCGATGATTGAAAATAAATAATAATATAATAAAAATAAATAAATCTCGATGAATTATGGAAAAATAACACTTCTGTATTAGAATGTTTCAACAGTATGGAAAAATATGCAAATCTGCTTTCTGAACCTAATAATAGTCGCTTGATGCACTTCAATGCGCTGTGCAGTGATTTTTCCATATTTATCATTTGAAACGGAATTACGTTCAATTATAAACTATCTGGATTGCAGTATAGTTGCAATAAGAATGCTAAATTTCAGATTACTAAGTGTTAATAATATGAAAGTCGATTTTATTTTGAATTTGTCTGTATTACACTTACTCATTTTTGAATATCCCACCTTAGTAATACCTAATTCATGAATACTCGATAGAGTAGTATTCTGTAATATAGTGAAGTATTCATCACATATTCATGTAACAGTTTTCAAATCAAAATCTCGGAGTTAAGAGCTTATCTATGTTGTCTATTTGCCACAACAACAACCAGTAGGCTACGGGCCCAATTGAATAGATTTACTTGGAAAAAGCATGTACGCATAGTTATTAACATAACCTATAAATAGGGACGGAAAAATAAATATTGAAGAATCGAAATATCTTTATTCGACGGAAGGAATTTCAACGACGGCAAATACCGAGTAGAAGTCTTCTTGGAAAAGCATAATTTGAAGCATTGCCTAGTGACGAGGGACGTATCTGAATTTACAATTCCGGAAAATGGTATAGCGCAACAAATACAAGAAGCACGGAAAATCGCTACTTAAAAATATGAGGAAAGAAAATGTAAATCTATATTTCCACAGAGAATTGCAGATTCACACATAGAATATATTAAGGATACGAAATTGCCACATGAAATACATTTATATCCATATTTGAAGAAGAAGAAGAAACGAATCATGATTCAAATAGTTATACGTAAGAAATTATTAACGATGGTGCTTGAAGATCACAAAAGTTTGGAAACTTATTTCTTAAAATTTGGTAAGTTAGTGGAAGATAAAGCAAAAATAAAGGAGCAGGATCGTACTTGCCATTTATTCTTAACATTACCAAAGCCTTATATTTGTAAAACGTAAGCTACGTAATGAAGAAATCAACAGAAGCAATTAATGATACATACAGAAGGTAATAAATCAACAAAAAGTCCGGTAGCATTTGTAACACGAAAGATTTTTATTAAATGTTGCAAATGTGGTAAGCAACGATCAAAATTCAGAAGTAAAGTAAAGAAAATTCAAAACAACGCGGCATTCACTTTTATTGCTCCACAAGAAATAAAAGATGGCAAGCAGGAATCTACTAGGGAAAATATTAAATGGATATTAGATTCTGGAGCACCGGAACATATGATAGATACTGATAAATATTTTACAGATTATTAAAATATCAGAAAATCGCATTAAAGTCGTAATTGCCAATAAACGAGAAGACGCATTTGTTGCAGAAGTAGGTGACCTAGAAATATATTCAATAGTAAATAAAAACCAAAGTTTATGTACGCTAAAAGATGTTCTACATTCAGAAAATCTAAAATCAAGCTTGTTGTCTGTAACGAAAAGAAAAACAATTGGTTTAAATATAACCTTCAAAGCGGGTAAAATAAAAATCATTAATAAAAATATTATTGCCACTGGTATAAGAAAGAAAAAGTTATATGAATTAACTTTTAAATGTGCCAAGAAGGTAGATAAAGAAAAGGTGTAAAAGGTGTAGTTGTGGAATAATATGTTCACAGTCGCTTGGAGTACAACTATTCAAAAACAGAGATGGTAACAGCTATCTATAGAAACATGTATATTGACAGGCTTGTATGTGAAAAATACGTAGAAGGTAATAAAAAAAACCCACATAGAATTGTAAGGCCTTATGCAAAAAGATCTCTAGAGTTAACGCATTCAGATTTATGTGGTTGCACAAGTCGTACTTCATGGGATGGTAAACATTAACTGGAGCTGGAACATCAAAAAATTAGAGGAAAATGAAGAGCAATGGGAATTCAATTTAGGGAGGTCCCAAATAGAGACAGGAAGTGACAACCAAAAGAGAAGAAGAAAACCACCAATTTTACGAACTACCAAACAATATTGAGGACATCTATAACAGATCTGACTCACAGACATGGATTGAAACAATAAACAACGAGATTAAATTCCTAAACAAAAATAACACCTGGGCAGTAATACAAGCACCACAGGATAGGAATATAATTGCCAGTAAATGGGTTTTTAGAATTAAATATTGCAGAATTCTAGAACCGACTTTAGTCAAAGCCATGAATATAGATGGTGATTTTTGTTGGCACGCTTCACGATTCACACGCTTTGTCTGCGGAGTATGTACTAATATTACACATAAAAACGAGATAAAAATTGTTGTAAAATGCGTGTGGTAAAAATTTAATTTACAAAGGAGGCATGAAGTTAAGAAATATGTATCTACTTATATTCAATAGAATGCAGTTATGCAGATATGTGCTTACCTTTCTCTATTGACGGCTGAATGCAGACAAAGATGTATCATACCGTCAAGAATTGGCATATTATATTATATTTCTTCCGTTGTAGATTCATTTATCCTTTTGCGACGTGATGAAAATACGTGCTTATATTTGTAAAATGACTGTTCTACATCTCGTAGCTTTCACTATCGGGTGTCATTTACACCCTTGCTTATAAATCGCATTTTCTGCAGATCCGGATTTTTATTGAGAACGATTGTAAATTTCTGTTATACGTGCTGTCCTATATTGTGCGTCAAGTTTTCATCTTGTCGAGAGTGTGCTTCCGAAAAGGGTAATGCACTATTTTGCAATTTTTCAAGAGATTCTCCAACAACAGAGTACTTTTTGTAAATTTCCGCTATATCTGCTTTAATCTGATGATCCGAGAACAGTTCTTGGCCTATTTTAATAGCTTCATAATCTTGTGGTTTCAATGTCGAAATAAATACTCTGAAAATGTTTACAATAATACGATACTGCTGCAAGCCAGGTACCCCATCTGGTCAATACAGGTTCAGGTGGTTGTGGAATTCCTGGACAGCAGTTCTTGAATTCGGGAATCCGGTTAGGGGATTTGAGAAACACCTTCTTTGTATTAACTATGAGTTGGTCTACTCTTGGTTAGCTGAATCTAATGGTATCTGCCACAATATGAAACGCATGTAGTAAACATGTTACGTGAAGGAGCTGCAGAATATCTGTTTTTACTAATCTGCCAACTTTAATCATGGTTGCGCCCCCATCAGTGACAAATATGTTTAATTAACTGCGCTGTACTACACTTGCAATATAGTTTCTCTCTTCGTATTTATAAGACGTTTGCTGCACAAAAGAAATTGTATCGACGGTCCATCAAAGTTTAGAATACGCACTATAACATGTATTACACTGTCTTTGCTAGCGTTTGTTGTGTCGTCCACGTTTATTCATATTTTGCTGATATAATATCATGTACGGCATTTCTAACTTGTAATATTACGCGCGGAAAATGCTATCGCAGTTGGTTTCTGCTCGGCAATTTCGAAGCAGGTGCACATTTTTCCCAAAATGAACGCATTGCCTCTTGCTCCACAATGGTTTGTGAAATATTACAAACGCCTAACATAAGCATAATATCTGCCAGGAAAATCCGGTATAGTACATCATTTTTTACATTGTCCCTGTCTTTCGCTGATTCCACGTGCCGTTTGCACTGTTGTTCGTTGTAAACCATAAGTATCACAGTTTACGGAACCGCTATGATATTTAAAAAACGAATACCGATGTATGTATTTTTGGTTCTCGTGTATTCCATGCAACCTGTGTTGTCGTTTACGCAACATTTTTATAGTACACGTTTGGTTTCATCTACACAGTAGAAGCGACGCGAGCTGATTTATGTACATATACATATAACATCGGCCGACCTTGTACGGTAAAGATAGCATTTTTCCATTGGCAGTTGAACGAAGAAACTTACATGAAATGCCCTATAGCTTCGAACTATGAACAAGGAATGGTACGTAGCAGGGTTCCAAAATATTGGAATAAAAAATTTCATATATTCATGTTCAATGACAATTTTAAACGTTCAGAAGCAGACCATGTTTATATACAAAAGGAGGATTTTTATTTTAATATTTGTAGGTGACTTAATAATTGAAAGCGGGCTAAGTGAGAAATTAACAGCTTAAAAAAAAGTTTGAATCAGGAATCTGAAATGGAAGAAATTTTGAATTCTTTTTAGCAATTGTATAGACGAGAAACAATTGATTATCTATGACGATGCTAATTGGGGCATGGATGCCAACAAGAAATCCACTACTAGGTATATATTTCAGGTATATGGCAATACTACACCCTGGATTTTTCAAAAACAAAATGTATTATAGTCGACAGAAGCTTTACCTAAGCTAGTGCCACCTGTTGCGATTCATGGACACAACCAAAGATGTAAGGAATCCTGAAATTCATAAAAACACGTAGATATTAAGTATCACTTTCTTCGAGAAACATGGCGAAATGGTAAATTGAAAGTTATGTACATACCTTAAAAGTAAAAAGCCAAATAGCTAACGCATTAACAGAGGTGCCTTCCAAAGGTAAAAATCGAAGCGTTTCGTTGCAAAATGAAATTACTAGCAAACAAAATTGAGGGAAAGCGTTAAGAGTATGAAAACAAACATGTTGAATCTGTATCATATTTAGCCACTTTTAAATATCCCGGCGTGTGTAGTACGAATTAACGCTGGATACAATGGCTGCATTTTGAAGTCGACAGAACTCGATGAATGCGAAGCCGAATTCCCATTCGAACGTTTCGCTTACCGAATTCTCGATTCCACCGCATCCATATTTACATAGAAATATACTGGAAGAAGCGAATGAATAGGAGCCAACCGCAACTATCGGTACCTGGAAATTGTTTATAGCGAATTTGTGGGTTTAGTACGTTATAATGCACTAAAGTGTTTGTTGAATTACGTGTAATAAAATTGGGTTTGCGGAAAAAAATAAACTAATAACATATATATCGATGTACATACACATAGGAAACCTATGTAAGCTTAATTTAAGTCTGTTTAATAATCCGATTGTTACCAATAAAAGTGTAAAATTAAATTTTGAAAGCCCTATTAATAAACGATGCACTAGCTCGTACTTACTAGATTTTAAAAACAAGTTAATTAAACATTAATGTTTTATGGTAGTTATAGTGGTTACCTCAAAATAATAATAATGGAAAATAGAAATTGTAAGTACCTAGCTTTTGTGTGAGTGAGCTTCATGTTGAGGCTTATTCTCCAGAGTGCATGACTTTGATGAAAACACTTCGAAAAGTTGAAAGCACAAGGTTTGCAATTTGAAGACCGAGAAAGTATTGCAGCACGGAAAGGTATGAAAAAAATGCGTTTGAAATTCCTTTAACTAACTTCATCAAGGTAGCAACATATTGAATTGAGAATCAAGGAAATAGATGGTAAGTAACAAAGGTCACCTGTGGTACAGAGGTACCTGTTACCTGTGTTGGATGTTGAAGTTACATAACGTAACCTGTAAAGAATGTTCAACTTCCCTGGAGTGAACCTAATTATCGCAGATGGCTTCAATGTAGGGTAACTTGGTAAGATAACAAATAAACTAGGCGGTAAACGATTTTTAAGCTATATATCGTTACGATTACATAAGATGCAACACACTAGTATTGCTTTTCTCTTTCATTACAACACAATGCATTGAACTAACTTTACAATTTACATTTTTACCAAAGCCTCTAAGAAATCTAAAATGATAAACGTTAACAAAACTGAAATAATGTGTAATTTAAGCAACCTGCAAGCCCTCGGTACAATTCCAATAATATTTGTATTAGCGCTATCTACATCATCCACATAATTTACGTATAATTTTCGTCGAATGATGATCTACATAGATATACCTTCTGAGTTGAATCCTCTCTTAAATGTAAGTACGTTACAACTACAACGCTAATGCAGTTGCGCTCTAATCATAAATTTCATAAATGCTTTAGTATTCATAATTCATGCTTCAGTCAACCTAAATTAACTTCACAGCGACTCGACCGTCTTTTTTTTAATATTTCCTACAACTACCACCTCTTACGGAATGCATGCAGCGACAGTATATTAAGAACGAAATTTATTTCGCCTTTTTAGACGTTTATCATAAACTAAGGATGTGGCACATTACAAACATCTCATGTACTTGCTTCTGATCGTATACTTCGTTAATAAGGTTTCCACGATAGCAAACTTTCATTTCCTCTTATTACTTCCATTGCAAGTGAAGCGTTCTTTATTCCGCATAATTTAACAACTGAAAACGGAAAACATGTACTGAGTTGACGATGATGCTCCTAACAAAAGCAAATGAAGGAATATTCAGTAGACAATAGCAATATTATCACTATTAACCCAGAACCTCCACCAAAAATTCAAAATGCGTATGTTCATGAAAAAATGGTTCTGATTTTGCTTATAGCTAAAACAACCTGTCTTGCTACAGCTTATTTTATAAAGCCAAGGAATCATATCATCATACCGTAACCAAATTAGAAGGTACTCCATCTGTTGGTAGGAAGCCTGATCCCTAGGGAAAGAATCCTGTTTTGAGAAGAATATGTTAGGGCCGTAAAAATAATAAAGTTAATATTAAAATTAATAGAAGTCCAGCCAACGACAAGCGTGGGGAAGGCGTATATTAACTACTTATATATATCATTTTCTTATTCGAAAAGTAACATTAGAAATTTCTACAGCAAATTCTAGTTAGTGATACAAAGGTTATAAATGTCAATTAAATGTCTTTCGGTTCGTATCATCTAAATTCTCAGTACAATTTAACGTTGTAGTGTTGCATGTGTTCAAATATCTCTTCTTAGAACACAGAATCCCGGCAGCAGTTGCGTCCTTGTGTCACACTACAGCAAATTGTTCGTTTCGGAATCCAATTCAGTAATGGTATATTTTAAATTGTTAAGAATTATCTTAGGTATCTATGAAAACAAAACCTTTGGCAAGGAAACTAACAATAATTAATTATTATTTGTAACTTTATGTCGAGATACCAATCAGACTTAATATATTGACAAGTTGTTCCAATTTTTCCTAGTTTTGATCTACTATTTAAAAGTTATTCAAAAGTGCATTTGAAGAATATTGTGTTTATGTAGAAGAAGGCTACAACATTTAAGGTTAGTGGTCATTTCATTTCTCGTTTTCCGTTTCGAAACTATCCTCAAACAAAACTTTCATTTGCCGAAAGAGTGTCTAAGGACATTCCCGGATTCACGAGCCCCCATTTTAGTAACTATCGGACAAAAATTTCGAAAATTTCTTTAAATTAATCTATCAAAAACGTTACAATACAGATCAATTACTTACTATTTTCTATCGTTTCATTCCTTTCAACAGAGAAATAACAACATTATGTTCCGAAGTCGAAGGCAAATATAAAAAAATAACATATTACAACGTGTTTCGGGAGAAAGAGAAGCAGTTTGAGGATATATTCAGCAGATCAACAAAGAATATTTAAATATTTCATGGGAACTCTGTTATACGACATTAGTTGATAAATAGGAATGTTGAAGTAAATAGGTCCCTATTTTCTCACAAAATTCTTCATTACCAAAATTCAAGCGACCGGTGTCGCGTGGAATACACAAATCTTCAGGCAAAAATTTATAGAAATATTAGATTTTGCGAAGAATCTTGTCAAATTTCCCCCTTCTTTCCCTTGATGTACAAACTTTTTGCTTTTTTCCCAAGACATTTATACTATTATTTATTTTACCTCGTTTACTTCCACTGAAGTGAATAATAGAATTTACTAAACACACAGGTGACGTAGATAATCCGTAAAATCTGTTATAAAAGGAATATTACGTTTCGCTCGAAGCTTCAACACAAACTCCCAAGCGTCCGTATATCTTCGAACTTTATAACTAGAATTATCGCCTGGTTGCTTTCTAAGAGCAACTATAGTTAGAAAATAATTAGCAACATTTTAGCCATAAATCATGCTGTATTTAGATGCGTTGTTGAAAATATCTTGAGGAACTTTGTGTTATGATTGCTTGCGGAGATGTATTAACCATATTGCAGACAGTTATTATAAAAATACGTAATTTGTAATTCAAACTGGTCGTCTTTGTAAAGGAAGTAAGATGTTCAAATTAAATAGAAGATCTTTAGGGTGATAAAGTACGTAATATTATTTACTGTACTCACATTTATGAAATATTTGGACAATAATTGGTTTTTGTAGCCTGTATTCGGTACACAGGTGACCCAAATTAGCGGGTTACTATTGCTCTATCCGATATTATTCATCCCACGGAATCGCTTAAAAAGAATCGAAAAGAAGCAAAATGAAAGTTGTACACGAAGTTTTGTTATTACCCTCACTACAATTTAAAATAATAACATTGAAAATTTCCCCTACTCCATTTTTCGTTTGCTCTAGTTTACTTATCTGCTTATCTACTACATTTCAGGTGAATATTTGTTAAAATTCATTGAAATATCAAAGTGATTAGTGCGATTTTCAGAAAAAAAGTTTGTATATCCTGAAACAGTCTTTTGCGCCAACATTAGACACATAATATCCCAATTACATTATTTGTAGCCTATTTCCTTACCTACACATGACGGTTGTGCAAAAGCCATATGTTAATAGAACCAAAAGTGGTAAATAGCAATCAAAATATTTTACTTTACATTAACTGCACAGAAAACTTGAAGTCACGTGTTTATAGATTCAGCTCACTGCAAACACATGCGCGTCTGATATGAAAAAGTCTCGTGAAGGTATGATAAAGAAATCTCTTAATAATTGCCGCATATCTTGCAATCTATCAATAATAGAATAATACACTTGAAGTAATATATGCACAAATCATAAAAAAATAAAAATATCCGCATACAAAATTAGTTCGCTCTTGTTCCTTTCTTCTTACTTGAACAAGTCACATCGCTCAGCCGCTTTACAAAGAGTGTAAGTAGGAGCTCGTCGCATAATATTTGTCTCTGCTGATGAGAGAATGAAGCTAGTATCGTATCTTGAATTTAATCGCAGCACGAGGGAGTTTATTCGTTGAAGTAAAAAAGGGCAGTCATGTTATCGATCTTCCATCAATCTTAAATGAGAGATATTTAAGAAATCTTCGTTGGATGCGATCCAGACTTAGATAATCACATAGGGATACCATATTAGAACAGCATATTCTAGTTTGCTTAGTACAAAAGCGTAGTACAATGATTTAATAAGATTGTATTCTCGAAGTATTTAGAGACACGCATAATAAAACCAAGAGATTTTATGGCTTTAAAACAAATATTGTTAATATGCTATTTAAAGGTGAGAGTGGTATCAAAAAGTACACCCAAATCTTTAAATACAAGACTACGTGACAAATTGACACCACTGATCTGGTAGGGGAATATAAGAGGTGAAGAAGAACGGGAATACGTAAGTACACAGCATTTCTCAACATTCAGTTCTATCTTGAAACGTTCACACCAATCTACCGCCACATCAAGACCACTTCGAAGTTTTCCTGTGTCATCAACTGAAGATATTTCGGAGATTTTAATATCATCTGTGTATGCAAGGGTCGGAAGATTAATATTCAGGAGCGGATGATTAATATAAAGTACAAACAATAATAGCCCCAGATTCGATCCCTGGGGAACACCAGCGGAAGAGCAAAGTTATTAGAACAGTATCCATTATAAGTAACGTATTACCTTCTCTCTTTCAAGTACGATTTCGGACAGGTCAGATCACATCAACTTGGCCACGCCTGTCTAAAACTTCACGATGTAGTTGCCAAATTCGTAACCGTAGATTTTCCGGAGATGAAGCCATGTTGATTAGAGGCAAGAAAAGACCGAGTACTATTATAGATGGTAGCATACAATACCTTCTTATAAAGTTTTGCAAAATTGTATATGACTGAAATAGGTCTGTAATTAGATTTAGAATTTCACGGTTAATTAATAATGATTTTAAGAGGAAGTGCGAAAACGAATCTGCAGTCGCTAATCAAAAAACTTCATAACATTATATCACCTGCAGTACAATGTGCAGTAAAATGAATAAAGTAAGCAATTGTAATAAAAAATAGTCCATGGAACGTCATTCTCTGCGTTGAAAACTGAAGAAAATACATTCTTGAAAGCATTAACAATATCATTAGCATCGGAAAAATCATTCCTATCATCATGTCATCACACAGAATGCCCCGTATCTTTGTGGAACGTCTTTTTGCATCAAGAAACTGCCATAGATGAGAAGGTGAAGCTTTATGGAGTCTTCAATATTACTTAGATAACGAACATAACTATCATATATTTGTGTTTTGATTAACTTTCTGATTCGCTTAAATTCATTGTAACACGTTATATTGTTAATTTTGATCCATTTACGGTGGTAAAAATTTTTGGTTTTTAGATTATGTACAATATCTGGCGTAAACCACGGTAGATAGGAAGTATTTGAGCGTGATTTGAAAGGAACGTCTAGATCCATGATAACATACAGGGAGTTATAAAAAGCAGCTAAGGCTTCATTGACATCAGTATAGTTAAGAAGAAAAGACATCAAACAAGGCCAGTTATTTAAGATCAATTTATTAGCTAACTGAAGTTGAATCGGAAATTGTCTAAAAAGTTTTGAAAGACCAAAGTTTTATTACATTTCTGAGTAACATAATACATATTGCGGACGTTAGAGTCAATCAGGATAAAAATTTCATTAATTAAGATAACTTCAAGGGCAGAAGTAAATATTTCTAAATCTTCTGACGAGACGTTGCGAGTAAACTAACACAAAAAGAAAGGAAGTACTAGTAAACGAACATCTGCAAACTAATAAGTCAATAAGAGGCACCAAAGTACCAATGTAATTGTGATTAACTTCAGCAAAATCTCTGTCTATACGTATAATCTTATAACTATTACTAAAAAGCTCATTATTATACACTGAATCGTTTAACCAAGTTTCTGTAATTAACAGAATATCAACGGTATGGTTCATCAAGTTGTTATAAAAAGTGTGTGTTTTTGACTTTAGTCCCCTAGCATTTTGATAATACAACTTATATGGGGTGGTAAACCTGTCGGATGTCATTAGTTTTGCGAATTAGAATTGATAATAGTTGGAATACCATTGCGGTATTTTTAAATTCGTCTCGCCCTTTGAGATATGATCTGCAAGCCGAGGCTTAACCGTATTGTACACAACAGCCTGTTGCCCACTTGTAGAAGTGTGTCTCGCACCGTATTCGCATCAAATTCAATTTGTTCCGGCTTCGAACTATCCTCCTCAGGACTCCCATAAATAATAATAATTTGCGAACGTTTGTTCCGTTCGTGCATTTCGCTAATAATATCCTCTGCTGCCAGTAATTGGTTGTATTTGCGGAAGCAATGTTACTTCTCTTTTAGATCTTTGATCTCATTCTTCAACTCATTTATCAATGAAATCAATTTGGGAAGTTGACTAACGCCTTGTTCGCACTCAATACATATGCTCTTAATTCTACGCTTAGTACTGGATCTCAAAGTAAAACAATTTGCTTCAGGATCTCAGCGCAATTAATATGAATAGGTCTACTGCAAATATCGCATTTAATGATGTTTCAGTACTTCAGCCATCTCTCTGTCTAGTATTGGCGCGTTTCTAAAATAAATTAATCCTCCTAGCCTGCCATGCTCCATTGGTCCTCTTCTATAAATTTGGATGGCTGTATTTCTGCATAAGTTTAATAGTGTCAATTCTTCATGAGTGTCTAACTGCATTTTATTGATAGTAAATTTAATAAACCCATAATTCTCTAACTAATGCTGCACAGGTTTTTATTTATATTCATTAGGTTTTTCACACTCAAGTCATTTAAAAAAGCTGTTGTCGGATGTTTAATGTAAGAAACTTCATTATCACAATGTCTGGTTTCCTGCAAGGTTTTGTTACAAAATAAGTGCAATGCATAAATCATGTGCATCTACTGTTAACGCTGGGTATACGTAACTCACGTATATAATACAAAATTTTATTTGGTAGAAGAAAATATTCCTCTAGGTCTAGATTAATAGGGGTACTTAATCAACCAAGTTCGCTAGGCTTAGTTATAACAACAGACGACAAATCCTATCGCCTATTAGAAAACGGAGAAAAAAAAATAAACAAAAATATTTGAGTAATTAATGTGGATTTTAATGCTTGCCGTTAAAGAAGTGTTTTTTTTTTTTCAAAAGCAGTTTAATTCGTACATATAATATTAAAAAAGGGCGGGCTTTATAATAATTATTATAATTTTTGAATGTGCCAGGTTTATACTCTGAGACGGTGGGTTATACTATGTCTACAAGCCTATTATATGGCCAGATTATCAGGAAACAACCTCTGCATGCCACGCCTGCAAAAAAGACAAGGGAACAACGATACATTTGCTCGCGGCATGTTCCAAATACGCAGCCACTCTCTACATATTAAGACACGACATTGCGCTCCATGTGTTATATTACCATATGCGCTTTATGCCTGAAAGAAAGGTTCCATCGTATAGAGAAAAGACCATTCCATCAGAGATCTGTAATGACAAGGTGAAGATCTTATGCAACTTTCCCTTTTTAACTACCACACAAAAAACCGTTAAGACAGACTAGAAGAGCCAAATAAAAACATGTGTGTCATCGAAATGAACTATCCGACGAGGCATAATATCACTGAAGCAGAATCTAAGGGCTCATGACACCAACTACCACATATCCTAGGGCTGAACCGCTTCGAGGGCAAGTCCTAACAACCATAAGACGTGAGCTCCTATATTTCGCGAGCTGCAGGTCTTCCTTCTTCCGAAACGTCGCAGACACCGCGCGAACCGAGAGGAACACTATCCTTATACGTACCTTTAATAAACAGCTAACAAAGGGAAGGAGAGGAGTACGTGGGTGTCTTCGTTATGCGCTAATGCCCAATATTCAACCACGTGACCAATTTACTATACAATAAAAATTCAAATAAACACACAGCTATATACGTCAAAAATTGGAAATTCTTTTTTTAATTGACAGTATAGTCTGCTCACGGCAATGCAATATTTTACATATTTGTGCTGCAGATAATATATACGCAAACAAGAGCTGCAATTAACTGCGAACCTAACGGTAGGGAATTTTTAGTATCGCAGAGAGAAAATAAACGGTTAGCTTCCTGGTATAATACAAAAATTTACTCCTCTACCTATATGTAAACAACGACCCACTATAGAATAAACACGGTTTCGTCTAATTGGTTTTTGTGTTTCCACAATTTTTAACTCTAATTTCTGTTGAACAAAATATAACATAATAAAGGCAAATATATGTATGCTATACCAATATTGTCAGATAAGTGCGCTGAGAATACTTGAATTATTATTATAGGTTTTAAGCGGCAAATTGTTTCTACTTTTCTGCTTCTACCTTAGCACGTTGAATAATACCAAAGTAGAATCTATTTTATTTGTATGACTTCAATTGAAGGGGTTAGAAAGTAGTATAAGTTTTTGAAATAAGTTGAAGTTAATACACATATTTTTTGGTAAAACTAGGATACAGATAATATTTCGTTTTCCAGCAGTATCTACCATCCGATATTAATATTATGTAAGTGGAAATATTAAATCCGTTAAAATAGAACGACGCTTTCTATGTTTAACT
This sequence comes from Oryctes borbonicus, assembly GCA_902654985.2. Lineage (NCBI taxonomy): Eukaryota > Metazoa > Arthropoda > Insecta > Coleoptera > Scarabaeidae > Oryctes > Oryctes borbonicus. The sequence continues at coordinate 5,405,563 of LR736884.1, read as the reverse complement.
GTTGTGTTAGTATAGGATATTCACGATGGCAGACGAGGTACGTCATTAGTAACAATTTCGGGCCATGTTGGTATTCACTATCAATAAAATTGCATGCTTTCGCTATCTTTAATGCTGTCAACTCAGACAACTGTCTAAAGGCTATATTTTGCGTTTTCAGTCATGTGTTAAAATTTACATTTATAGTTAGTATGCCGAAACCAGTGTGTAAACAGTCAAAGAAATTAATAGTTTCACTAGTCGCGTATTTTGAAGTCAAACGCGATAACAACGGACTATTATTGCCGTTATCTTCTGTCTGTACCAAATATTTTCAATTTTTAGTATTAACAATACTTCGTTTGTAGAGAGTGCTCTAAATATTCATATCGCAACTACTAACAAAATTTCGTCAATGTCCAAACAAGGAACTGCACCTACTGGCCCAAAACGAAAACGTGTATGAGATAAAGCTGTCGTGAAAATGGATGATTTTACTCAATATGCTATTAGAAATACAATTTATGACATGTATGAAACACATATAACATATTTTTCAGAGCAACATATCACTTTAAACTCTTAATAGTGTTCCTAAAGAAAGAGAAATTTTTTGTGGTTGCAGTATATCGTTGGAGAAGGTATTAAATAATATAGGTTGTCATTTCAAAAAAGATAATTCAAAACGGGCCTTAATGGATGTCCCACATTTTGCAATGAAAAGGGTCACATGCGTACAACAATATACGCGTATCAAAAATGAGAATCTACGGCAGTTTGTTTTTCTTGAAGAAACCTGGATCTTTAAAGATGTTAATGAGGAAAAATATATACAGTTTTACATGCTGGAAATAGTGATGAATTTATACAAGGAACAGAACTAGTATTTTCATCCAAGTGTAAAAACTTAGATTACCATGGTGATATGAAACGTGACAATTGAAACACAACTCCTTCAAAATTTAGAAAACCCTTCTGTAAAAATAAAGGACCGACAGCTTCATCAACAAAACTGAAATTCAGCATTGGCTTACCAACAATAATATTAATTATGACAGCACTGCGTTGAAAATACAGCTACTACACCTAGTTGAACAGCACAAACCATAACCAGTATATGAGTAGCTGAAATGTATGGGCATACAGTTCTCCGTCTTCCTCCATATCATTGCATATTTAATCCGATTGAACTAATATGGGACACAACGAAAACATAATCATTTTGGAAAATATTGCAGTTCGGAAGAAGGATGCTTACAACTATGGAAAGAAGCATTAAATCAAATTAGTTCGGAAATTTGGTGTAATAGTGTAAAACACACTGAAAATGAAATTCATAAGTGGTGGGACAGAGAGATTGGTTTCGACAGCGAAGAAGTTCCCGAATTAATAGGTACTGCAATAACTATGATTAAGTGTGTTGTATACACTTTCTGTTTTTTGTTTTTTTTTTTTCATTCCTAGTATTATAAATAGAGATGACCAAGGCGGGTTAATTATTACTTTTTTACAGCGACTAGACAGACTCGTGTCTATTCGGCTCATAAGAAAAGGTTCGTGTTGCCTACTGGTTTCCCCGAGAGTCGACAAAACACGAGTCTGTTTAGTCGCTGCAAAAAAAAATAATTCACCTGCCTTTGTCATCTCTAATTATAAATCATGCTTTTGAAAGAAAAGTTCTCAAATTGATAATTACTGTAAATACTTTTAGCGATAATAATTCCAATAGTGATTACGATTAAGTGTATTGTATGCACTTACTGTTTTTTTTTGTTTTGTTGAGTGTTGTTTCCACTCGTAGTATTATTAGTGTGTTTTGTTTTTGGAAGAGAAGAATTAATAATTACTGTAAATACTTAAAGCAATAATGATCTTGATTAAATTTATTGGTTGTTGGTTTTTGTTGTCTTACTCTCACTCCTAGTAATATTAATATATAAAATCGTGTTTTTGAAAGATAATCATCATTAATATTAAGAGTAAATGCGATTTTGGTGAATTGAGAGTCTGTTTACTCACCAAATATCAATAATAATATTGTGTGACAGTTACATAACCTAATAGTTTGTTCGATTTTGACAAACAGAAAATTGGCAACTTTGCCATGATGTCATAGAGTCTTAAGTAATGATGTGCCTCGTCTGCTGTCGTAAAAGTACTATAAATACAAATTATAACAAAGTGAGATTTTATTGTCGTGAATAGAAGTTTCATTTTCAGAAAGATATCCCATTTCAAATATTCAAAAAATTCTAACAATGAGTAATAGCATTTATTTGGATTCAGATATGCAATTATTGGCAAATATATTTCGTATGTTGACTTATACAAAAATCAAAAAAGAAATTGAAAATGTTGCAGTCATTAATGGAATATATAGCACCCAAGTACCCAATAATTTTTTATAAGTAACTGTAACAGATAGGGAATTGAAGCAAAAGCATCTAATATAGCAGACTGACTAACTTGATAACGACTAATCTTATGTTACCCTTGTTTACCGGCTTCGAGTTCTGTGAATACAGTGTTGCTTTTTGTGTTTTCTTTACCATTATTACTTAATCTGATTTATTTATTATGTAATATGGGAAGGGCACAGATACATCTGTAAAAAGATATTGCACGAGTAGTACATTGAAACCGAACCGTTACTGAACCATTGCTATTGTCAGCAAAATAGCATAATACGTACAAGAACCATACCTACGCGATTCAAGATGCAATATGCTATTTTTCGTTATATACTACTTTAAACAACAAACTTTCACACAAAGGAGTTTTTTAACGCTTTTCTAGGATAAATTACAATTTTTAATTTGTTTACGCATATGGGTTACTTTTTATTACTAACACGTTTTTTGATAGTGTTACGTTTGTAATTTCATCTCTCGGTAATAGAAACTAGTTCATTCCCTCTAACGCGGCATAAACTCACACAGTTTTTTATACGTAAAATTTCCGAAATGTAAATTCCCGAAAAGAATGTACAATAATTCGTTTTTACATTATTCATATTTCTTTTCTTCCCGAGATAGAATTAAAGCAGTTATTGTTCTCTTTCAGTACCTACTTTACGTTACTCAGTTTTACTTAACCTTGTTATAAAAAAGGAGGGATGTGTTTGATTTATTCTAGCAACGGCCGTAACGGCCCGTAAACTACACGACAATTACGCCAGCAACCTTAAGCCGGAGAACGAAACCCAACTACATCGAAAGAGTGGTAAATGTAATTTTTACATTTTTGTGGTTTCTTGTAATCAGGTTCCAATAACAGATACAAACATCGACCACAGTAAATGTTGCGATAGAATGGATACTATGATCAAAATATAGCTGTTGTGTGTATTACGACAAAAATAACAAACATTCACAATTTTAATCCAAGATATTCAATGGTGTCTGGATTCACAATATTTGCAATGTTTTTGCTAATATGCTTGAAATATTTCGAGAATGTTATTGAAATTAGATAGATAATCTTGTAATGTATTATTAACAATTATATATTATGGTTACAACGTACAAAAGGGATTCTGAAATTTTGTTCTATAACAAGCATAAAAAAATAGCCTGCTTCTTTCATGAAAAATATGATACAAGAAAACAGACATCGAAGGAAAATGTACACGCGATCGATTGTAGCCAATAAGGGCCGCTCCGTTCTCTCTTTTAATAATGCGGCTGGTTGTCTGCTATATGATATTAAAAAATGTCAGGTTTCCCTCTCGTTTATATACAAAAATAGCATTGTATACATTTTATAAAGCGGTTTTTTTACTTGTTTATATACATATTTTTGGACGTCTATGTACTTTTGTATAAATGTCTTGTATATATACAATTTTGCAACGTTTATTTATATAATAATTATAAACGCACGTAGTACGAGAGCGAGGCATTTTGCTACCTTAATGTGTTTCAGTAGCGCAACGTTTATTTGTATCATAAATCCGTAACTTTTATATGCATGTATTATACACTATTAAGGCCACCACGAAACGTTATCGGAGCTCGAACGTCTGGTTACGGAGATAATACAGCCGAAGACGGCTACCCAGACGTTCTCATGCTAGAATCTATACACTATGTGCTTTATATGTATACTCCTTGCTACTGCCTCCGTGCGAAGGAGCGACTACTGACAGTCGTGGCAGTTCGTCCCGACGTAGTTTGGATATTCTGAATGTGTGTTACGGTTCCTTTCTCGGCGCTGAATCTTTGTTTAAATACAAAAGATTGCCAAAGTTATATAATACAATTTTACATCCGGATGATTTATTGCAGTTGCGTATACTAAATGAATTTAACTATCTTTTTTTTTTCTGGTAAATACACATACAATGTTCGAAAGGGATATAAATATAATACATATACGACAAACTAGACATTTTTGGCACTAGAGGGCGCCAACAAATGTCTAGTTTGTCCTTTCGAAAATTGTGGCAGTAACTGTGAGGCACCAGCGATAGAGGGTAGAGGTAAAAAATACTCTCGAAATCACGCTGATGACGCCGGGTAGGCAGAAACATGTCCGTGGTTAGTGTATATTTTTCTCTCATTTTGTTGCGTTTGCCGTGAATTGTTCCATCAATACCATGAGAAAGCTATTTTAGCATTATTTTTTTGGTTAAAATTCGCGTTGTTTAATTACGTTGGCCAATGTTTTTATTCCATAGTCGCCTATAATAATTTCTCCCATTTAAAATAAATTGTTAACGAAATAGATACCGCACCGAAAGATTTTAAGTTGACGACAATAACTTTTTATATGACGTTTACACTGAATCTTGCCGTAGAAGGATATGGACATAATTTACAAAGAGAAAATGAAATAGAAAATTAGTTAATGTCAGTCATCGGACTTTCTACCACTAGATGGGCCTTTATCCTCGATAGATGGACAATCTGAAATGACAAGAAGAGTTGAATATGGCGCCGGTGACAACTAACCTCGTAGACGTTATTTCTAACATGACAATACATATTTAATCCGCCTCCGCTGCAAAGCATAGGGCTTCAACAAGAGTTTCTATTGTGTTTGTCAGCTATTACTGAAAGCTCTCTCCAGCTCTTACTCATCTTCTTTCGTTTTTCTTCCGTTCCTGTTTTTCAAGTAACTTGACGTCTCCCTGTACTTCTGTGTCCAGTTCTGTTCCATTTCAGTGCATGATTTGTTATGTCTTCGTTGTTCTTTCTTAACGTGAATTCTATCCAACTGCATTTCCGTCTTTTAATTTCATTTATTATTCATACTTATTGCGCTCTTTCACAGAAGCCAGAATATTCTCATAATCCTCCGCAAGCATTTATTTATAAATACCTTTATTTTCTTCAAGGTTTTTTTCAGATGCAGCCCATGTTTCACTTCCATAAAATAGCACTGACTGTACATTGTTGTTTAATATTCTTGTTTTTGCTTTTTGACTAATTTGCGTTAACATCCAAATATTACTTAATGTTCCGTATAATTGTTGCGCTTTTCACATTCGTTGTGTTATATCTATCTGCTGATCCATCTTTTCCACTACTCACACTCGCGAGATAACAGAATTCCTTTAATTGATTTATTGTTGTGTTCTTTCGTGATCGTCTTCTATGTAATTTCCACAGTCGTTTTCACATTTATTTTTAATCCTTTATAACTTCTGCTTCCAGTTTCTCTACTGTGTTTTTCATATCTCTTAATTTATTTAACATTGAAAATACGTCAACCGCGTATTCCATACAGCCAGTTTTTCATTTTATAGGTGCTTTCATATTATATTGTTTTTACTTTTTGTTGTCTTCTGAGGGGTGTAGACTAGGCATATGTTAGAAAGTAAAGGCGACAATGTATCCTTGTTTGACTCCTTTATTTTTTATATTAATATTTATTTATTTATATTTTCCCTGCTAGGCGGCCCTTTTGAAGTTCAACAAGTTGCCTTGATGTACACAATATTACATATAGTTGGACCATCTTTTAGAGAATCAAACCCGCTTGTTGTTGGCACAGCTTTTATCTACTTCTGAGCAGGTTCATTGGTGTATAATACAAGCTAATACAAACAACTTTATTGCGTTTCAGCCCTCACATTCCTTGACATCACCTATCGTGGATATTTCTACTATAACTCGATTTCTCCATTCTGCAGATATATATTCTTGTTCTCATATATCGTTATTCACAATCATATAGAGCTTCTTCAGGGGAAAGAAATGTATTAGGCCACAATTAACACGATAACTCAATGTGTAAAACCCGCCAGAAGCGAAACCAACGGAGCGAGAAGCAACTGACCGCGATAATTCAGCATGTGAATTATGCCAGAGGATTCGTCCGACATTCTTCGTATATTCCAGGTTCCTCATCATGTTCGTCCTTTCATGCCAACAATATTCCTTTGCTGTTTTTACTTAGTTTCGGCTTCATTGATGTTGGTTATGTAATAATTAAAAAAAGGCTTGTATCTTTGATTGTTACAGTATATTGTAATGAACGTTTTACTCCATTTAATAGTGTATGCGTATGTAACGGCTACAAAATGGGTTTACTTTAGTCGATTGCTCAGTTATTTAATTTTCTACTTCGATTTCTCTGAGAAAAATTACAATATATTCAGAAATTGTCCGTGCTATTTTCAATATGAAATATTATATAGCCAGTGTATTCAAGTAATGTGTGAGTGGAGGATATATGGGAGATATAGGAGCAATTTAGAGAAAAATTGTTCAATTAATAGACAAATTCTGCAGTATACAAAGTGTTTAGCTTGCACTGTATACGATACAACTTTGGTATCTTTAATGAAATAAACTACCAATTTTCCTGAATGATCCCTATATACATCTAATAATTGAGATAATTAGCATGAAATGATTCAAATTTTATACGAGTCGGAATTTTCGGCAGTATATTGAAAAAAAATAATATCAACTACGTACATTATATCAATCGAAATAGTTGCTAACTCTGATTTACGTTATTTCAGTTCTTTTAAGTGGAGCAGGTTATATATTTTTCAGCATAGATAGAAAACCCCTTCTAGACATTCTTCTTCTCTCTCTTCTAGAGCATTTCTTTATATCTTAAATACTTTAGAAAATTAAACAGAAAACTACGGCGAAAGATCTCCGACGAGGTGCTATAAACTTATTCCTCTCTGAGTATGTTCATTAAAAGTTATGTGCAAGGATTACTTTATGCGTACAATTCCAACATCTTCTGGAAGTAATCACAATTTTTCTGCACAGAAACTATATTGCGATTCTTTGTATTTTGTTGAACATTTACCATGTTTTAGGGAGTAATATTGGGTTTAATATCTAAGTTGCGCGTTGCATTAAGACGAATGTTTGTTCATAAGTATTTCCGTTTGGTTGAAAATAAACTTGTGGGAACAGTTTCATATTTAATTTACTAAAGCAGGGTGCATTGTAGGTATAAGGAAACGTTTATAAAGAAACTTATAGGGCTTCCCTACCAAATTCTGAAAAAATATGTACGTAGGCTGTTTAATTAAATTTTGATTTGACATGCATTGAAGATCTTCAATTAAAGGTACTCAGCGTGTATTGTGTACAACGGAAACGAAACGCCATGTATACTTAAAAACAATTTTTTGTTGTACAGTACTTGTATTTAAATGGTTTTTATTCGAGAAGTAGCTATATCTCCCACTCAGCAATAAGCGGACACGTTAGCTATAATATTCTACGATTTTAATGTGATTTCAATATTTTCCACGGCGTTAGTAATTCGGTCACTTCGAAGACATACAACGGATACTGAATTATTTCCCCTTTGCTGTTGTGCACAGACCAGCAATTCCACTGAGATTTTTTTAATGCACTATCTAGAAAGAAACTTTTATGTGCATAAGTAGTAACTCTGAAAAGAGCTAATTATAGAAGAATTTATTCCAGAAAATACTGTAAACCATTCTAACGTTAAAAAATAAACAAAGAAAATAAGCTTCTACAGGTGAAATGTGGTATATTTTCATTACATTGCATAATTTAACTTTATACATAGTAAGTTATTTGATTTCCACATAAAGGCTGATTCAACTTAGTATCTACTAAACGCGTGTTGAAAATGACGAATTCATGTTACAGATAACTTCGGAATGTATGTTGTAATAGTCAAAGCCTCAGCATTTATTTTTTTAATTATTGCACACTTTACTTGGCAACAGTAGATGACGATCTGTTAATTTTCACGATAAACTATATTCCACTGAGACAATAACAACAAAGAATCGGCAATTTTTGCGCAAATGCCAATATTCTTGGTAATTTACGATGCCCGTGCATTTGTTCCCTTTTTTTAGTCTGGGTGCATGGACGTATCTGTTCCTATTTTTCTTTCCCGCGAGCTCTCTTTTATTTAGCTGTCGAAACCAGCTTGGCGTGGAAATAAGCATATATATATACACATGTGTATGCGTATGTGATATAACTTTCAATATGACGACCTTCCGCTATTTATTCCTACTATTCTACTGCTTGTTTTAACAAATTTTAGTGTCCATACAAGCTGATCTAAATGAATGACAACATTGTAACATTTTGTAAGAATGTTTAATGCATCGTGTAAGCCACCAAACCAACACCAGACTTCATGAGGTTGCCACTGCAATCAAGTTTACTTAATGCTTCATATAAGAGAAAGAAAACAAAATTAACAAACAGTATGTTAGGATACTGTACTACAGGTTTATGAACTCATACGCAAACGCATTCGTATTCACAATAGTACAAACACTGGCTTCAATTACGAAGCATGTGTACACGTACGCAAACAATAAAATGTTAACAAAAAGTTAATGCACTTGCGTTATCACCTTGTGTCGTTATCGTTCACGAAGATATTGCGAATAAAGTGTAATTCCCAAAACGTACCTACGATTTTTGGCACTTGGAAGTGTGAAGTCAGTAAAAGACAATTTCTTTACATTTTTTGAATCCATTTGTGTCTACACAACATTATCGAAAAATAATTCTCTGACTTCTGGTCTCGTTTAATTCTGTAGTCATTCAGTGCCTTTGGGAGGCACTTGGTTATTTTTGACTGCGATAGAATACGTTGGGCTGTATTCATGTCTGTATATTCGATTCTATTTGGCTACGCCCGGTTATACTCTGTTCTATTCGGTTCCATTCGGCTGAATTCGTTTTTGCTCAGTTCTGTTCTGTTCAGTTGCCGGTTACGCCCGGCTCAATTCCGCTACATTCGCCAATAATCGGTTATGTCTGGATTCATTCGGTTATGTTCGTTTCGATTAGGGTACGTTGGGCTATATTCCTGATCCTTTCGGTTACATTTGGTTATGTCCGGTTCCATTCAGCTGCATTAGGCTGCATTCGGTTATGTTCGATTTCATTCGACTATATTCGGGTATATCTCGCTCCAATCGGCTCCGCTCGGTTATATCCGATTACGTCCGATTCCATTCAGCAATGTTCGGTTATATTCGGTTAAGTCCACTTCCATTCGGCCGTATTAGGTTCTGTTCGGTTACATTCGGCTGTATTCCATTCTGTTTGATTCATTTCGGCTACATTCAGTTATTCAGTTATATTGGGTACTATTCAGATCTATTTGGTTCTATCTCTTTCAACTATGTTCGGTTTTGTTCGATTTCGAATTTTTATGTAACAGTACCTGCTTAAATAACCAACGACATGGATTATTTTGTGTTACCCTAGGATCCCTTGCATGTATATCGCTGATACAACTGCATGTGAATTAGTGTTGTGTCCGTCGAATCAGGATGCGGTACTTCTTAGGCGAGCGCCGATATTCATTATTTTGTGTAAGGGCGGTAGGTAAACTGCCCCTAGGATCCTTCTCGCTGGTAGAACTTCATGTGAACTGGCACTGGGTGCGCGAAATCTGGATGTGATAATTCTTAGATATGCAACTACGAATTATGAATTATTTTACGTAAGAGTAGTGTGTAAGCTACTCCAATTATCTATGTGTCGAATCCATGTCGTAGCTGATGGACGACGGACCATATAAATCGTTTTGTAAAGAGCAAACATCTTCATGAAAATAAGGGCAATCGAAACTACACGCTGCTTAGAGCACAGACCGAGGATGGGGCTTCCTGCCGAGTCCAGTGCCGAGCGAGGTCGGGCTCTTTTTTTATTATTGATGCTCGTGCCCATTTAGGCTACCTTTTCTTCCATTTACCCTTTAGTAAGAACGAGATCGATCTATGAGACAGCTATCACCTTTTAATATACATATGTGAGCAAGATCGATGAGGCAGAGCCCATCACCTTTTGTTACATATAGTAAATAAATTAAGGCAAATTAGAAGCATGGATAGATCTCCTTTATTCCAAACTATTGGTGTTGATTATAATAATAAAATATAGATATGTAAATAAAAACCACACACATTTACAACATAATAAAGTAGTATCGGTACAACCGGGCACCGTAACTGTAAATATTATAATCTACATTGATAAAATTCTTTAATCTATTAAAACACATTTGTGAGAACACCTGATTAAGTTAAAATTGTTAGGGAAATAACTATATTAAAAACCAGATAAATAAAGAAAGGCTGAATCTCAGATAGATATTTGTCTTTTTTTTTTATTACCATGAACTCACACGGAGTCATCGATTTCAATATAAAATAATAACATATAAATAATTATAGCAAGGATTGTGGCGTAGTATGGTAAATAACACATAAGTATCGGCAATCTCCGCATCACACAGGTTTAATTAATTATGTAATAATTAATCCGAGACGGCCGTTTCGAGGACACGCATGGTCCTAATCATCAAAATGTGTATATCACGTCACTTCACTTACTTGTCTTTTTTTTACCCCCCTCCTCCGCAATCGATTTTCGCCTTCTTTGGGTACGTTACATCCTCCCCCTCTGGTTTCGGTGACATCTCGACGAGGAACCAGCCTGGGAAGTCTGCCTTTTCTTCGGTCTTCCGCGTTTTCTCAATGGTAACTGCGGCTGTGGATGAGTTCTCTGTGGATGGTCTAGAAAGCATGTCAGCAATAACGTTTCGTCTACCAGGTAAGTAATCCACTTGTACGTTGTAACTCTGGAGAGCTGTAGGTGATCTTAAGCTAAGTAACCACTTTAAGGGCTGATGATCTGTCGTAACAATAACAGATGGATTGTCCAAATATCCACGAAACTTGTTTAAGTTCCATACAACCGCTAAAGCTTCTCGCTCAGTTGTAGTATAATTTCTTTCAGCAGCTGTAAGTAATCTGCTGGCATCTTCAACGGGATGTTCATAAGGTCCTTCTCCTTGTAGTAAAATGCTTCCTAAAGCATACGCTGGCGTATTCGTTCTCAAAATATAGGGTTTGGTCATTCTGTTGCAGAATGGAAGCAGTGACCAAGGCTGTCTTTAGCTGTTCGAATGATTCCTGGTGCAAATGATTCCATTGCTAATTTTCATTTTTCTTGATTAAATTGTTTAATGGTCGCGAAATATTCGCGAATTTGCCCATACCACGAACAAGTTTGCAGAAACGATTGCCCTTGTTTCACATTTCGAGGTGGTGGTATCCCTGCAATTGCAGCTCGTTTATTAGGATCTACATGAATTCCAACACTTTTTATTATATCGCGATTAGCTCGTAATTTAAATTATCTAAGTCATCCGCGATATGCGTATCAAAATCTTCTGATAGTATGATCAGATCGTCTAAATACGCTAATAGCACTACATTAGGAATACCACTACGGAATCTGTCTATGAGTCTTTGAAATGTTACCGCTGCGTTGCAAAGACCGAACGGAAGTCTAAGGAAACGGCAAACGCCGAATGGAGTAACGAACTCTGTTTTGTCGCGATCTTCTTCACGGACACCATTTTAACGGTAGCCAAACCTCAAGTCTATGGTTGTCATAAAGAAAGTTTTCTTCGTAGCATGCAATAAGTCATCCATTCTCGGAAGAGGATAAGAGTCAGTTCTATAGCAGGATGCTTTTATAAAAAGTTTCACTAAAGAAATCGGAAACGGAAAGTTTTATAATGTTCCACACACGCGAGGATGCTTTTACAAAACTACTGATTTCACTAAAAATGCGATAAACGGTGTTAAACTACACAAAATTATTGCTGATTACCGAACACGTAGTTAACCTCAAAAATACGTTGATATATGTAGAAGGCCACAAGTTGGTCGCCAGTTTCAATAGTTTGTTTCAAATTAGTTATTATAAAATATACAAGGTTGATAGTCCGGTGCTTCTAACATAAATGCAACACCATTAAAAGAAAGATTATGTGTATATCACGTCATTTCACTTACTTGTCCTTTTTTGCTGCCCCCCTCCTCCGCAATCGATTTTCGCCTTTCTTAGGTACGTTACAAGGTGATATTAATGTAATCTCATGTCGAATTCTTTGCTCAAGATCTAAGTTATGGGGTCGATTTTTATACACCTTATTTTTTAAGTACCCCCACAGAAAGAAGTCTATTTCCATCGGAACCCTTCTTCCAATACATTTTCTTGGAAGTACTTTGTCCAAATAGCGTCGAACATTATTTGCAGAATAAGACGGATCAACCGGTGACCGAATTTATTATATCACTATATAATAAATTAAACTGGTGTGGTGCGGAGGGTGCCGATACTTATGTGTTGTTTACCATACTACGCCACAGTCCTTGCTATCATTATCGAATTTAGGTATAGGAGATGCTTGATAGAAATGAGAGTACGTAATCCACCGCTTTTGCCCATACATTGAAAACAAAAGAGAAAATCGCAAATTTCCGTTTTTGACTTACCCTGTATGAATTCAACACCTGTCCAAACAAATTACAGTTGATATCAAGGTGAGAGTATATTCCCGAATTCGTGGTAATATTAAAACGATTAAGTATTCATTATTTATAAAGAAACACAGTATACCCTAATGAAACCGTATATTGGGAATATGGTGGAGGTGAGACCAAAATTTAATTTACCAAATACGGTATTCCATACAAAAAATTAGCATATAGCGTGTTCCATATACAAATTAACGTGTTATGTTTAGGAGTATTTCCAGTTCCTGTTAGAGTTTTTTTCTCTCTTAATAGCGGATACATGGAGGTTTGCCACATTATTGCGCCACCCAACACTGGTGGTATACTGTGGAGTTTAACCTGTCGGCTCACATAAGAATGAACACTGGCGTTAGTTATTGCCATGAAAGTAATTTACTCCAGTTTATATGTATAAGATATAAATGGTAGGAATGCTTCGATTCATAAAACATTTTTGCGTCAATTTTAAGTTTCCTCCACTTTGTAACGAACCGCTGATCGTTACAGTTTCAAAAAACTTTTACTGTAGGAAACAGACAATTTATGATTAAGATAATAACTTTGTATTCATTCTTTGAATAATTTTTATAAATATTTATTTGTATTTTTATGTAAACAAAGTTTTGGAAAACCCTATAGACTTTTTCTAAATGACCGTGCGTACGTGCATAATCTTTCGACTCACATTCCCGACTTGTTTTTTTTGTACCGTACGTCATTCAAAAGAAGCCTGTACGTCATTATCTAGAATGGTATATAAACCGCTCGAAAAGTTATTTGTTTAATATCTTATGTAAATCAAACATATTTTTCTTAGGTGTACTTACCTCTTTTATTTCCAGGAACCTTGGACATTGCTACCCAAAGGTTGATTTGTTAACGCTAAGCACACGCAAGTACCACGATACACTACTCACGTTTTATTAATTTAATATTTAGCAAAACTAATTTAAAACTTCACGAGGTAATTGTATCAATCACCTCATTAGCAACATATGACATTTACGAAAATATCGTTTTCTGTAAGCATATTAAGTATTAATGTTATCTAATGGTGAGCAACTACAAAGAATATCAATACCGACTAAACAGATATTTTCTAGTTATCACGAATTTTGTCAAAGATAATAAAAGCCAAAATCAAGAAATAAAATTATATTATTTCTAAATTTACTAAACATTAATTTTCTGTATTTTCAAAACCCAAAATTTATGAGGCCCGATTCACGAGCTTGCGAGTGAGCGAAGTAGGTGCGTTACAACTTCTGGTTTTCAAGTAATGAGGTCACTAATTTTTTTTTTAATTAAACAATTCGCGGTTGTTTTTTTTTGTTTTAATTTTAATAGATCATCTATTGTCTAAATTATACCACCAAAATTTCAATACCGCGTACAACAATTTCGAACAAAAGAGATTTAAATGGTGTAAAGTATTATTCATTATAAAAAGCAAAGGTAAATATTGTTATTCAAGAAAATAAATGGTTGTTTCATTTAAATCAATGTTCCGAATGCTATCCACCGTCTTCTTGACCATAGGCAAGTCTGTGGACACATTCATTTTGTACATGTTGTCAGGATCAATTCGAACCATTTCATACTAACTCTATTCTTCAGATCTAGGATTAGTGGTCTACCAACATACTTTTGATTTTAAATATTCCTGTAAGGGAAAATCAAGAAGCGTTAGATGTGGAGGCCTGGGTAGCTACTCTATTGGTCCTTCATTCATACAGTTTGGGTTGGCCACCAATAGTACAGGCACCTGAACTTAAAGCTCTTTGTACCGATCCCAATGGAACTCTCAAATTCCATTCGAACAGTTTCGTCTCTTCTATAATTCTTCTTTAATTTCTCTTTTATTACGTCTAATTAGGTTAACAAAAAACTGAGCATCTCCATTACCCAGTACAGCTTTGATGTGAAGTTGGCCATAAGTCGATCTCCATTTCTTTACTCGTACTTTATCTAACCGCGAACATATCTCCCTACTAGCGAAATCCTTGTGATTCCACACACAGGCTCTGTTCCTGTGAGGTGTTCCGCAGAACCCTTCTTGGCTAGTTCATCGGCTAATGTATTGCTCTCATTATACCCATGTTCCGTCGTCCATATCAAAGATACATTATTTTCTTGTGCCAGTCTATTGAAGGACTGTTTGCAGTTCTTTACTAGGTTTGATCTTGTAGTAGGATACATAACTCGTTTGATGGAGACCTGGCTGGTTTATACTCTTCCTCTGAAGGGGAGACTGTATAGTCTCCCTTTTTGATTATTTCAGAGCCGGTTATAATTGCATATATTTCTGCCTGGAAAACCATTGCGTGCTTTCCCACGTTTACCGTCTCCATTAGCTTTCAGTTTGAGGATCGAAGTTATAGCCTCCACCTTCACAAAAGTGATTCCCAGCAGTGCTGGCGTGTGGGCGGCAGTGAGAGATCACAGGAGGACACTTCTGGCTTTCTCTACCAGACTACGGTTCCGTAGGTAATCGTTAGCCTCATCATCATAGTGTATAACCAATAGATCATTTTAGGTCTTAATTCCTAGGTTTTATCAATAACCGTCCTGTAGCTCCTGGAACAACTGTGTAGCTTTGTTCGTTATTTTAGACAAGACAAGCTTTGCATCAAGGGTGATACCCAGATGCTTCGCCTCCTTGACTAATTATACCTCCTGCCCAAACAGTCTAATGTTGCCTAGGTCGGTAAGTTTCCTTATCTTAGTAAATGCAACTAACTGAGAATCCTTCTTTGAGACACCATCCCTCCACTTTTCACAGCGTATTACGCATAATACTTGCTATTGTCCCAGGGAATTTCCTTTTGGATATAATAACAATATTATCAGCGTATCCCAGCCTTCATATTATGGGTCGTTTAGATACCTAATGAGGTCATCAGTGATCAGGCTCCACAATAGTCGTGACAAAACTTCACTCAGGTAGCTCTTACGGTGAGTTTTTTACAGTTAACCCATTTGCTCGCGGTATAGTTTACAATCCGGCCTCTTACATACCGGGGTATTGAGATATTGTCTATGTTTATGAACGCTGTAAGAACAACTTCCTTCTAATGTAGACTCGTTTCGACTCCTGCTCCCAAACTGTGCAGGGCAGCTTCTTCTGATTTCCCCAATTGAAATGCCCTTTGCAGGTTTTCCTATTTTGTCTTCTCTTTTTTCTTATCTTATATTTCATTTTAACTAAATAGTGATTGCTTCTTATTCCTTCACCTGTCCTTGATATTAAATCCGCATTTCCATACTTTTCTATTTATTAGATAATAATCATAGTAGGCAATTCCTTTCTACTTCTTTTCTCCTTCGTAAATTTGTGAATATCTTTACGTATAAATAATAATTAAATCATTTTCGGTAGACTATTGTTCTTCCAATATCGTTTTTTGTTTACTTTCCCCTTCTTTTCCTAACTAGCTTCCTAGTCCCGCATTGTCATTGGCCACTCCGCTATGTAACGATGACAATATCATTCATTGTTTTTCTTTTTGGACATCTAAAAAATGTTTTCTTCCTCTGCTGTTGCGCTGCCGTTTGGTGCCAATGACAATTATACATTTTTGTTGACTTGTCGTTACTATTAATTTGTTTCATTTATCTGATTTACCTTTCACTTATTTAATTTGTCTTAGCAATTTTTTTCGAGTATACTGGAAATAGTGCTGTTGTTAACCCAGTCTGTGTCGCTGTTGTACAACTTACTCCTGACCAAAGTATGCTTCCTCCATTTGCTTTACATCTTATTCTTTCTTCTTATCAAGCGAATACCTTTACGTGAAATTTCCATTTTTCCACGTTGTTCTTTTTAAACACTCACTGTGAAAGGACTATTCGGACAATTTCTGTGCCGTCACGATTTCAACAATAACAAATGTCAAATTTTATGAAAACAGTTATGTCAAATAACAATACCGCCATCTAGTGGTTGTTTATAAAGCTTAAGACCCTGTCCTCGTATGTGTATTGACTTACAAATTGTCAGAACCGGCTCTCGTCTAAAATGTACATGGTATTCTGATCACATAAGAAAATTCGTAATTGTAATCAAGAGGGCTATTAAATTGAAAATATTCTTAGGAAGTACATTCTTATGGTTTGGTTAATTTTTAGTCAGAATTGTAAAAGTGGCGCTTAATAAATTTGTCAGAATCTATATTTTGCATAGGTACATACATTTTACATAAAGGTCTGCTTTCATACATGATGGTATACAAATAATGATGATTAAAAAGGTTTCGTTTATTTTGGCTTTGGTAAGATAACAACAGATTTTATTTCCCAATTAAATTAATACTTCAATATTTGCTAGCGTTATCCGCAACTTGACTGTTCAGTGGAATCATTAAAAACATTAAATTACGCCAGTTACCCCCCAGTTTAATAAACATACGCCACAAATTTGTACCGAATACATTGCTAGGAGGACGATATTAAAGTCAAAACAAAATATTTGCGAATCGTTCATCTCAGCAAGACCAAGCAATAACGTTAAACTTTATTTTCATAAAAATGTATATACCGAATGTAGCATACATTGTCTGTACTTTACGCAAAAATTTAAGGGCATATCAAAAAAACCTTATTTTGCTTCAAAATCGCCTTTGTTTGTTTTGGTCTATATTTCCGTTGTGTACGTATGTACATATTTATTTAATTGCTTTATATGTATATACATATATATACATGAAAGGCAAATATCCTTGCCAGATATTTTCATACTTCTACATTATATTTATTCGCCATACCTTCGGACAACTGCGACAATAAAGATTATTCTGTTATGTCTACGTTTGCATTGTCAGTCTTCATCATTTTCTAGGCGTTCGTATAACGTCTGGTTGGAATATCGTCGACATTGTTCGAGGCGTACGATGGAAACAATCACCAACAGATTGCGACAAATTGTGTAAAATGTCGTTTCGTACCACGGAATCATTACTAAATAAATCCTATGAAATAACATTACTGCACCTATCTACGCTCCACGAATAATAGTCCGCTATTTTCAGTTGTAAATAACTCGCTATTAAGCTGTTCCTTTCTTGAAAAATTCTTGCAATAAAGCCGGATTTAAATGCAGTAATAAATTGAATTTACTGGAAAAGATTCGATCTGCTTAAGGGATAATGTATAAAAAGTTTTCTTCCCAAATTTGTTATCGGATTATTTAGCTTGGCATTCTCATAAAAATAGAAAAAAGACCTATAAAATGTAAATTGAATACGACAAAAAGTTATTATAAGAAAAAAAATTCGTTACTACGGTCACTAATATGTTACAAGTATACAATACAAATTCAGCGCCATAAACAAATAAAGCTAAGTGACAATTAGTATTGGTTGTTTACAAGAATACGACACAGTCTAGAAAGTTTAGATAATTTTACCTATAGAAAATAAAATCCTTCCTTGTTCATAAGTAATAAAAATAACGTTTCTGAATATTTACCGAAATTTAAATATTTTCTCCAAGGGTAAACCGATAATTTCCAATGAATTCCAGATTTTTAAGGATTTCCAAAGATTTTCACTGATTTCCAAAGGCTTCTGGTGATTTCTAAGAATTCTGAAGATTTCCTCTGGTTTTCAAAGACTTCTGATGAATTCTAAAGATTCCCAATAATTTCCAGAACGTTCAATTCCTTATTTACTTGTTTATTTGGTGGTTTTTGAAGGAGATGCTTACCGTACACGTTTCCTGGAGATTGTTGTATCTAATGGATAGAAACATTGCATCATCAGTAAAAATACTTTATTTTAATCTATATACATATACTGAGAGGAAACGCGATTCATTGGTTTTTCTTTACAGATGGTGTTTACAAACAAAGCCAGTCTTCTGGTAAACGCAATTAATCAAAGTCAATTTTGCTCAGAAGTTTATTCAATTAAGAAACAGTGAAATGCTTTAAACATTGATATTATGACAAAACGGAAATCTTTTCGACTTTCATCTATTCTATCAAATCAGAATTTCTAATAAAAGTCCCAGAATCATGACTTATATTTATGACATATATTTTCGATTTCTACAGAACTGTCAGATTTTTCCGAAGTCACTTTCTTCTTCAGAGTTTTAATTTGTGTTCTAATTTTCTTACTCCTCAATTTTTCTTTCAGCAAATTCATGTCCACTTGCCGCGTTTTTTTTTAAATTTGTTTCCTTTCCCATAATTACATGAAATTGTTATCCCTGATCTTTTATTTCTGCTAGATTTTATGTTTTCTTGTTTGTTGGGTAAACCTGTAGCTATTCTTTTGGTTTTTCTAAGGGCAGCAGTATGAAGAATTTACGAAGAATTTGTCATTACTTAAATTAATCTTGACATAATATGAATTTGCAGAATGATCTGTTACTGTTTCTGAATAATCTCTTAAGTTTAGACTGTCGTGGGTAACAGTAATTTCGCCAATGGCTTCCCAATCTTCACCAGAAACCAAACCATTCATTTGCTGTTCGATTCCATCTATATACACAGAAGCGTCGAAGGTAATATCGCCAAACTCTTCACCTTCGTCTTCTATGCTGCGTTCTTTAATCAAAGAAATGTAAATATATTTCCATGCACCGGAAACATTATCTGAAATTATTTTTCTTCTTGAATCAATAATGGCATTTTCTAAGGTCTTGTTTATAATTGTTTGAATGTTTGTTCCACTGATTTCATATTCAATAAATACTTTTGTATTTCAAAAAACCTTTTTTCCTTCTCTTGGAAATTTAAAAGCATCTCCAATTATCGCATTTAAAATCTTGATTCTGTCAGTGCAACGTATAAATCCTTTAATACTGAAGCTAATCACGGTCCTGAAAGCTACTGTTAAATTATATAATAGAAAAATTTCTTATCTCAATTCTATTTTCTTTCAGCATCAATATTTTATTAATTAAATTATGTGCATTCAGCTCAACGCAGGTATAAAAATTATTCGTTAAGAAATTATAAATTATTGTCTATTGATCCTTTTCTTTGATCAATGCCCTCCAGAGTCTTAGTATACAATATTTTGTACGGTCTGTCAATGAAGACGATTTGTCCAGAAACGATTCCAGTATAAATCGTATATTTTCAAATAAATGTCTTCGCTCTCTGCTGTACTCAGTTGTTCAATGATGCGATGAGAACAGATTTTCTCGGCTACAGATGAATTTATTTTAACCTCACATTTTAGATCGAACAGCGTACGTAGTTATCACTATCTTTCGAAAGTGTTGAAATCAGTTGGTATAGATGGTTTACTATATGAAAATTGCCACATATTACTTTAACATTACTTACCACATCTAATATTTTCACTTTGTGTTTAAAATTCCATTTTATTAAGTGTTTTTCTTTTAGTTCTTATACCGCAGCGTAATCTTCTCCAGGATTTATAACCTTCGATGTATTTCCATAAAAAAAGTTTTCACCTTCAACATTTTATTGTAGAGAACAATTACAGATTAGGATCATTTTAAAAAGAACATATACCTTGATCGTTTTAGAATGCTCTGAGTACCGATATAATGTTCTTAACAAAACCAATGTGTATATGGAAAACTTTAACACGTTTCATACAAATTAATTGATTTGAAATGTGTTACCAAATTTTACGCGCTAACGAGTTTAACTCGAAACAAAATACTAAAATAAACCAAGAAGGTAAACCAACAACCTACCTGCGATCCTAAACTTAAGCTGCTCGAGATATTCCTGGGGCCGCCAGCACAGTTGGAGATGGGGTGGGTATACGTGAAGGTAAGAAACTCTATTAGCGCCACCACGTCGACTATTAATAAAATAACCCAGGCTTACTCGTATGCAATGCCATAAGCCAACGCGGAAGTCTTATGGCTGTGGAGCGAGGTCTTTTGCACTTAAGTACAGGTGTAAGAGGTTGAACTCACGATTGCAAGAAATAGTCAAAGTAGATTTCAGTAATAAAATTGTAAAAAAAGAATTAGTGTTTATTATAAGAGTAATAACAAACACAGTAAAGGGTTTAATTACTCAAAGTATTATAATTAAAAGAAAACAAATAAAAGAATTAAGGGTGAATACGAGTTCATAACCTTAAATTGTAAAGGTACATATCGTTTTGCTTAGAATGTAGAAAATGCGCATGTTCGGTGTCCTTTACAGTTTCGGAACTATTATCAAATTTCTCGGAAATAGCAACTCGAACTCTAAATATACTCAAAACTGTTAATATTAACATTTGTTACCCTATAGTTGTTATCCCCTTTACATTCTTTAGACAGCTGAAGGCTTATAACATGGTTATACATCAAATTTAAAGTTACGGTAAACTCAAACACAGCTGAAGGCTAAATAATATTAACGAAAATATATAAAATTTAACAGCCCTTCGGACTGCTACCTGATGGAATTGCAGTAGCGAGTTCCTTCCTACTGGTACGGTAGCTCTAATGAAGTTGTAGGTTTGTTGCGGATATTCGGGGCAGGTACCAAGTGTAGTAATGGGTACTAGCGACAATTCCTATCCAAGACGTAGACGAGGATCTCTTGTACGGACCCCTCGTACAAATACACGTACCAAATTAAAAAAAAAACCCTAAAAATACATTGCACAGCGTGGAATAAGTACTAACGTAGCGATAGAAATAAAATAAACCCACCTCTGGATGTAGTTGAGGGTACGCGAAAACTAGAAACACGTGCTCTTGCGGGTAGTCAAATCCCTACTAAAATCCCTTATCAAAAGGTAACGCTTACCACCAATCCAAATTGTCTCAACAAACAAGTGGTTAAGCTTAGGAGACACCAGTGACTATGAATCCTTAATTAAAGTTATACAACTTTGTACGGTAAAAGTATCACTGATCTTGACTACACGAGCGTCGCATTCAAAATGATAACATGGATGCCCAACGACTTCCGAGGAGGTACGTCGAGAAAAAAAAAAAAGCCGGAAACAGTGCAAATTCTAGAATTAACCTCTATCGCGAAACTTGTGTACAACTCAACAAATCGAAAGGAACTAACCACTTAAGAATATTAGCAGCCGAAAGGATAAAACTAAAGTGCGGGATTAAAAGAAAATACGTTTGATAAGAACCTATCTCTAAACAAAACCAAATATTACATTAATACGCGGATTTACACCTCGAAATAATAAATAAACAACCAACTGAATCCATAATATTGAACGCAGCCCTCTGTTCGATAAATACCGTTCAACTACCGCCTCTCACGTCGCTTCTATGAACTACGAATGTCTCTTAACCTAACAAAAGCAAAATAAACAATAGTCGAAAACCCAAAATAAATCGGAAAATACTCCAAAGTAAGGTAAGACATTACGTAAAATACAATAACTAAAATAGAAGAAACCATAGGAACAGCCCTATAACGAAATAAACCGATATTGAAGCGTAAATAAATGAGAGATTAGCGTTACAATGCACGAACGAGGCGTTCTGGAGAAAACATATGACTTACACCGCGATATACAGGTATGTTCATAAGTAAAGTACACCACAAATAGTTGCATTAAAATTAAAACAACTTCAGGTGACAAAAGGCACGTAACAAATGGTTAAATATGCGTAATAGACTATTCCTTCAGTTAAGTTGTCTTCTGTACAAGATTATTGCTGGCAAGCAACCCATGTGTCTTAACAAAATAACTTTCCATACGGACATCCGTACTTTGAATCTCCGACTTAGAAGCATCCTACCTATCGCATTTGCACCTTATTTGACCATCTTTCATCGAATGTAATTAAGATATTACGAATTATAAAAAAAGGCTTCTCTCAGCGATCAAAGGGATAGGGGTAGGGCCAACGCCCAGTGGCAGTTGGCTGTATCGAATTCCAACTGCCAAGAAGTTAAGTTAAGTGTAGTAAGTGCTCTTTGTCTCGCGAAAAAATATAAAAGAATTACGTGGTATTGCACGATAGTGGTAACGTACAAAGATACTCCAAGTACCCAGCAAAGTAAAAGCGTTAACCACAGCCTACATAGAGATTTTTTTGAGTTAAATAAGTGTTTAAAGTGAAGCTGGTTACCTGGTTCACGAGAGCCGCAATCCAGAGCTACCGATATCATCAGGAGAGCGAGAAGACGTTGCCCCTTTCCCGCCAACGGGCCGCACCTATCACCACGCCCCCATATAATTTCTTTTATCTATTTTTATATTCACATTTATTTGAAACCTGTTGCTTTGAGTTGTTTAAATCATATATTGCTTTTGTTGTAGATTTTAGTTGTCAAATAAATTCTGTGTCCACTTTATTCTACTCCCGGGGCCCCATCTTTAATCTTATTTTTGAGTATTGTGCGGTTGTTGTCATTAGTTGTAATATCAATCATATATCACCTTTTGTAATAAAACATTGTTGTTTTTGAAATCTATTCTTTTATTTTTTTGGTGCATGACTACTCTTTTCTCGAAAACTACACAACCTGAGAAAGATACGCGCTACACAAGCTTACGCGTGATCACACGTAAAAAAAGTTATTTTAGTCCTCTTGGATTTGTATAAAATATGGTGTTTTAAAATGACAGTAACTCATTAATTATTTCAATACCTTATATCACCTTTTAGGAAAAATTATGAAAGTGTTTAAACAAATACAATATGACTGTGGTTCACAAAACCGTCACAAAACTTTCGTTTCAAAAATTAAAAAAAGAATACAGGAAGTGAACAAACGCATGTCAGAAATGTCCCGAAGTCTACGTAGGACAAAATTATTTTAAAGTATATTGTTTAAGTAAGTGATACTTTAAAATAATTTTGCGACGTTCCTGTATCTTGCCTAGAGGAAATGTATACTGTAATGTTATGTGCGATGGGAAAATTTAGGAAGAGCTGATTTCTCAAAATTAATTGACTAAATTTAAGGTCCGTGGGAATCGGGAGTATCTCAATAACACTCTGTCGACAATTTAAGATCAAATGGAAGACAACTATCCAACGAACGATAACTAATTTATGAAATTACACATTCCTAAAATTATACTGACGCTTGTCGCAGGGTAATTTTATATTAAATTTGTTGTTTTCGGAGGCGAGGAAACTGACCAGAAGAGAAATTATTATTCTGTTCCATCACTACCGTCGTTAGCTTGACTTACAATATTCTCCTTGTTCCCGCGTTACTTAGATAATAGGAGGGGAAAATAATTACAGCTTCCAAAAAACAAGCCACAACCACAGCCACCAGAGGGAACTTAACTTTGCTCAAGTGGACATATTGGACTCACTATGCCTGATGTATGCGTTGTGCTAATGACAGCTAACCTCGATGCTGTGAATTATAACACTACAAAACGTAGTCGTAATTCAACGCTCTTAATACATATAAAAATAGATCGACAATAAAAACCGTCTGTTCCACATCTATATAGATGATTTGAAATTCTTTAACTAACTCTTGGATGTATTTGTAAATATTTGCAAGAGTTAGATAAAGAATTCCAAATGTGTTCGTACTCTGTTAGTCAAATGCGTAATAATGTGTGACGTATTTTATAAAAACTGTTGTTTAAATATTTTACAGTTTAGACGACTATGACTAAAGCAATGATGTAAGCTGATAGTAATAATGAGTAGCACTGTGTATAATTTTGATCATTAATAATGTTGTGGGGAAGAATACATTTGACAATGAGGGGAAAATGCCTTTACATTGAATTGTGTGTTTTTTTAGAAATAAGACCGAAAACATATGTACTAGCAAATTTATTTTTTTATTTACATACAAATTTGTGGTGATATATCTTGTTTTCAACGAATGGTGACACATGCGGTCGACCGATCCTCAAGGCTGGTAGTACTACGCTGTTCCAAAACCAATTTTTTAGTGGATATCTTCTTCGATCCACCTTCGGAAGTGATACCTTTGCGTACAACCTTCTCTCTCAACTCCACTTACATCGTGTTATGTTCTTTGTGGACGATGTAATATTTTTACAAAAGTACAAATAACAAATTACTTTGCTACTTAAAAATTCGCTTTTGATGAAAGCGAAGTTATTGGATTATCAACTTTGTTTTTTTCGTCTTTTTATATTACACGTACGTTTAAAATGAATTTGCAATGTTGGCGGGTTCTCTATGGTTCTTACATAATGCGTAACTGCTAACAACTAATTCTCTTTTCTCTTTTTACAGTATTCTTCATATGCTTCTTTCCGTATCACGTTTTCGCTTTGTGGTTCTTCTTTAACCCAAACATGGAGAAGGAGTACGATGACTTCTGGCACGCTTTGAAAATAATTGGATTCTGCTTAAGGTACAGCACATAAACAACTATTTAATATAATACACATCAAAGTTAATATTTTCAATGTTTGTTGCAGTTTCTTAAATTCCTGCGTGAATCCGGTAGCGTTATATTGCGTCAGCGGTGTGTTCCGCCAGTACTTCAACAAATATCTATTCTGTCAGAATTCGAGGCGGTTGAGGAGGAATACGCCTTCCTCAATGGGAAACTGCGACACAAGTTTAAATTCTACATTTAGGAGGCATACCCAGGTAATATATATCTGATAAAATTGTTAAAGTTGCAACCTACTAATCACATTTCCTTTCGCACAATTTCCGTGCTTAGGACTTCTTAAAGAATATAAATTTAGGTAATATTTCCTTCACAAAAGAAGCCGAACCACCTACGTAGTAATGTGACAATTGATCTTCAAAATTTACATCGAATTTGTAGCCGAAGAAACCAAATTATCTAATAAAATCCCTGTGTAAACTGTCCAATAAGTCAGTGTATAACAACGGTCTGGTTCTGTTTGCATAGAAATAGGATACTTTGGTGACAGCAAACACTTGCTACCGGCGAACTTTCCCATTTTGTGTTTATGTGTTTAGGAATCGACGATTGCGGTTTTTTTAGTATCTTTTCTCTAGTTATGTTGATGACGAGCAAATATTTGATGGTATTTTTCAAATTCCCAAATCCATTAAAATAGGGAATGTATAACACAACTTTTACCGTAAATTTGTGAAAGTTTATTACAAATTTACAGAGTTACATAGTTTACATAGTTAAGCAATTCACATTAACAGACGAAAGCGGTATTTCAATATGTTATTAGATGTAGAATAGTTTTGTTAAGACTCCTTGAAATAGACTATTTCGTAATATTTAGTCAAATTTTCAGATGAATTTCGAAAGACCGCAACATTCAAACAACGAAACATCACCACAGTAATGCTTGAAGAACTTTTCTTCTGTAAAGGTAACACTATTTTAGGGTTCTTTAATCAACAGATTGAACCGAATCCTTCTCATTGAGTTAGTTGCAAAAAAATGTACTTGAAAACCGAGAGCAATTTGGCATTGTACTATATGAAACTATTAATTACGGAAAATGTCAAGAAAATTTATATAATTATATATAATATATATATATAATTTATATCTAGTTATATTCACCCGATTTCAGAAAAAAATACAGGGAATGTGTGATGAACACTGTTCGTTATAGTTATTATATTGGAAGACCAATCTTCAAAATCATATAATGATTCCTGGACATCTAGTTGTCGAAATTAGTACTGCTTTACTGTTGGACTTGGCTAGCTTCATTGAACCATCTACAACATTTTCGCAGTTGAAGTAACAAATGGAACCCGTATATGAAGAAATACATATGTAAGAAGTTTTTAAAGCAACCTTCTCCTTGGGATAGCAGTTTCGATAAAAATAGTCCAGGTTTATGGAAAATAGACCGCTACTGTCAACCCTTGATTTACATTTTTTCCCAGAAACAAGTGGTCAACGTCACTATGATCCTTTTATTGGATTACAGTGGGTAGACTTACCTTAGGTAATTTTTTTGGTTCTTTCATGCCCAACTGCTATGTTTAAAATGTAAGTAAATATTTCAAGCATTAATTATTTCACTACACCAAAAAGTAAAGCGATACTTAAAAGTTCAATTTGTAATTTTATTTAAGCGATAGATTTGTTGCCGCTTAATTAAATTAAATTAATAGAATCTAAAAATGACGATGACAAATCCAACTATGTTTGAACCGTTACTTCATTAAATTTAAAGGCGGTTTCACAGTTAGCGCGACATGACGTGAACGTACAAAGAAGATAAGTAGGTCATTTTCATATATCCTGTCACAATAACGCTAACGGGAACGTAAAGGCGAACCTGACATGATATAAACGGCTTGTAACTACTTCCAGCAAATCTTTACTTAGAAAGTATAGAAAGGGAAAAATAACGTTCTACACTATGCTATACTTTCGAATACAGCCGAACGTAGCCGAATGAAAGGCAGCACAACGAAAGATAGCCAAGTGGTACCGAATAGTATCGAATATAGGAATATAGGAAAGCTTAGCCAAACGCTACCCAGTGTACCCGAACGTAGCCGAATAGAACCCGACAGAAGTGAATATAACCGAGCGCAACGAAACGCAATCGTATGTGACCGGCCGAAACCGAATATAGCCGAACAAAATCGAATACCAAAAAGCCAAAATGGAATATAGTCAAACGTAGCTAACGCTACCGAATCCAACCAATACGGCCGGACGCAGTCAGGCAGAGGCGAATACAGCCGAAGCCTGCCAACAGCATTGAAATGCGATCAAACGGAACTGAATGGCTCGGGGATTTTCTTTCATTTACGCCGTATACAAACAAATAGATATGAAAAACGCCCTTCGTGTACCAAAATTATTGAATCGTAGGTGCGTTTTGGAAAAACTTTCTGTTCATGAGTGAAAGGAATATAAGGTGATGTGATATGTACTTTTTGCTAACGTTTATCATTTTGAAAACGAATGTATTTGCCTATGAACACAAGGGAATTGAACCAAAAACAAATCGAATATAGCCAAACGTAGTGGAATGGAACTCAATATACATGTTTATCTTTTATCTATTTTAATAAATAGTTTTAGTAGAAAGTGGTGCAATTGGCAAGTCTAAATTCAAAGTAAATCACCTTTTTTTTAAGTATGAATGTTTAAATTATACTTTTAGCACTAACCTTATTATTTGCTTAACATAAATCTGTTTTATATATGGCAAATGTCCCAATTCACGTTAATGTTATCCTGAAAGATTTATATAAATCAACGGGAAATTTTATTACTAGTAACTAATTCAATAATCAGTGTATGAACGATTACTCCTTCGTGATATGATATTCAACAAATTCAATATTAGTAAAGCACCTCGTATATCTATTTATGTCATTTATGTAAATATAAATAGTCATGTTAGTCTCGAGAATATAATAAATTGAGGTATTACTTAATTCCAAACGACAACCCACAGCGAATTGAATTTCCGTAGTAGGAAATGAGTAAATGAATTCTATACTACATTCGGATTATAGAAGTCGTTCACAAAGCTTTTCGGCTTATCTACACATACATATTTATACCGTTGTCGGTAAAACACACAGATGATGCTAGCTGGATATAGAAACAAGAAGTGGGCTCTAGTCGAGATTCAGCAACGTTTGTTTACTGTCGCATTTCAGGGAAAATCACGCTTGTAGCGTCACTCTCCAATAATGCGCGATGGCGACGATTTTGACCATTTGACCTCTGTCCACTTCTCCTGAAAGCTGGTTTATGTTGCGATTGAGGATTGTGCAGGTTTGACGTATAGATATATTTCGCACGAAATGGTTTATAAAATGGGATGTTGATGTGATTTTAACGATGGTGGAACAATCTTGGAAATATTTCATTTATTGAGGAATTCGTAAATCTGATTTCTCCTTATTTTATGTTACAATGGAAGCGATACATCAAGTGCGTAAACCGTCTCCTTTTGCAAGAGAGTTTTTGGCATTGCGATTGCGATTGAACTCGCAGTATTACAATATATCTAGAGGAGCAATACCATAAAATATAACAATCTAAAAAAAGAAAATAAATATATATATAACGGAATACAGGCTGATTTTAGGCATATGCAGAAAGTCCAAAGAAAGTACACACTTGCCAATGAATTAACAATATACAAAACGAAATATAAAGTATTGGATAGAGAAAGGAAAATACAATAGAGAACAAAGAAATCCAAAATATTCCTAAGTAAAACTATATATAAAGAAATGCGAAAATAACCCAGGTGATAAGAATTAAAATAAAAGTGTAAGTAGTAATAATAATACAACTAAACTAATAAGTGCTATGTATTTATTGAGAAATTTATCAGGAATAAAAAATATATATACCAGAAAATAAATAACGCAATTCATTATAAGAGACGATCGATCGTACTTCACAAAATCAAAAAAAAAAATTAATTTATATTGTTTCCAACTAAAATGAAATGAAATTAATGAAAATTTGAATTACGATTTACTTATTACCTATTTAATACAAAGAAGTGACATGGGTACGGGAAGATATTTGGTAACGCCTCCTATATTTTAGTTCACAATTTGTGTTTAATAAGTACTTTTATACCCTAATTTTTCTTAACAGTATTTTTAGAGCTAGGAAATTGAATACGTTGGTATACACTGAAATAGTAGTCTCTTTTGTGTTAAAAATTATGGTAACGCTTCT
Organism: Oryctes borbonicus; assembly: GCA_902654985.2. Lineage (NCBI taxonomy): Eukaryota > Metazoa > Arthropoda > Insecta > Coleoptera > Scarabaeidae > Oryctes > Oryctes borbonicus. The sequence goes on along the minus strand of LR736884.1, from coordinate 5,376,251 downwards.
TACGTGCATACAATGTAGTCTTTTTAGGCTTACAGTTTACTTTGGTATTTCTTTAAAAATATTCAATCAAATTAAAACCTAAATAATTTCTAGAATATTAATTCAATCTGAATTGACACACAAATTCGAAATTTGTAATAATACAAATTTGGGAGGATATTTCTTAATAAAACAGAAAACCTTATGGTAACGCTTCCTGTATCACTCTTCCTACGCATTGAATGTTTCAATCATATGATTCGCTCTATATAGAGGGAAAAACAAATGCAAAAACATGGTTTAGTTTAGTTTTACTTTATTAGAACAAAAATAAATATATAAATAAATCTGAATGTTTTAACAATAATGAATAAAACACAACTAACAAGGGAAATTCTCCAAGTGCCAAACTTAGTAGGGATGTAGAGTATGTCCAAATATGTAAGAAAAATTTATATGGTCAGCGAGAATTCGCTTTAAAAGGGTGAAATATCCCTTTTAAAGTTAGTTCATTGATTTTCATTTTAAAAATAATACATTTCCTTAATATTTTTTGCTCCTTTTGCTTTTGCAAACATTTCTTTTATATTAACCGTTTCCTCAAAACCTTTGAAGTCATTCTCAGAACCATACTTATCGTCTCATAAGAAACTAGATCATCATTCAGTTACCTATAATGGCATAAGTTGCCCACATTGTTTTAAGGAACTTCTAAACCGACGCGAACGCCGACAAAATCTTATCATAATGCACGTAGACATACTTCAGAACACCACAATTAAAACAATTGTGTCAATTTGTAACAAGACATCTAACATTGCACTAAAAAATACTTTCTCTCGGTATTTATCGATATGATTACAAGTAGCTGTAACTTATTACTCCTACATTCTATATTTAAAACTGCGTCATAGAATTAAAATATAACGTGGGACGCTAAAAACAGATTCCAAATGCTTGTAGAATAATTGATTTGCATCACAACCAATCAAAAATTTGGAATAGACCTTTATTTTTATAAGCTATAAGAGATTTCTTCAACAAAAGGTACAAACCTTCGTTATTTTCTCAGAATGACAACATTCTTAATGCCTTAAAATTAATATCACATAATTACTACCACCTCTAAGTTGTGTCTGAACATATCGTTTTTTTCGTTCTTTACAACAGCTTTAATTTTACGGATAATTTTTTCGTATGAAATTATCAATAATGAATTTATGGTCCTTTTGTAAGTAGTGTTTTTATTGCATTACTATATTGTTTCCTGTATTTTTACGATTGGTATAAGTATTGATCCAATCCTCCAAAACATAAAAAATAGAAAACCTGCTACTGCCTTAAATGTGAAATATTTGTCGTGTAAATTATATTTTGTTTACGTTTAATATTTGTTGGTATCAAATTGTAGATGTACCTAACTTACATATTATTAAATTAAAAAGTATATAAGGTATTTACACATACTGCGTCTTCTGAAAACAAAAGTTTGGGGAGAATATGTTTGAATTTCAAAAAACCATTCAAAATCAATAGCGGGCGGATTTATTGGGACGAGCGGGTTCGAGAATTACGATCATAAGGGCAATTAAAAGTATCACAAAACTGAACTGCACTAGGAAAAATCAAATATACGCAAATAAATGACTTAGCTGGAGAATTGTAATAGAAGAGCTATACAACCAAAAATTGTACAGCGAAAAGAGAAACGGATCAGTTATAACGTAAACTATTATAAGCTTGAATATCTTATCATTTGCAAGATCTTTGGCATGGCAGTTTTGAATAACGTTTTGTAAATATACAGTCGCCCTTTCTTGTAGGCAGTTTTTACTAAATTAGTAAGAAAAGATACTGGCAATTAATATATTTCAAAAGAAATGAGTTTTATTCCGATAAAAGTTTCATCTTGCTTTTTGTTCTACTGTATTCAACGATCGCTAAATATCACCTCTGCTTTCGTAATAGATTAATCGTACTGTATAAGTCTCCAGATTAATCAAAAAATTACGTCTGATAATATTTTACTTCGCTACTAGTTAAGATCTAATTTTATTTGGAATTCAAGAAGATACTTGAAGAGTGGGAATGATAACAGCGAATGAATGAATTGTACTATAATTAAACAAACATCTAATGTAGAAACGCATACCTATTGCTACGAAACTTATTCCAAAAGCTAATGTTTGCTTACAGCAATAATTGCAATGTATTAATGGTTCCACGTCTAAAATGTACACAGCAGTGCATACATTCCTTCATACCAGGATCAATTTAATAAAACTAATTTTGTAGATAGCTGGCAACCAACTCCCGTTTAATCTTTATCAAAAACATCTACACGTATTTAACATTGGTGCAATAAAATAGTTATCATATTTCGTATAAATTAATGTTCTGCTCCAAACAAGTACTACCCACGTTGAATTTATGAGGCAATTATCAACTGTATAAGTTAATTTATTCCAACTGTATATCGCGCCAGGGCATTAGAACTGCTTCGTCTATCGAGGAAGGATTTCTTGTACTTATTAAAATTTGGCGAAAGGAAATGAACGGCTTCCGTTTTAAGGAGGATTTTATGGGGAAAATGAGGAAGGCGTTTCTTCTATTTGGAATAAACCTTTTACCCATGGAAGTTTTACATTTTTTTTTTAGTTCTGGTGAAATTTGAAACAAACGTAAGTTACGATTTTATGTACATTGCAAAAACAGTTTAACATAAAATTGAGATTTTCCAGGATATTGAAGATACTTACCTCCACTAATATATTACAAAGCTTTTGCAATGATCTCTGCCCTAATTATTTATTCTTTGAAATGATTACACCGAAATTATCTAACTAATGCAACTCAATATGTAACGGGGCCCCCATGTTCAAACATTATTTTATTTTATATTTATTTGTTTTCATATAATTGATTTCAATTATTTATTTTATTGAATATATTTAAATGCGTGCTACTTTTTAGTTTACCTCAACATATATTCCTCCGCAATGTATGTTGAGTGGGTGTTGTTTTAGTATTTTATATGTTGGAAATAGGCAAATGTAGGATTCGGAGGAAAGCATTTATTTTTCTTCCCATATGATATTTTGTGGGTGTTGTGATTAGTGCGAGATGATACGTGCATCCTATTTAAGAAAAGGCGCGAGAAGCTAATGAAAGAAAGTCTTCTCCCAGAGGCCAAGGCGACCGGACGTATGACCAGCGTCCAAACTATGACGGTTGGCTCTATCAAACCCCAACTGCCCAGAAAGTCACGTAAAGGGTAATAAATTCCTTAAATCTTCCAAAAGAAGATATATTTGGTGTTCCGTCGTGGCCAAAGGAACGAAGTATAGGAAAAATTGCCTGGTTTTGCATTATAGTGGTAACGTGCAAATGTGCGCTTGGTGCCCCACGAAGCTAGGGCATTAACCACAACCCAAACAGTAGTTTCAGTAAGTTACGAAGGGGCTTATAGTGAAGTTGGTCCCCATCACTAGGAAAGCCGTGAGCCTTGTGTGAGTCCTTCACCGCCACCAGTAGAACAAGAAAACGTTGTTTCAGTTCCCGCCAAAGGATCGCACACACCACCACATTATCATCATATATTCTTTTTATTGTAAACTTTAATATTCATAATCTATTTTTTGTTGCCGTTAACTATAATATAATTCATATTATGACTTCTGAAACTTGGGAAACCTGCGAGCTACGAATAAGCATTTAAAAGAAAGTAGTCATCTTCATTAGTTTGCAATCAGCCCCGTTGTAATTCAGTAACCAACGCCAGTACTGTAGTTAATTTTAAACGAGTCCTGCAAGAATTTATAAATAAATTCAATTTGCCTTCGAGACCAATTTAAATTTTCACTTGTAATATACACGCAAAGCGTTGACTAACTCCCAGCCCGCTTGTTCCATTTGCACTATAAAATATACATACTAAATACATTTGACAGCCCCATTCTAGTGGGCAATTCCGAATTTATGTATACACATGTACTTTCTGTGAATATAACGGCTAATTTACATTGCATTTTAACTCTAACGCTTCCGTTTTTGCGTCCCAAGGGCACCATGGTCGAGTCCCTTTGCATTCAAAGGAAAAGTACCTTTCTAACAAAGCAGAAATGCTCCAACAACGCGCTGATTGCTCTCGAAGGCCTGAACTCGAAGAAGGACAGTTGCGAGATGAATACCAGAACTTCGGTTGTCCTACGTGGCGACAAGGAGAAGGATATGTGCGACTTTGGAAGTTGAGAAATGGCCAGGTTACTTATGGAAAACGAGGTCTCACATAGCAGTACCGACGTCTAACTATGATAGATGTATAGTGTACAGGGAACGTGTGAAATGTAGAAACTCAATAAAATCTGAAATGTTTTCACAGATTTTGACAATATTTTATTTTTATACTTCTACATTACTTTCTTATGTTTTTACTTGTCATAAAATCCACAAATAACAAAGCTTCGAAATAAATTTCTTAACAGGATGTAAAGAAATTTTATAATTTTTAAAACAGAATTCTTGTGCAATCTTTCATCACAGATGAAAGAGCTTTACAGTTAACAAATCTCATGCTATTATTTGGACACACATTTTTTAGACGAAAATGGTTTGGTTTGGAGTCAAGACATTAGTTAGAGGGCTATTAGCATTAGAAATACAATGCTAGGTTTCTGAGGACTTAGATGTTTACATTTCTAGATTTTTGTATTATTATGTGTGAATTAGACAGAGAATGCACTTCAGTCTGCCCGTAAAATCAACTTCTTTTAAAAATTAATAATCTATAGACTCCAACTTAAATCCACTTTTTAAATCGGAGTGCTACAATGTCGATGGCGGGGGCGACCCCTATACCGGTGAAAGAAACTGAAAAAGACTATTGCGTCATCTTTTAAACTTTGAATAAGCTATCCAATTGCGCCATATACTTCCTATATGTAAAACTATTTACCTGTGCTTTCGTCCATAATTAGTTTGTAAGCAGGGTTTCGGAGTATGTAATTTTGATTAAAACGTCATTCGCAAGTTTCTATTCAGTTTTATATGTTTATGCGGAGCAGTCTTGACCTCGTCTCTCCAATTTCCCCAGATTAGGTTTTTCATCCTCGTCTTACTCATTGAGTAACATAGGCTTTGTTAAAAAAAAAGAAAAAGTCCATTAAACAACTTATGCTGCGAGAAATCAAAATTACTAAATTTAAATCAATATTATATACCTCATTATGAAAAATCAACTATACCAAGCGCAGAGAAGCGTGCTGTTCATCATGGTAACGCATATAATTTCGATGTGACTGACAAAACCGTACCAAGATTTATGCATACCGTCCCCTTGGCATCGCAAGGCTTTTAAAATGGTTATTATATCAAGGGTGTCATTTGAATTATTCGATTTAGTAATCTATAGATGGAGATGAGAAAAAAGTTGTCAAGAAATAAACAACCTTCTTTCGACTTCGACACTTTTCCTCGGACCCGCAAGGAGTTCACAAATGAGAAGGATCTCTGGATGTTGAATTTGAAGACTAGGATATCACAGGTATCGAAATATTAAACGTTCGGCCAAAAATAATAGCCAAACACACTGCGTAGAAAATGGTGTTTCGATGAAACCAAATAGATTTTTCCATAAGTTCATCTAGGAAGTACTTAAAAATTTACCTTGATTTTCCAGTTTAACTTCTTTAGCGTTGTGTTGAATGAGTCGCGATGTGTGAGTGCTTCTTTTTCACATTTCTTGGTTTACAATTTGAACAAACCCTTTTAACTAACTATTTCATTTTGCATTTTAACCAAAAATGATATGCTTAAACGTGTAGTTGGGAAGTGTAACAGAAACTCGGAAACTGTATATATTGTACCTGCGTCAAGTATGCTGTTGAGGTTACAAGGTTGCAAAATATACAATTTCAAATTGTTGTTAAAATCAGATAAAAGGTGAAAAGGTGTTATTATTATTATTAACATTATTGTCGCTATATTCGACGATTTGATGTCCAATTGTTAGCAGGAGAATTCTAGAAACCACTAAAATACGAGCATCATGTAGACTAGTTCCTTAATCTAAAATTATTTCTTTTGATATCGTATGAAAGTAAGGCATTACAGGTCGCCGAAGCAAGTATTTGCTTGTCAATTTATTAAACGAATGACACTTGTAGACACTTGAATACTAAAACGTAAAAGTTGGGATGAAAAATTTCAAATATATTTAGTAATAACGCAGAACAAATATGGTAAATCGCAAAACAGAATTGACATGCATTAATTAGATTTGGCGAAAATACCAACGTAAAGTAGCCAACGTAGATGCTTTAAATAGTTTTTTTGCATACTGAATGTCGGGTTACTTTCGAATATAATTTCCATTCATTATGGTGGATTTCTGATTTATTATTAGATCGTAAAATTATGATTACACTTTTATTGACGAAAATGCGAAAAAGGATATTGAAGGAAAAAGATTATTTTACCGTAAACATTTAGAAAAGAAAGAGAACGATATAAAAATTAATCCTTTTCTAATTTCGGTAGATCAACCTAAAGCAATTGTCGCGGTAACAAAATTCTTCCTTAAACTGTAGTTTGAAATTTCGATATAAATTGCATATGATATAGTGATTAAGAATCCCTTTGAAGGTGCATAATAGCAAACACCAACTTCTTATAACATTTTTCGATTCCCTTTTAGGATATCTTGCACACAAACGCACAAAGACTGTAATTTTTATAATTCCGATTATATTCCCTTTCATTCTTGTATACGCGATTGCAGAGGCTTATTTTATTATCTACAATGACTTTACCTAATATATAAATATAATGGTGTATGTTATACACATTGTACGCCACCAATTGTTATCTGTTTCATTAAACATTTTCCTTGAGTTTTACCGCCTGTTGGCAATGTGATAATTGTCTTTACAAACTTCGGCTAAAAAAAACGTACGAAAATGCCTACAGAGTCTACACAACTTGAAATCAATTTGCGCAATTTCCTGAGAAACGGTAAATAAGAGTTCGGTAGCTCTCCAGAAAAATAATTGTACTAAACTTTCGTTTTATTTAAATCATTTTTTAAACTTGCTATTGCACGCCATTTCTGCAGTTAATGAAATTCAGTTGCCTAACATTCCTTCACTTGGTTTCTGAAAGTTGAGAATTGATCCACTAATCGGGTAAATGAAATTTTTAGTCTTTTGCAAAATAAAAATGAAGGATAACATATCTGCCGCGAATCGCGTTATGTCATTTGTTTTAATTATAGTAACGAAACATAGCACTATGAAGTTATTGATAAATTTATTACTATGGATTTGAAAAACGAAATGTACTTTTTTCTCTACAGAAATTCCCTTTCTCGTTTTTTTTTTTTTCAATAAAATTGTAAAATTAGGAAAGCTGGAAGGATGGAATAAATACAAAAGCTCTCGAATTATTAAGGGTCGTTTAAAATAAGTGGTTAGAGCTGTTACGTTTAAGCCTAACTCTTAAGCGTCCAATTTTCTTGTAACAATATGTCCTTTCATTCAACCAGAGTTCTCCAATATACAGGATGAGTTGGGAGAAACGAACCAAACTCCAGAAGTGTGTTGTACGCGTGAAAATAAAGCAAGAAAACTCTATGTTCTTCTCAATTTTCATTTGTTTTGAAATTATGACGTAATCCGCATGCGTCTCAAATACAATGAAAGTACTTTTGTGTTGACCACCCTTGTAAAACAAAAAGTCCGGTATGTTCTGCCCTAAAAATTTTTTCGCTTCTTATCATACACGACAAACCGGCTATCTGAATTAATCCTTTCCAAGCAAAATCATGCCAATAATTTTATTGCTCTGATATGTATCAGTGTATTTTAACAGCGATTTAACGATTACTTTGTTAGAAAATACCACACACTTATTCAAATTTAGAATATGAAAATATGGTGTTTGTTTATGGTTTTTATAATGGGAATACTAATGATTGACGTTGAAGAATACCGTCAACGGTTTCCACATCAGAGAAATCCTGGTGAAAATGTATTTATTAAAGTTTTCAACAAACTGTATACTTCCCAGTGCCTGAACGAGCTACTCGACGAGATTGGGAATCAATGGCGGTATTTTTGAACATTTCTTAAAAGATTGCTATGATTAAGAACATTTTATTGTTTGAAATTTTATTGATCTGTAATTTCGTTATAACTTGAGAACAAAAAAAAAGTACGTTATTTTCATATGTATAAAACATTCCTGCAGTTTGATCCTCTCGGTTCACTCTGTATAATGCAAGCGGAAATATGAAAATAATTACATAAAAAAGGATGACACTCGCTTGCGCTCATAGTATAAATAAATAACCCAGTAAAGTAGCCTTAGTTTCTCGAGTATATATAAATACATACAGGCTGAATCACTTCAAGTGATAGATGCAAATAAGAAACAAAAAAAGCAAATATTGCAAATTCTGAACAGGTAGAGTTATGCATGGTGGGGGTTACATTTCTCCTACAACAGACAATCTTAATTATTTAGCATTACGTCACAGGAAACACAACCTAATTTCTTTTTTAAGGAGATATATATTTTTTTTGTGCCTTTATTGAAAACGGCCGTAATTTGGAATACATTGTGCATTTTGCATTAATTTTTAATGTAGAAGTTTTTTTCTTAAATTTATTTAAAATTTGAATACTTTTATTCCCGTCGTTTAAAACAGTTAGTTTACACAATTTTCACGCAAAATATTGCGCTGTACCACTAACCTTAAATTAACGAAACCCCCACAATTATACAGTGAAATACAGCGCCTGAGCAGCACGCAATCATACACGCCCCCATAATATTTATTATCTAATACCTATAGATGGTTATGTTTTTCGGAACAACTGGCACAGTCGGGAGTTTTTATTATAATGATTAAATTAAAAATTAAAGCAAGGTTAAGGTAATTTTATGTTTTCAAATGAAAATGGTTATTTCGTACTCCATGCTACTAGCAGTATAAAATACATTTTATTAATAACATTGTCAAATCTATACAATATTTGTTTTTGTATTATAATGCTTTACTAGTTTCTTAGTGTTTCATACACTTAGTAGTTTACTGAATTTTAAAATACAGAACCAATTTTTCCGAAGCGTCCTCCATCAGCAGCAATACACTCTCGCAGATTGTTTGCAAAATTTGTGATGAGCATTATCTAGCATTTTAACTGGTATGTTATGACAGATATTTGTGATCCTATTTTTCTTAACATCTGGAGTTGTTGGTGGCTCTCTATCTAATTTCTCTTTAACATAACCCCATAGGAAAGAATCTAAAGAATCTGGTGTCCTAGTTGGCCACGAAAATACTCCACCTTTACCTATCCTACGGTTTGGAAATACTGCATTCAAGTATGCAATACTTATGCATGCAGTGTGCACTGAAGATCCTTCTTGTTGGAAAAACTGTTGTCTTCGTTTTTCTATTTTCCAGTAATAATTGTAAAATATTTCTTAGGAAATCTACATACCTGATAGATTTACATTTAAAAAAATAGGGTCCCATTATCTGCTGATTCAAAATACCTCTCCAAACATTTATTCCTCATCAATTCTGTATATTTTCTCTGCTCCAAAATGGATTTCAGCTACTCCAATAAACCAAATTGTGTTTATTTACTATACCGGTGTTACGAAAATAACTTTCGTCAGACAGAAGAACATTCCTAAAATATCTGTTTGTAAAATAATTGTTTTGTAGCAGCGCAATGCTTCGGTTACAAAGCTCCAACCAGCAGTTCTATTAAGCTAGCCCTGGAAAGTACTAACATTCGGCTTAAACGTAACATTCTGTGTATATGTTGATCCTTTTATTCTAAAAGGCCCTTAAAAATTAAACGACATCTTTACCGCCTTTTATCTTTCTACGACTATATTGGAAAAAAACGAAAACCTACCAACTTTCGAAGTGAATTTCCACGAATTGCCACGAGTCAACTTTAATATGCTCTCCGTTTTCACCAAGTTCCGTTAAAATCTGAATTTAGTTCCGAAAACCTTTTCTTGTAAGTTCCCTCCAGTAAAACCTATTCAATTAATTGCTAGTATGTTTTTAAAAATAAAAAAGACCATTCCACGTCGCGCTTATTTAATGGGGCACAATTTTCAACCATCTTAGAGTATTACACAAAGCTGATTAAAAATAATGAGGATGTGGATTATCATCGAATATTCAAATTTTTATATCACATTGCGTTTTAGAAAGCCTGCATCGTCTATGTAACACTGATGAAAGTACTTAAAAAGTATCCGAGCATTCCATGTGTGTGCAGTCCGGGTGTACTTACAAACAATCCTGGATGTTTGATTAAGATTCACATTATATTATGTGACATATAACTGGAATTGTTGGCGAATTAAAATAAACATATATCCTTTTTATGTTTGTGTAGTTGTAAGTATAAAAGTTGACAATAATGACTTTTATTTGACTATTAGTAAATTCAATATGAAAAATACTCAGAAATCATACTTTTGCAAAAAAAAAAATGTAAGTCTTATAAAAAAATTCTATTATACAAGGACATAATATCCTTGCAAACTTTCTTTCTAGCCTAACTTGTTAAAGATTGTACATCCAATTCGGACGAGATTTTAAGAAGTTTCTGACACAAAATATATATTCACAAAACATTACAACATTCCTCTTACGGTAGAAGCAATATTTTCTTGTTTTACACAAGCCGCTTTTTAAACTGTCGAAGATAGATTTAACTGTGATTGAATATCCGAAAAGTGTCAGCAATTTCATTTTCTCTCGCATATACGGTTCTTTTTCTCTTAAAATTTCCTCCTACTTCTTTATTCCTACATACAGTTATTTCTGTAAAGTGTGAAACTGTGGAAAATACATGTGTATAATGTGTACATATTGTACATCAACATTACATTAGCAACAAATTACTAAATATTAGTAGATGTAGAATTAGAATGCATTCTTAATATTTGGTGCTTCGTATTTTGATGTTTACCTTCAGAGATGTAGAAAACTGTGTTCATTATCTGCAGTGTTAGTGTCCCAGGAAGGTGGCGTTTTTATTACGTTTCCTTATCAAACAATTCTACATGGAATGTTATCAACGTTTAGTGTTAGATGAAAGTGATTTGCGTAAGATACGAATTAGTAAAAAAAATTAGATGCCTTTTAAGAAATGCATGTTATACTACGTTTAAGTTAAATAAATGTTCAATGCTATATTAGACAGCTGTAAAGTATATGTTAGTAAAACTACTTCTATCATGCTAATGCACGTGTGTGTGTTAGTTTTCAAAATTTCATTTTCAACAGTTAATGCATGTCTATTATGTTAATTTTTTACCCGAATCTTGCTCAGGCGCTATTTTTTAGGAAGAGTTTGCTATCATCGTTAATATTAAGAATAGGCACATAGGCTACATAGAGTACAGCTACTTTTTAGCATAGAATCAGAAAATTAAATAATATATATAGGATGTTACTTTCTAGATATTCTATAGAATCAAAAATGTTTTGAGGTTATGCACTACTTTGATCTGAATAGCTTATGTTTAAAAGGCCACTTTCTTGGAGTAGGTACCTTATACATATACGTATACAGAGCGATCCAAAAATAACTCATAATATCATGAATAGTGTGATGAAACACTTAATTATTTTTGATTTACTCTATACACACGATACTTAAACATATAGAGGGCAATATGTATGAACTCGATTAAAAGGATGTGCTTACACTTTTAAAATGGCACCGTTTCTATTTTACGGCAAAAATTGATGTACTAATACTATAACAGTATATATATACACTGTTGTAAATAATTAAGCGTCACTTTATACACTATTCGTTTAACATAGTTGATTATAGTTACTATATTATCTGATAAAGTAGCTAAAGGGGAAAGCATATACAGGCTTTTGTAAAATAGAATATCTGTATTAATTAAGTGCACGTAAATTAATATTGTGTAACTTAGAATACGTCTGTATATACACAAACAATAAATTATTACTATATATTAAGTATTTTTTTAGATTTTAAAAACATGTTCTCTCAATGTCAATGTGATATAGTAACTTGAAAGAAAATCTAGATGTCCAGAATGTATATACACGGTTCGGCATACTGTTTAATGCTAGTCGATTTAATTTTATTTTTCAGTGTTTGTAGCGTAGGTACAAAGATGTAATTATAACTGAAATTGTTGTAAAATTTAACTCATTTTTAAATATGCAAATGAAAATTATAGAGCTAGTAGACAAGCTAGGAGGATTCTATACAAAATATCTAATTCAGAATTATGCAATCAATAATGTCTCAAAACGTGTTATTCAAAGAAATACAGACAGATATCAGCTTAGTGATGCGGGTTTGTATAAATCAAATATTTGAACCGGTTCTTCGCAACATTGAGGATCGTTTGCTTGTGACATAAATTTGAAAAGCGTGTCCAATCTAACAGCACGCCAAGTGATTGATCCCCAACCTTGTTCCTTGTTAACAGTGTTCGGGCTGGGACATTTTTACAAAATAAATTTCGTTTTGAGTTTTGAGTTGTGACACTTTATTAAAAAACAAAAATACCTTAACATTTCTAATGGATATGAAAAGGAAAAATGTCGCATATGAAAGAGTCAAGAACCTCAAGGGGAACGGGTTTACACAATTGCAGGAACTTTGCATGGTTATCGCTCTTCCCGGGATCTCTTCTGAATTGCATTTCTGTTGGAAGGCTTGGAATTAGCCGCTTCTGTCAATGTTGACTCATCTAACTTTTGTTTGAGAGGCCTTGGCAGTGATGTTATATTTCTTCTGATAGCCATGACAACATTTCATTTTATTTGTGGGAGGGTTAAAAACAAAAATTAAACTCAATTCAACTTTTTTTGCGTTAGGTTCTGCTGTTTTGTTGATTTGGTTAATTACAAAAACGGAAACCAAAAGATATCTTGGAAAATCAGTCGCAGCATTGGTCACATGGCGTGTAAATGCGCATAAACATTTCTTTTTTATAAAACTGTACGTAAGCAAGCCCTTTAAATAGGTAGCATGCGTTGCATTTATAAATAAACTATTGCAAGGAATCGGGAGAACCCGTAATTAAGGGTTAAATAGAAGGCATCGATTTCTCGTGCACATATTATTCAACTACACATTCACATATTATTATACTCCATCCACAAATGAAAAGTTAGGTTAAAAAAAAAAAAAACAGACCGCTTTATGTCTTATAATTTAACAGCTATAAGGTTATTGATATGTTTATTAAATGAAATACTCTGTACTTTATTAAATAAATTGATAGTTTTTTTAAATATCAACGAGCAAAATTTCTAATTTGGTCTTCACTTGAACGGAAAATTATTTTCGGCAATAGTCAGTAATGAAAACAGCTACTATCATTTTAAGTTTTTGTATGCCAGCGTACAATAAAAGTAAAATTAAACTATCAGTTCTTTAAACCAAGTAGCAAAAACCTAATCTGTGACAGAATAATTTTGGTCGGTACCTTCGTTATACCTTACCAAAACATAGCTGCCATGTGCAAAATGTTTGACAACAATGAGTCTTTTAAAGTTAAAATTATTGTTCGATTATCCCAGTTTATTTCTTTTGAATTATACAATAATTAATTTACGTTTCCGAATCTTGTTTTATTCATTTTTCAATATGTTCATTTAAAAAATGTTTGTTTCACGAAATTTTGTAAATGTATACTTGCACTTGTAGTGCGCATGTATTTTATTGAATATTAAATTCGTTTTTTTGAAAACATACGTCATATTCTCTATGTAAAACACCTTTATTTGTATAAAGGACATTTTTCATCGACAAATACAATGAATGTTAATTCATGTTCAACAAGACTCCAAAACGTAAACGAACCGGCATACCCGAATAATAGGTTTTTAAACCCTACGCCGGCGGAACAGATTCCTTTATTCTTAATTCAGCTCATTTTGTGGGACGCGTACAAGACCTCACTCTTGACTCACAGGACATTCTGGTCAGTTTCGATGTATAATCTCTATTCATAAAAGTTCCCATTCCTGACACCGTACAAATTATCACCGATATTTTATCAGCCTACGACATAGCCGAATTGGTATACGCATGTCTAAGGTCCACCTATTTCCAATTCCGTAGTAAGTTTGGACGACTCCCATTTCTAGATGTCCTAGTATCTCGCTACTCCAACGGCAAACTAGGTCACAAAGATTACCGGAAACCGACCCACATGGACCGCTATCTGAACGCCCTTTCTCACCATCATCCGGCACAAAAACAAGCGGTCATAAACACACTAGTTAAACGGGCCCTCTCCCCAAGAATTGAAACATGTGACCGATTCCCTCTTTGAAAACACCTTCAGCAAGCGAGATATTCGAAAAACGATACACAGTCATCGTACTCCCAAACGGCATATCGTTTTGAGTCAAGATCCCGCGATTAGCACTGCTTTTTTACCCTACATTCAAGATGTTACCGACAAAATAGGCAAACTACTCGGGCGGCATAATATCAAAACAATTTTCAAACCCCTTTCCACAATCTTCGACTTATTACCGTCTGTCAAAGACAAAAATTCCACCCTATACATTCAAGGTATCTACCTGATCCCTTGTTCTTATGTTAGTGTGTACATCGGTGAAACAAAGCGGTCAGTCAGCACGCGTGTGACGGAACACGAGCATTGTATTATATTGCTGCTGCCCGATTCTGCACTGGCTGAGCACAAGCTGGAAATCGGTCGCCTAATTTTATTTAAAGATACGAAACTTCTGTCCCGTGAACCCTACTATTATGCCCGAAAAATCGGAGGAGCTATCGAAATCTGCAAGAATTCCTACAATCTAAACAGGGACAACGGTTACCCGCTACATTCTCAGTGGAAATTCCTCTTGTCCGAATCCGCCAATCAGAACAAGTTTCGCACGCCTCGCCCACCTACCCGACCCTATAAAGATCAGACGCCGAGCAACCACGGTCATTCTTCGTATAGCAGCGACGCAACATGCAGCAGCCCAGAAGAAGCTCCATACAACTGAGAGCGAAACGTCGGCATTCTCATGCAATTACGACGCGGGTTCAACCCGGAAACCCAAATTCTTTAAAAGAAAACAACGACCGCGGAAGTCTACAACAACAAATAGGTTTTTAATTAATTGCAAATCCGGTAAAAAAAAAAAACGAACTCTTCGTATCAGATAACAATAAGCGTATAATCGCGACCATATACCGGGTTTTCATTTGAAAACTAAATTTCTTGAAATCTGGAAATTTATGAAAAATTTTCTGAAACACCTAAGAAGTATTATCGAGGGGGGCAACTTTTTATGCAAAAATTGACTCATCCACCTGAACCTCCTACCCCCGGGAGCTACCGCCTTAAATGGAAACGGGTATCGACTAATACCTCATTTAATGGTTTTTTGAAACAGTACTTTTTGGCGTTTAGTTTATTGAAATTGATCGATTCGTTTTCGAGATTTTTAAGAAAATCTTTTGGTTTGATTGTTTTGTATTTTTAGCTGGCGAATCAATTTTAGGAGCATTAGGAACAAAAACCAATATTAAAAACCATTATAAATTTCTCAAAAACAAGGAAACTAAATAACCTTATGGTTATTTAAGTTTTAAGTTATCTTTAATGCAGAATATTTGCCATCCTGCTTGCACTTATTTAGTAAATAAAAATGCATGTTTCAGGTACGTTTTTATCCCGATTTTGCGTTCGTCGATTCAATTTTATTTTAGATTGACTAGCTAGAAATACAAAACAAACCAAACCAAAAGATTTTCTTAAAAATTTACAAAGCGAATCGATCAATTTCAAAGAACTAAATGCTAAAATGTACTGCTTCAAAAGACCATTAAAACGAGGTATTACTCGATACCACTTTCTATTTAAGAATTTTAAGGGGTAGCTCCCAGGGCAAGGGGTTCAAGTGGATGAGTCAATTTTCGCATAAAAAGTTGTCTCCGCCGATAATACTTCTTACGTGTTTTAGGAAATTTTTCATAAATTTCCAGATTTCCAGAAATTTTGGGTGAGAAGTTTTCAAATGAACATATTTCATATTGTTATTTTAAATAATGATGGTCACAATTTAATTGAGAATCCGAGAGCAGCCAATCAAGCAATCAGGACTAGGTTTGTCACAAAACCACCAAACGTAGATACATATGTATGTATGTACCTACGTTTGAATATCTGGATGTAACAACTCATCCAATGCTTTATTTTTTTTGCTTTTATTTTTGCTTATAGTCAGCAGCTACTATTGCGTTAGAGGTATGTTTGTATTCATGATACTGAATCATGTGATATCAGAATCCAAGTAAAAATCCTCATATACGTGTTAATAACACGTTAATTTTGTCTCTATTTTACCAAAACCCTATCGTTTAATGCAATAGTGCGGTGAGCGTGACGTTTGTAGCTCACGAGCGTAGCTTTGACGAATTTATAATGATAGTTTTACGTTAGATCGTCAGGCGCATATGCTTCGCTTTGTAATCTATTTTAGCTTTCAAGTTGTTGATTAATTTTAAATAAAAAGCAATATATTCAAAAAGTACAATTCCTAATAAACATAATTGTTACTATGCTGGCAAACAAAGTTATTGACGCGATACTATAAAGACATTTTTACTTTGCTATGCTCTCGCTTATGCCGACTATATTAAATTACCCACCAAACATTGAGGGTCTTCAGACGAACATTAACATACTGAGTGAGTATTCAAAATCTAACACATTCTAGTAAAGGTAATTTTATGCACTTCCCGAGTGAAACAAATCCATAAACCTCAATTCATCATGTTAACGATATTTCCAGCCGCAAGGTTACCAACCTTAGGGAACTAGGTGTTATTTTTGACGTAACTTTATCGTTTAACATACATATTGAACAAATATGTTCATCTGCCTCTAGAATGCTGGGTCTTCTTATATAAAACGTAAATATTACAATGACGTAGTAGTGCTAAAATTCCTTTATTTTACATTTGTATCTCTAAATTGGAGTATGCCTCCATTATTTGACGCTCTTTTTATATGCCCCATCAAGTATCAGTTAAACGTGTTTAACGTGATTTTCTGAAATTCTTGTCGTTCAAAGCTAATGGTGAATATCCGCCTTGGCATATGTAACTCTTCTTGAGTCGCCTCAATTTCGTTCATTGTCATCCCGTCGCATCGTAATAACCGTAGCGCCCGGTTTTTACACGAATTACTAAATGATAGGATGGCATGCATACAGCTGGTCTCCCATGTAGGATTTAACCTACCTCGATTAACATCTCGTTACGCTTCAACCTTTACGGTGCCTACACTAACGACTAATGTCCTTTTACGGTCACCAATTTATCACACGATCAGCAACACCGACAAGATATCTAGTGATATTTTCACCGGAGAATTCCTAAAAATCTTTTCATTGCATAATTACAAGCAATCCAGGGGCTCTGTTAAATTTTAAAGTGGTCATCAAAAAAAAATTCTTAATTGTGGATCAATCAATCAGTATTAACACTATCGAATTGTTAAATAATAGTATGCATCAATATAGTTTCAAAAATGTTATATATTTGATTCGATTCGTACATTTTACATTACAAACTTAACTCAAACTAGAGAGCGTGGCTTAAATCTATTTCCACTGAAGTCTTTGTAAGACTCCTTTTTGTTAGTGTCTTCAATATCTCTGAACGAATATCTCTGAAAGTAATTAAAGCATGTTTTCGAAATTCAGTAGAACGATGTTTTCTATCTCCTAAAAGTATCCTTAATTTGGGCACTCTTGGTTAAATCCGTAATGGATGTAAAATAACCATTCTTTGCAGAACCCTCCTAAATGGATATTAAGAGCTGTAGCACTTTGCATAGATTAAGAATTCCTTTATATCATTAATAAGAATCTCAAAATTGTTTTACGTAGCCAAGGAAGAGATACCGTTGTTAACACTGATTTTCGCATCTGTCAACATTTTCAAAAAATAAATAATTTTTCATAGTTGATGCATCCTCGACCTTAGGGTCAGGACAATGCACAATCCATAATCTATAGGCTATTGTATTTGAAATAAGAAAGTTGATATCTATTACTGATTTAAACCAGATTGCCATAAAGTTAAATTAATATAAGTCCAGCCAACGACAATTGTGGGGAAAACTTATATTAATTACTTCTATTTGTGATTCTCTTTCTCATTAAATTAATGTCAGAAACTTCTACAGCAAGTTCCGGGGCATACATTAGTTGTATACGAGTTATCTCTGTCAATTAAAGGTCTTTCGGTCCGTTTCATCTAAAATTCTCAGTATAATTTAACGTTGTAGTGTTGCATGTGGGCAAGAGTGTCATCAAAGAACACAGAATCCCAATATCAGTTGCGACCTTGCATCATGCTACAGCAAAAGTCGTTCCTTTCGGCATATATTTCAATAATAGGATATATATACGAATTTCCGAGTCCGCAAAGTGCGTTGCAGCATATGATAAGAAGTAGAAGTCTGGGAAGTGCATACTTGCTTTAGTACATTCCATAGTTATATAGTACCTTATGGCTTACTTTATAAGAATCTGGCAAAGTCGATAAACATCGGTATGAGAGATTAATTCACTTCGATTGTTTTCTCTGTTATAATTCCCGCTGATACTATTTGGTCTACACATGGTATTTGGTTGTTTCTTAAAACCTGCTTATTGTTGGCGCAGCTTTTTATCCACTTTACAGCAAAGTCGTTGGCTGGAATTTTATTTACAGTTCATGTCAAACTCGCTCCCCTCCAGCCCTCATGTTCCTTGGGATAACCTTTATTGGATAATTTGTTCTCATATACCATCTACTATTATAACAATTCTACTGAAGTGCGTAAATCAAGTCTCCATATTATATATTATCCATTTCAGCTGCCTCATTATTTTTGATATATTGAATTGCCTCTTTAATCCCTTCTCTTGTTGGTCTGTTTACGCTAGTTCTTAATCTATCCTATATGTCTTCATTCTCCTCTAAGTTTTTCCTTTCTATTTCAGATTCTTCTTCTCCTAATAATTCTTAAAAATCGAATCGTTTAAGTTGTGGTTAAGAGTAACTTCCCTTTGCTTCGTAGATGTTTTTGAGTATTAGATCTTTAATTACTATGATTCCGGTATTCTTATACAACTCTCTGATATTAAGGAAACATCAAAAATGCCTACAAACAATAACAGCAAAAGAAAAGTGCTAAAATAGCTTTCTCATGGTATTAATGGAATCAATTACGGCAAAAGCAATGTGAGGAGAGAAAAAATACGCTACCCATGGACATGTTTCTATCTACCCGGCGTCATCAGCGTGGCTCCGAGAGTATTTTTTACCCCACTTTGTGTCGCTGTTTGCCTCACAGTTAATACCTCAACATTCGACACGACAACCCAGACAGCTCTTGGCGTTCCTGGTGCCAAGAAATATATGCTTGCCGTTTAGAACACAGCGACATAAACCGGGTACTGTTCCCCAAGCCATTCCTCGAGCAGTTCTTGGACAGCTTACTATAAGACGGTGTGCGTAGCAGCGCTTTTGGTTACTCTCTGATATTATTTGTTGCTGCCGCTTCTTCCACCTTCATGCTTTGCTATGCTTTCCTTAACCATTTTCACTGGCTGAGCAGTTTATTTGTACTATTACTATCCTGTCTTATATTGGCTGCACTTTAATAAGTTTTTCGTTGCTCCCTATCCAGAAGTGCACCGTATCCTCCGCTTCTTTCTTGGTTTCTTTATTTCCTTGAATATAGTAACAAGCTTCCATTATTATTGGTTATTTCTTCTTGACTTGGCCATCTAGTTTCGCATAGTACTAAAACCTTACTATTCAACAAACCTATTTCATTTACTATCTCAGCCAATGTGGATGCGTCTAACATTGTTCGGATATTCCAGTTCCCTAATCGTGTTCGTCCTTTCATTCCAAAAATACTTCTTCGCTGTTTTTGCGTCATTTCGGTTTCTTTGATACTGCTGTTTCAGGTGAGTGAGTCATCAGTCCTCTGCACCCGTCTGTTGGTACAACCTTGTTTGGTAAGTGTTAATAGCCGTCTAATTTGACCGGATATGCTACAAAGGTATCAAAAAATTGAAACTAGATACTTAACTCCACTATTCCCGTAATAGATTACCTAAAAAAAAGAAAATGTCATCAATCAAGATTACCTATTTTATGGACTAGTTACTCTCATTTACCAACTGTTCCATGCTTGATTAGTAAAGTCCGATGTTCTCGAATTCATCATTGACGCAATATGTGTATCGGATGTATTATTTCTCGAATACAAACTATCAGCCAATTCGTCTAGGTACACGATGTTGTAAATAATGCCATTCAACATTTGCAGTTTGCATATTCGATCATACGCCTGACAATGGAAAAACCGCAATTTCCCAAACATTTTGTTCCAAATTAATTAAACATTTTGTGGGAGAGAGAGAGGAAAGGCAGGGGGTGGGTCTTTGCTCTTGCTATTCAACACAGTGCTTCTGTTTCCATTGTTATTTATTTTCAAGAGCAAAACAAAATACAAATCTATCGCATGAAAAGAAGGCGAATTAGCAAAAACCTTGAAAGATTACCAGATTGTGAAATTTCGTGAAATAAATGAAAAAAAATACAAAAGCAAGGTAAGGGAAACATGGTACAATTATAGCAGTATAATACAAACAAATGGCACAAGTTTCTCTGAAAATAGCGTTTCGATATACATCTACAATCTCCCCCGAGATTTGATGAAACAATTCGTCAAGTGTACTACAGCTTTCCGAGTAATATCGTCGTAAAGTTACAAATAATGCTATTTATCTGCATCTTTCCGGAACTATTCAACAACATAAAATCGCAATTTTCACAGCTGCATACTTTAGATGATAGATTCATTCTGTTAACAAGAACGAGGCAATCTGCCTCTCTCGGTTCCCATTCACAACCACTCTAACAACTTGCATTGTTGCTGCACCTGCGGTTACAGCGCGCTGCAGTACAGCGTCACAAATTGGTGAGTTGTCTGCTAACCGCCAATATTTCAAACAGTTCTCTACAATACCTTCCATTTGTTAATTTAAAAATTAACTCTCACTAGCGTTAGTTGGACAATACAGTTTATTTAATTTTCTGCTTATTTACTTTCGTTTACCAGCATCTCTAATAGAAAAACATCATGTACAAGGTTTCATATTTTATTTTTTCCGGTATTTATTTCCGTTACTGCTGCATATACAAAAAAAATGCTTCAAATAAAAGTTACTTTCGCTTTTTTCAATGGAACACCCTACATGTTTTTATATTCTTGAACAATCCTTACCTCCCTACCTTAAGTAATTAGTGACTTACTTTGCTAAAAAATTAAGAAATATACGCGAAGAGTTAGAAAGCAAAGCTAGCTGTTAATCTATAAATTATCATGGGTTACACTACAACCAAAAATGTAGAAATATACACGGCATATTACGAAATTTGTTAGTTAGAAGTTTTAGTTATATTATTATGAATGGAAATTTTGGAAGAGGTGGTTATAGCAACGGACCTATTAATTTTAAATATTTTCGCCTACGAAACATCTCCGATCTAACCGAGAGTAGTTGCCAACTTACTTTAGGTACAATGAATTTTTTTTGTCAGCAGCTTAATCGATTGTACACATCGCATGTAAATAATTTGAGGACCTTGCCCCTAAAGTCAACTGTTGTCGGTATATTTATGATCATGTAGAGCAAAAATACTCTCGGAACCACGCTGATGGTGCCAGGTAGACAGAAACATATCCGTGGGTAGTGTATTTTTTTCTCTCCTTTCATTATCTTAGTCGGAAATGATCCCATCAATTCCATTTTAGCATTATTTTTTCGTTATTATTTCTAAGCATTATCTGATGAGTTCTACGGTGTCGAAATCTTAGCGTTTGCACCGCTCTTGTTGAAATTAGTTATTTGAGAATGCCATGAAGATTAAGGTACTTACTTTTGTCTAACCAAATGGAAGATTATACGTGCCATACCTTATTGTTATCGTTACTAAATTTTATATAGGTGTTCATAAACAGTTTCCAAATATAAATATCTTCAAGGTGAAAGAACTTCTTCCATATCAACTCATATTAGGGTTTAATATACCTACTTTTAATGGTTTTTAAGATATTAACGATTCTTTCTTTGAACTATATATAATGCGTTAATGTTTTACTATATGCGTGGAATTTCCTTTTCAATCCGCTAATGTAGTTAAGGACACCACAGTCCGCTTGAAAAAATCTTTTTTTAAATTTGAAAATATTTATCTTCGAAAATAGATTATGAACAGCCTGTATAAGGTTTAGTAACGACAACAGTAAGGTGTGATGGGTATGACCTTCCATTTCGTTCCACAAAAGTAAATACCTTATCTCCATTACATCCTCAAATATTTAATTTCAACATGATCGAAAATCGGAACAGAACACATCAGTAAATGCCTAGAAACAATCCCACAACTTTCAAAACGACAAACTCGACATTTCTTGGCGCCCTCTAGTGCCAAAGAAACACATGTCTGCCGTTCAGGAAGCAGCGACATAAACCAGGTACTGTCCCCAAACCATGCCTCGAGCAGTTCTCTGACTGCTAAACACGAGATCACGACGCATTATATTTTTTGGTTATTGTTTCTAGGCATTTTCTGATGTGTTCTGTTTATATACATCATGGTAAGCCTGTCGGAATATTCACATGTGCGGTTTCCCAAAGCGCTACCAGCGTCGCCATATCGTGTTTATCAGTCAGAGAACTGCTCGAGGGATGGTTTGGGGAACAGTACCCGGTTTATGTCGCTGCTTCCTGAACGGCAGGCATGCGTTTCTTTGGCACTAGAGGGCGCCGATAGAAGGTAGAGATAAAAAATACTCTCGAAACCATGCTGATGACGCCGGGTAGGCAGAAACATGTCCGGGTGTTACTGTGTTTTTTTCTCTCCTTTTGTTGTGTTTGCTGTGAATTATTCCATCAATACCAGAGGAAGCTAAGCTATCTTAGCATTATATTTTTTATGATCGAAAATATCTCGAAAACAGTTGACTTAAGGTAAGATGCCCTAATATAAATATAAAGTAGTTTATTATCTTCTAAAAAAGAATTAAATAAAAGCATCTCCACCATCTGTCGAACTTTAGAAAAGTATGATTTGGGACCGTATAAATATTATCAGCTCAAGAGCTCACAGAATTTTGCTAATAAGTTATTGTTTAATAACATTGTATGGCGCGTGAATCAATTTTTTTCACTTTCCGTGTTTTAATAGAAAAAATAAGGGCTCAAGGAAACGAAAAAAAATGATCTTCTAGGAGCTCCTTAAAAGAAAAAGTGAATTTCGATTTGAGGGCAAGCGAGATAAAATACTACAACTTTTATTGGAACCTTTTTCGTATTTGCACTAGAAACTGAAACAAATAGAGGTCAAAATAAAATGGAAAACCCTGTACGTATCCATCTTGTTCTGACAAGTTAAAACCGTATTTCAAAATTTTAATTTACTCGAGCTTTAGGAGATTTAAAACTCATTTTTTGTGGAAAATGAAGAGTACCTGTTTGCAGATTTAATATTCAGTTATCGAAAGCCTTGTTCTTTATTCAATTTTTCGATTTAATGAACATATAACTAGAAGGGAACTTTTGAGGCAAAATTAACAAGGGCTTAACTTGTACAACTTAAAAGTTAATACTTCTTGTATGAATTTTATGCCGCGAAGGCTCCTCCGTAATAAGCTAGAATATAAGTTTATAAAGTTATGATGAAATTATATATATCATAAGCATATTATCAAGTGCTCTATATTATAAAATGCCTAGATAGTTTGTAAATAGTTGGCGTTTTGTATAGAACGTCCTCATTTATATTGTGCGAAAGTCTATCACATTTTGCAAAGTATTTGACATAATCCAAGAATATTAACCAATGTTAATCAATATTTATTTTTGTTTGTAACAGGGTCTTGGTAGACTAATCAGTAAAAACGGAAATCTAAAAACTTAATTTGAGTAATAATTTTTTATTATTACGTATTTCTCAGGCTACACAACTCAATACTCTCTATACACACATTCTGTTCTTCTTAAGATTAGGTAAGGTATAATTGTGAAATCCTTGCTGCGTGGAATTTCCTCCACGCTTCTGTACGTTTTCAATATGAAAATTTGCTTTTGATGGTTCTTGTTGCCGTTTCAATTTTATCCACACAAATTTTTGATTCATTAATTTTACCCAATGCACTACGCATCCAGAACACTTACGTCGATTTTCAGAGCAGTAATAGTAACGTCTCTCGGAACTTGTCAAACTTGTAAAGCCATGTTTTCAGCTGCTTTTTTCAATCTTGCGTAAAATATAGACCTGTCCTAAGAGATTTTATTGTCGTTCGTACAGTGAAAAATATACTATTAGTAATCAATATAGACGACAAAGGCAGGTGAAATTATTACTTTTTTGCAGCGACTAGACAGATTCGTGTTTTGTCGACTCTCGGGAAAATCAGTAGACAACACGAACCCTTTCCCGTGAGACGAATAGACACGAGTCTGTCTAGTCGCCGTAAAAAAGTAATAATTTCACCTGCCTTGGTTATCTCCAGTAATCAGTGACATACGTGAACAAAACTGTTGCAGTATACACACAAATTTCTACCAGTATTGGTCCGAAAGAATGAAAAAGATATTTAAGTAGTGATCTTGCCTAGCATAGTTAGAACATAATTTTAATGTATGTATATTTCAGCTTTATCTTTGCTTTATATAGTATGCTGTTTTAACAAAAAAAATTGCAATTGGCCATTTTGACAACCAAGCTAGTACGACTACGTTCAACTTCAGCTGCCCAATACTTCCCTGTGGCAAATGATGGTACAGGATTCCCCCAAACACGTCCATCTCAGCTTCAATTTGCGTAAGTGTATTGCCATTCGAATGCAAGAATATAATTGCGCCTCGCTATTCAATTTTTACATCATGTTAAAACATCGACTGACACAAACGACTGTTAAACAATAACCGAATGTACAACATGATAAAATTTTCGAAAATACCTTTCATCGGATGCACAATTATATTAGTAGAATATTTTTGACGAATAGCTCCATCTTCACATCGAATCTTGAAACTGCCCCCGTATAAGGTGACTATATTGCAGGATTTATTGTATTTTAATTGTATCGTTCATATGCAGTACACTATATTTGAAATGTGTTAAAAATAAGACTGGTAATTATGGTTAATTTAGAAGTTTTTTGGAATTTTGTTCTAGAGATAGATGTTGTTTGTAAGGTATATTGCACTAATGCTTTTCAGTTATTGATCCTTTTAGTATCTGCTCAACTAACTATACCACTTGATACTTTCCACTTTTTTATAACTGTTTGAAACTTCCTCCTTTTTAAAGATACCGTAAAAATATAATTGTATTAGGGGATTTTAATGCCTCATGCTATAACATTAGTTTTGGTGACCAAAAAGTTATGTTAAACAATTTTCAGGAATTTGTTGACTCACATTCATACAAGCAGATACGTAGCAATAACAACCACCTATTTCATTTAGTCGTCTTGTCCAGTATATTTTGTGAAGTCAAGAAAAACGAGCTTCCCGTGGTGAATAAGATTTTGTATCATCCTTCGCTACACATTTGTCTTTGCTGTACTCTCAAACAACATCGTTTCCGGTAGTCTAAAGATAATAGGTCTTGTAACTTTAAAAGGTTGACTTTCGCCTAATGTACGGTATGCTTCTTAGTGTGGACCGATCATTCCTCTCAGACATTGAGTCTCTGGAGGCGTATTGCAATGCATTTTATGAGGAGAACGTATGATTCAGATATAATTAACTTACTTCATTACAAAGATTACGCCCAAAAAGAATACAGGAAGTATCCTTTTCGCTTCACTACAATCATTTGTACATTAGTAATGCTGAAACCAAGGTTGCCAGTAATCCAAGGCGACGCCTGTAAAGCGCGCGGAAAGTGGTGAAGTTTAGTAATCACACATACAACTCCGTTCAACATTAATCTTAACTCAGCATAGGTTCATGTGAGACGATCTACAGTCCTCAACTGCTTAACCTCCAGATACATACTCAGTATGTATCTGGAAGGTTAGACGAACAGAGCTAGGTCGACACAATATACGCTGACTTCCAAAAAGCCTCAGGTCGACCACTACATACTACTACAAAAGCTGAATTCTATGGGTTTCTGATCTTCGTTGCTAAATTAATTGGATTTTACCTGTTTTGACGAAAGCAATTGTGAAGTACCCAAACGTAAGGTCTAAGACCTGTTTTCCTTCTTCCGGATTACCACAATGACCAAATTTCGTCTCGGTCCTGTTCCAACCATTCATTAATGATATCTCCAATGTAGTGTCGAGTAATCACTTAATACTAATACTTAATAACTGCAGCGGGTTGTATCAATTTATAAGTCGATTTAATTGCTGTCAACGACTGGTGATACTCGCAATCACCTCTTCTTGAATTTAGGAAAATGTGGTCATCTCGTAGACCAGAAAAAGTACTTTTATTGATTTTACGTACTCTTTAAATAACGAACAACTAACACGTTATAAAACTGTTAAGGACCTACGCGTTACGTTTTATCTGAAATGTACATTTATTAACCATATGTTAACTTAATCACTGCGAACGCTTATCTTATGTACAGATTTATAATCTAGAATTGCGGTGATTTCCAGAATATACGATGTCTGATTCTAAATTGGAATATGCGTTACTGGTATGGTATCCAAGCTATCAGATACACATCAGCAACATAGACGCCGTTCAAAGACGCTTTCGAAAGTAATTCATATTTAAAACTGATGGTTTGTATCCGAAGAGAAGGCTCGAATATGCTATCCAGATTTTATGCTGTATCACTCAACCAAAGACCTAATATGCTAGACTCAAATTTTTGTATCATCTGTTAAATAATACTACTGATTGCCCCTGATTGCCGAGTCGCATCAACTTCAACGTAACTAGATTCAAAATACGCCACCGACGTTTTATTGCACAGGAAGTAGAACTAATGTCAAACATTAATTCTATTTCCCGAGACTTAACCAAAGTTAAGTCTTTAATGTATACAATACACAGCAATTATAAAATTCTATGATTTATACGACATACTATATGATTCATATAAAACAATTTGAACAGCTATCCATTTATAGAGCTTACACCTTTCTCAATTAAGATATTTTACTTTATCTAATAATATAAGTTTATTATTGTTATATATAGCATAATTCGAAAAATATTATGCTAGGCGATAGCATAACATTTTTCTTATTTTCTTTCATGGCACATTTCCTGTATTTGGGTTGGTATAACCTGTAGGAAATAAAGTTATTATTATTAAATGCCATTATTATTTAGTCACAATGTAAACAGGTTAATCAATTAATAATATACCACGCATCTTGTAAAACAAAACTTTCTAGACAAATTGAAATATATACAAAATTGCTTATAAAACGACAATATGTCTGTAAGATCTATATTCTTGGAAATTATGAAACTCAATGATGGAATATTAAGATTAACATCAGTAGCAATAATCGATGGAAAATTCGAGGTTACCGAATGCTCCATTGTAATAACTATAAAACGGTGTTATCTTAGACATTTAATATTTAAGAGCTTCTTAATTTTCATTTGTGTCACGATTCAATCATATCAACCATTAAACACAAATTTAGTGTGTTATGTCAGACAAAAACCATTACCATATCCAAGTAGACTTGATGTTACGCTAAATTTTCAAATTGTATAGGCTATATAAGTATCTAGTGTTTATCGATTCTAAATACGATTACAAAAATATTACACAAGTATTATAGTTGTATTGTAGATGTGATAGTCTAAATTACATGAAATTAAAATATATTTTCTTCTGTAAAGTGTATGAAATGGTACGACAAACAGATTTGGCAGAAATTCTACGCGACACGTATACATGTTAAAAGATATAACGTAATGCTATCGTTTCCAAAGCTTCTTCGCCTGACTTCAATTCATAGTTAATATTATTAATACAATGCGAAAATCACAAAACCAAAAGTTCTACAATTACTATCAGTATTCTCTTTATCACGCCGATAACATTGTAATATAAACAAGAAAAGCATAAACAAAAATGGAAATTAATTGCATGCATCATACGTTCATCAGCACACAACAAAGCGGTGTTTGTTTGTTGCACAGACCAGTTACTGCAGTCGCAAGTTTCATCCGCCAAATTTTCATATTATTTGTATATATGCGTAGGAAAGGATATAAGAATCTGTATCGAATGTAGCGGAATCTGTAAAATATTTGTACATTTTTAATAAAACAGATTGTAATGGCCTTCGTGTTTTTTTTTTACCTAACCTTAAATTAATTGTCAAAAATATCGAAAAACAGTTTATAGGTAAGTTATATCATCTCAGGAGCCTTGTAGTCTCTAAAATGTGTATCTGCCTTGCTAGGTGCACTATACTTTCGTGATCAGCCTTCGCATGCATTACGTCATTATATGAGAAGTTAATTATTAAATTGATTATTTAGTTATATCTAATATATTCATTAACATCTTATTGCATAATGCCATCAAATGAGGACAAATTTAAATAATGTCTGTCTTGATAGATAACTCGTGTTAATTAGAAATAAGTAAGAACAAAACGTTTTGACAGCTAGTAAATTAGGATATACAGGGTGAGTTGGGAAGCACGGACCAACCTCCAGAAGTACACTGAAAATAATATAAAAGGACTTTCACTTTTCATTTGTTTTCAAGTTATAGCGTAATCAAAAAGTGTCAAGACACGGACGTTTTTATAAATGGTCCAAATTTTTCGTTTCTTTTCGAGTGAATATGTTTTAAACAAAATAAAGAAATTTTTGCATTTGTAATATTCAGAACCCTCGTGTATGGTTAGGTGAAAATCGCCACGTTCCAGTCGGAAGTAATTTGCCTCACAAGCTATCGGTAAACGTATGGTATGGCATAGTTCATAGTTATTAGTCCATAGTTATTTGATTAGTCCTTTTTGGAAAATCGCCTCACTGAAAAGAACCACTTAAATTCTTTACAAACTGAATTACAAGGACTACTAGATCTCAGTATACAAATGTATTATTATCAGCATGATGGAGCTCCTGCGCATTTTCTTCGTCAAGTCAAGTAACATAGGTTTCCAGCGTTTTGAAGTGGCCGCGATGGGGCTACTAGTTGATCTCCAAGATCTCTAGATATCACTCCACTAGATTATTGTTTATGAGGCTGGTTCAAAAATACATTTTACAAGGTAAAAGTCGACATTCGGGATGCACTAATTCAACGTATTAGAAATACCGCAACCGATATACAAGATAGACACGAAGCACCGTCGAAAACCGGATGAGAACATATGAGCTTTTTACATAATTTTTAAGTGTTCAACACACTCCTGGAATTTGGCCCGTTCCTCCCGACTCTCCATCATGTATATGTAAGGTGGTGGAAAGCTGATTTTGAGTGAGTATTTGCTGTGTTATTCAATTTAATTGAAGGTAAAAAAAAAACATACTTTTATATTCTTTTATTTTCTATATCAAACCAAAATATAATTACTTCATGTCACGTGTGAGGGCCTGTTTTAATATTTTTCTATAGTTTGTATACTTAAAATAAGTAAAATATACCGAAATACAAAAAAAAATAAGCTGTTTTATTTTAAATTTTGAGATTCATGCATGAGAGAAATGAAAAAAGACCACAATTTTTGTTGTAATTAGGAATGCATATATATATCGGAAAATTGTAAGCATTATGGAAAGCAGGTAAGTACCTCTCCAAATACATTATCCAAAAGTGACAAATAAATAAGAAAGGAATTTTATTGAATTTATAAGATTTAGATCTAAGGGAATATAGTTCATACAAAAGAAATCCATTTAATTTTCAACGATTAGCTGCGAACTCTGTAACAATCTACCTTCTGACCATTTTTCTACGAACAACAATCTGTACTGATATTTGCGTTCTAACGATTCCTTTACATCTACTGTCACATATTTCAAATAAAAGCTTCCAAGGTAACTCTAGGAGTGCCGAACCTACCTCATAAGACTTCCAGAAAAGAAGAGAGCAATGTGATTGGAAGGAACCGTTCCGATGTATGCTTTGCTTTCGTCCGTAGTTCATGGAGATTGAAAGCTTCCGGAAGATAGTAGAATCGAATTTGTTCATGAAATATTTTTAGGGAACTTGTGGTGCTATACGGAATTTATAATAGAAGTGCGGAAATCAACTTTAGGCGTTTTTTGGGTATATTAAAACTTCTAAAGAGAAGGACAGTACAGTAAAAATATTTATATACTGGACATATATATTTATTTTATTTAGATTTAATATATATATAAGAAACTAAAATTAAAAATATAACAGAAAATGCTTGTGAAAAAGTAAGTCAAGAAACATAAAAAATACTACATTACGCTAAAATATTATCCATAGCTATCAGAAGCAATTCAAAGTCTTGAAACCGTTTAATTTAATTATGGCCAACAAATCATGTAAAAATAATAATGGATATCTTACCCAAACCAAAGAAAAGATAGAGTCCGCAAACAAAACGCGCGTTATTTATAAAATGAATTGCAATAACTCCAAAGGTCACAGCACTGATCACTGTTTTAACCTTAATAATGTAAAGATATTAAAAACAGAAGCTAATTACTAAAAAAGGGTGGTAAATGAAATGTTTAATACAAGAAGCAATGGCACAAATAACATCACATATACGGAAAAAATTCTAACAAATCACATAGATTAGCATTTTAGCAATAGTAAATCAGTAAAGATGCCTACGTCGCCTTCATTTTGTGATGAAACATTCAGAAAAAGAAGTAGAAAGTGTAATAAGAAAAGAAAAGGAGTTTAATTAAATAAATTATGTATCCATCTAATTGTAAACACGCCTTTAGACATGTATGCAAACATATGCTTGAGAAGGTTGACATCACGTGCAACAACGAAGCATCGCAGAAAAAAAAAATAAAGAAGACGCGCAAAAACATTTTTCGTTTCTCTGCTTTAACGATCTACATCCCAAAAGAAATAATTCTCAATATTCACTTAAATATACCAAGGTAAAAAAAAAGAGTAACAAGATGAAATAATGAATTTTGAACGAAATTTTTCCAAAAATGTCTAAACGTGCATATAAACATAGAAATACGAAAGGGTACCCAGCCCGTGCTTCCCGAATTTAATGGGAGCTGAAATCGAGTTTCTGCGTTTCTTGTTAACTATTTCTTATTAGGCATTAACATTTTTAAACGGCTATCGAAATACATTAAACTTGACGGAATAGTTTTATTTCATATATTTTTACCATTTTTGCCAACCATGGTTTTCAATTCATTACCACTAAAGGCTAGGATACGTACAACAAATAAAATATTTAGTATTTTTCTTGGCCAATTTGGTTTAAATTGAAAAATTTTAATATGTTCGTGTTTGTACATATTTAGTTTTATTTTCCAATTCAAAAAATAAAATGCATATTCTCATGGAAAATATACAAATAAAAAGAGTAACGGAAATACGAAAACATACCATAACTTAGAAAGAAATATTCTTTTGTGTTTATTATGTTTATTTAAAACATTTTTACAGCGTAATTAACGATGAAGGTTTTACAACTTCTACAGTAGAATACACAAGTTTACTTCTGCCACAAATTACTGAAAGCTTCGATTCGGAGGATGGTTTTGTTGACTAACAGGGCAAAGAAAATCGTGTTGCCAAGACACATAAAGCCGATAAATTAATATACAAACAACAGCTTAGGAACAGACCTTTTATACCTAGAGCTATATCATCCTCTTCCGTTGGTTCCCATCTTTTGGCAAATTCTTCCTCTACTGCCTCAATCCATCTTTTCCCCGGTCTACCACATTTCCTCTTTCCTTCAGGTTTCTTCCATCCTACCTTTTACTTTTCTATTAGTCTCCATTCATGGGAGGTGTCCCAACCATTGCAAGCTTCTTGCTTCCATAAATTGTCCAATAGATTTGTCTCCAAATAGTTAATACAGTTCCGTGTTCATCCTTCTCTTCCAGCCAAGCTCCGTATTTTTCCCTCAAAAATCCTTCGTAGTATTTTCCTTTCCTGGATGCCTAATTTCGGTTAGCTTCTAATGAGGATCCCTGTCGCACTGTTTCATATATTCTTATTTTGTTTTCCTTTGTATTTCGATTTTAGAACTTTGTGGAGTCCTCGTAGGCAATTGTTGCATCTTTTCTGCTTCTCACCAACAGTATCACGTTGTCAATATATACGAAGCATTGATGGCTTTTGTTAAATAGCATCCCTTCCCTGTTGATCTTACTTTTCCTTATTACCTATTCTAAATAACAAGTAAACTTTATTGGGAATTTGCAGGCTTCAATGCTAGTCTTAAAAAAAGTCACAATTAATTATACATGCCGTGCGTTTCCCAATCTTGGAGAGAAAAGAGAATTATAACATGTAGGGCATCCATTTTATTCGAAGATAAAACCAGACTGATGTTTATATTCTACCGCTCAATAATGATGATAGACAGGTATTAAATGAATTTGTTGAGAATAAATTTACAATTCCACATGAATTATTACATAATTTAATGTAAGCCATTGAATGAAGGGTTTAGGCTTATTTTTCGTTAGACTGTTCATACATTTCTCTCCTTTCTTATTGTATTAACAGTAATTAATAATTTGATCCATTAGAAACCGAAGTTCCGTCCTGGTCTCTCGATAAGTGTGCTTATTACTTAAACTATACTGAGCATTTTCGTACATACATTTGCTTCTCGCTATTATTTCCAAACCAACAAGTTGATTTTACACCAAATACACCTATTTAAACCCTGGTACGCTGCACGAATGTCCCGACAAAAGAAGTAGAATGCGTGCAGTGATACGTAACGAAAGAAAACGAAAATTATTGTTTAATATAAGAAAGTATAATCAGTGCACACAAAAGAATCACACCTACAGTGATCCACTACACACTTACTACATTTTGGTATATCATAACAAGATTCTAGCAATATCCTTTAACTATTTAAAACGCTCATTTTTCTCATTCCTCACTCTTCATTTATCTTTGGGGCATGACAAATTTGTTTAATATCTCAACGTTTTCAATTTGCGGCATAAACCGCTTTCCCGGTGACAATACGCAATTCGAAATGAAACGGTAATTGGCCTTTTAATAGACGCTATTTGGTGAGGTGCTCCTTTATTTGAATATACCTTTTGGGAGTCTAGCGCAATTGAAATTAATAATTGACTATAAATGACCATTCAGGCGAAAAATAGCAGCTTCCAACGTCATACCTCATTGTGTGATTATTACCTCTGAAGTAAGCAGAATGCCAAAAACTGAATTCGTAATGGAGCCTTCAAAATACTTTTTTACTAAAGGAACTAAAGGAAAACGATTTGGGACTTCTTTTGCAAAATGTTTTAGTCCATGTGCAAGCAACTTAAAAATTGTAACTGAATGCCAAAACTATTCTTGGTAATTGTTTTACTTGCAGTAGGAATATAGACATTTACGGCTTTTTTATGGTATCGATGGAGGCACTAGGACAAAAAAATATTGATCGATTTAGAGTAACATACTAGATGAATATAATCACTATAAAAGCACATAGGGATGGGGGTGGGGGTCACGAACATTAAGTACCTATTGCATCTAATTTAGTATATTTCGATATCCCTTTAAAAATACTAAACGCCAATATGTATCGATAATTTTTGTGAACATTTTATAGGAAATAGTTAGCGAGAAATATAAAAACCGCCGATTTTTTAACCCGATATCACTCCCCAAAATCATTTCTCAGCTGAAATGGAAAGGGATATTTTACATAGTCCTCTAAGGTCTAGGAGCCACCCAAATTTCATTCAACTTAGAAACAGCGGGTTGGATACCTTTCTTGGTCAGTTGTTAGTAAACTACTCCACAAATATCAAACTAAACCGTTTTTCATTTTCTCTCAAAAATTTCCCACGTATTTTGTCCTGTCCAAGCTTCACCCCTTCTTCTCTTAGATATTCATCCAGTTCCTTGACAGCATCCATGTGGGATAAACTAAGACCTATTAGCATACGTGTGTTGGAGAGTTAGGTTTCATCGGAAAACCGGCTACAAAGTAGATATCGACCATTGGATTTGACTTAATGAAATTAAACTTCTATTTTGTGAATCTCATTATTTGACCATATGTTTTTTTTCAAAAAGCTTAAAAGTGCTAGTAATGGCTGTAAAGCATATTATACTTCTTTATAAATAAATTTTAGAAGCGACTAGCAGCGACTTTGGGAACCACACATCACGTGACTTTCGAAAATACGTTGGACGAATGCCTTCAGATTTATGATGTTAAATTCAAATGAGAATATCTATTGAAGAGAGACATTTTCAACGTTTCTATTAATATTCCCTCTTTGATCTTGGGTTAGATTAATAATCACATCTTTTGTTAGAGGTTGCCGCCACCTAATTAGTGTACTTCATTTCGAAATCTACAAATAGCTTTGTTTCATCTGTAATAGCAGTAATGGTGTCAAAGAGATTAAAACGATCTTCCTGAATGATCTACCTGATAATATATACTTTAAGTAATTTTCTTACGAATAAGTATTAATCCGAGTAGAGAATGCTGTAAACTCCCGCGGTCTCTGTTTGCCTTTTTAGTTAAGGTTCTGGTAATGTTTCCAGATTAAAAGCTTTCACCGCGCTGATGTTTGAATAGAAAATTTTATTCCAAACCACATAAATTATAGGTTTTGCAAAGCCTCAAACAAAAACAACAACACATAAATTATTAGCATTCGATTATTTATGTTGTAAAGATACCATTACATACCTCATTTATTTTAATGTAAATTTTATATGCTTAATGATTTCAGATTGCTACAACATACACTAGTACTGTAAAAGTAATTACTTTGCATCTGTACTATATATTGATGTTTATACAATTTCAAAGTATCCTATGGATTCATTATTATTATTGTGGACAAATTCATATTAACATTTTATTATATTTCCAGTGGACGGAGTTGTATGTCAACGGATATTTTGTGTGTAGATAGTAGATATATGAAAGACTAAATCATAAACCTGTAACGTTGTAGTACTTGTTTCATCATCATAGAAGCAACAAAAAAAGACAAGCAAAACATAAAATCTGTTATTTTATTTCTATACAAATTTTCTTGTACTGGAATTTATACTGCATACTTCATGCATCATACTTCAAGTTAATATGTCATATGTCAAGACATTTGTGCATCACGATTATGAGAAAAATCTTCTTTGGTGATAACGTTGTAGCAATTACAGATGAAATAATGTTACATATAAAGTTGGAAATGAAGTACGCTAATATGCTAACGAAACAACGCCAACTTCTAAGAAGAGGTGCTCTTATTAATCTTACTCAAATAAAAAGCGAGCTTTATTACAAAAATTTGCTGAAAAGATTCCCCATCAGCAAAAAGAAACCCGTTTGAACATAGGGTGTAACGCCACAAATCTAAAGGCACGTCTAACAAATTTCTACAGGTAACATGATGTATAGGTCCTAAGATCGCAGCTAATCGTTTCTAATATTTATTGCGCTTTGTGAAAAAGCACGAGAACTTTAATGTCCCACACTTTCATTGTCAGCACTTTCAATCTAAAAAAAAATGGAAAAACTTTTTAATGAAGAAATTTACTTAGAAAAGGTGTATTAGGAAAAACAAATGAGAATACGGAATTCTATCGTCTATAAATAAGATATTCCGCAGCGCAATTCTTATTCTGATGCAATTGTCTAATCAATTGCTCAGTTGGAATCACTGTAGACAGACCAATGGATTTTCTACCTAGCACCGATCTATATCAGATCCAACTTTTAAAACAAATAATATATTATACAACTTTACTATGTAATAACTTATAGATTATACCAAAAACCTTAGGTAAACCAAGTATACTAATTAGACTCTCGTCGTATTTCTCAAACAATAATTTGAAGTTCAAAATCATTCCCAGGGTTATTACCAGCCGTATTCTTACTAAGCGACTTTTCCGTAAAAGCAAATTGCCCCAAAGCAGGGAATTCACGAATAAAAGCTTAGTATCCATATTTTTCAAATTAGGATACACGTAATTGCTGAATAAGTAATATAATAATTCTGAGGAAGAAGAATGCATTTACTTACGGCTACTTTGCAATGCAATATCAATTTAGAAATACAGGGTAGTAGGTTTCATAGGAGGTGTGACCGTTTGCAAACAGATCGCTTTCGTTCAACCGTGTTGAGTATCATCAAGAATCTGGCACGCAAACGAAAGTTCTTCGAGGAAGTCATTGATATGAATATATTAGGAATAATGGTGTTTTGTCACCACTTGCACTCCATCTCGTATATACATATTTGGGAATTACACTGGTGCTAATTTTAAATATTTTTTGGATTTAACACGAAGTTCGTTTCATCCGAGTTGAAAGCACATGAAGGGTTGCTGGCAATAGCACTACTTAAAGTAGCTGCCTCTAGCACTCTCTCAGTTATAATCTTGTGACGTTAAAAAAGAAAATCATGCCACTCATCGGCTGGTAAGTTCTTTGATTCCTAGGGTTTTTGCCCAGAACCGTTTTCACGCTGATTTGCAAATCATATTTTCTCATGGCAAATCTCTTTCACTCACCACTTTCTACATCATTCAAGGTTCTTTCCTATGTCTCTTCAATTATTTCTTTGTTTTCAATTATATTACGTGGAATCATCTGAAAACGTTAGTTAGTTAGTTACATGTTTGTGTATAAATTTTCTACATTAAAAACCATCA
Source organism: Oryctes borbonicus (assembly GCA_902654985.2). Lineage (NCBI taxonomy): Eukaryota > Metazoa > Arthropoda > Insecta > Coleoptera > Scarabaeidae > Oryctes > Oryctes borbonicus. The sequence goes on along the minus strand of LR736884.1, from coordinate 5,339,334 downwards.
AGACTTTCGAAAATGCTTTTAAAATACATAAATGCGCTAAGTAGAAATCGGTTTAGCTAGCTAATTTCTATAAAAGGAGGTTTTAGAGAAATCAAGATTTAAAGAGAAAATATTACTCCTCGTATATTGTGATATCTTGAGGGGTATGGTGACGACGGTTGAGTGCCAACTAAACTCTTTATTTGCTAGCCCACTACCATATAAAAAACTTATGTACAAAAACTATTTGAATGTGTATAAAGTAAATACGTACATCATATATACGAGACCTAATATTTAACATGTTACACCTCTTCCCTAACGAAAATAAGCAGAAATCACATTTGCAGTCTGTCAGGTGCTTTAATTTGACTTCTGCGTCTTAATACTCTACCTTCCACAGAATTTCTATTTTCACTTACTAACGTTGAACGCGGCATGATGGAAACGGAACTAGGACTTTCATGTCTTTTACTTATTTTTAACTGATTTAAATGACGTTTCCATTTCATTACACCTTCGACACTTACAACATAAATACGTTTACCTAAGACTTGATCTATAACTCTCTCACACCAACCTGGTTTGTTCTTTCTGTAATCGCCTACCCATGCTACTTTTCATTAAACGTTTTATTCGTTTTGTGTATTAAACGCACATCCACTAACTATTGTTTCAACAAAGCGAAATATTGAATCAATGAAAGATTTTGTAAGTAAACAATACTGACATATATAATAATCTACACTAATAAAACAATAAAGAAATAAGCTTCTTAGCTAAATAAAACAAAAAAGAAACGAATACAAAAGAACAAAACAATTCTGCAGATGCCAGGTTAATTTCCTTTGACATGAACTTGATACAACATACATTTTCTTTTGAAAACTTCAATTAAACGTTTATTCTCACAATGAGTAGCAAAAAAGTATGGCACGGAACGTTAGTAAACGTTTGAAATTGAAAAGTATACATTGAAGAAAGAAAGAATTGCCTAACGAAGGAGAAAAGTCGTTGGCGTAGTAGAGGAAAACCGAGTGATATTAATACTAACGAAGGAAAAAGGAAACTTTTGTTTGTACAGAGAAAAGCTACAACGGAGCCAATTGATGGAAAGAAAATTGGAAACGAGTATAAAAAAAAAGATTAAGGAGTGCTATATGCTACAATATATTAATTGATATTGCTCACTCAAGGCGACTTTCTTCTTTCAATGTTTAATGATACATAGCCATATCATTTCACGTCCTTTCATGAGCGATTAATTAAATCCCCAGTACTAAAAACGCATTTTATTATAATTTAAGTTTTTCGTTTCAATGGTAAAACGAACCTGTGAAAGAGCAGTCGATGTGAAAAACAGTAAAAATCTAGGGCATAATACCGTACTAAAACGTTTAATTTCCGTATAAAAACGACTTTAACTCCAGACTGAAATCGTATACAAGCGGACTGATGCTTGGTAATTTAAAAATTGTTGTCGGTGTAAAAGCAGTATTTAGAACTTTGCTCGAATAATAGACGCAGATATTATAGTGCTTCTAAGTTTAACGCTAGACGTTCCCATTTCTTTTATGTGTAATAAAATCTATATAAGTTCCTTTGGATATAAAATTTAATTAGCAATTTGAGTCGGGGAGTTTTAATTTTCCAAATGCATAAAACCGCCTGCTGAAATCGAATGATCATTGTAGATTGCATATGTAGACATCTCTAGTTTCATGTTTTTACATTATTACATTTATATCTACAGATTTTTTTAAACTTTGACTCAAGTATCTTCTTGCACACACATAAATGATCAACATGTTTGTTTTCTCTGGATCTGAATAAAAACAATAATTAGGTGGTAGTTTTCTATTATTCATGTTGAACAATCTAATCTACAATTCATTATAGCTTGTTGAACAAACTTGAACAAACAAATCTATAGACGAAGAAGGCAGAATTGTTTTCTGGTGGAAAACAAGTTACATAATGGATGAGAACTTGCGAATGTATTGGAATGGTATCATCGCGTACATTTCGTGCTAATGGGCCCATTCAGATGGTATCAGTGGCGACTGGTGGCGATGTAAATAGGCGGTCAAGGATAACACTTCGATTTCTACGTTCCTTTTTGTCAAATACGTTGTCGCGACATGCAACCGAAATACACGAAGAAATCAAAACCTTGTCCTCCCATTAAATGCCCACCAACCGCCACTCGATAGTATAGTATTAAGAATTAATTTGTATGCGGTATGGATGTGAACACGATAGTAATAAATAATGCAAACAACTTGAAACAATGAATTGTTGTCTTGTGTATGCTTCTCGTTATCGGGCATGTTACGCCGCTGATGAAATATTCCGCAACTTCATAACTAAAGCGATAGGCTATTAAGGGGTGGCAGCAAGATAATATTTGCGAACAAGATCGACGTAATTTTGGCCTTATTCTGTCACACAGCAAACAGTGTGTTATGCTGTCTCCATTGCTCCATAGCGTTTATATAGTAGCTAATTAAATGTTGCAATTAATTGATGAATAGGTATGGAAGCAACTGTGGGAAGTTTATTTTATAACGTATAACGTATTTTTCATACTGAATCTTCAAGTCTAAAATATTCCATACCAGTTAATGAAAACTTAATCTTAATTTCTTGCTTTATTTTCAAATTGCGTAAGTACAACCGTTCATTCCTCGAGGCATATAGTAGCTCCCGAAAGAACCCCGAGTTTGCTGAATGCTATTTAAGTAGTTTTCACCTAGAAACTGTAATTTCTTTAATACGAATGCAAGAAAAGGAGAAGAGAAAAAATATTGCGCGGATAAATGACCTGCTGCTGCCATATCTAAACGTGAAGGCGCGCAGCGCGCATCAGAACAGCGTCTCCTCATGATGGCAGATTTCTCTACTTTCCCACCAACAATGTTCTCATCAGCCCTAATTTAAGGGCACTCTCCTTCAACTGTTTAGATTCCAATCTTCTATAATTGTAGAATGGTGTGTAAACGATAGGATGTCAACGTTTTCAAGTTATGTAATAGGCACCATAATCTTTCCGTACATGCAGGCTGACCGATAAGTAACGAACAAGGCGCTTACTTTGTTATTCTAACTGGAATACGCTGTGTAATATTACATATTTGGTTTGTCCGTCTAAGAATAAATCAGCATAATACAGATTTTATCTTTCTATTTCTAATAGATTTCGAGGAAAGATGACTGTTTCGTCAGAAGTAACGAAGTAACTAAAGCAATTAAAATAACGAAGTACCGACATTTTACATCTCTAATTTCGAGGTATTTCAATCACATAAATTTAGATACATCTATTTCTTTACAGAAGTAAATCAGAAATGCAAGTAGTATTATAAAATTGCAAATTTAGTTCTATTTACACAGTTAAACATGCAAGGTGTTTAGAATCGAACATTAAACCTTGCCAAATTCAAAGACCGAAAACGTAACTTTTTAAAATACCGCCAATATTTTTTCAATATCCATCGTGTAGAAAATTTATACCTCTAATGTTTTTGCATAATAACGCATATGCCTAAAATAGCAAGTCAAATAGATATTTACAGTTAAATGGATATCTCATCCAAACGGTTTCTGGTATTTGTATTTTTTGGTTACCATGTGAATGCAGAATGCAATGAATGCACAAGGATATTTATTTCTAACGCGTATCTGAACGCCGCGCCGCCCATCCCTAATTCGTTTAAATCCCCAACAGTGGTTATAAATTAGGTTAATGTGAAAATAAATCGCCAAATCGATGGATGGTATTCGGAAGTCTTACCACTTGCATAATTTAAATGTTCTCTAAGTGTCAGATTGAAATTAGCAGAAAACCCGATTGATTCCCTAAATATACCACTAAATTCGGATCTTTCGCCGCCATTATGATATCCAAGAGCCAGTTCAAAAGCATAATAAAATTTATTACAACATATTAAACGTTTTAACATTCCGGTTGTCAACCGAAACGCTATGGATGAATGTCGCGCTGCCACACTGCCACATCCAGAAACAAGGATTATTCGAACAAATGATTGATTGAATTGGAGTTTTTACTAATTTCTAAAAAGCATTGTTAATTTTTGTCTGTGAGAATGAAGGAAGTTACATATTTATGGAACCTGAGAATTATAATTATAATATTATTGTTAATGTTTTTTGGTTTTTCAGATGCGAGTGAGTGACTACTAATACGTGCAATGTTTGTAATTTTACTCTATATATAGACATAAAAAGGGAAACTGACTATTTAGTACACGCAAATATCTGATATTATGTTAGTTGCTTGTGTACATGCTAGCCATGACCCCATCCAAACCACGAATAACATTGTTGATGGCAAGAAAACTGTGACCAGCCACATCCGTATTGCAGGTCATGGATATCGTGGATCCTTAAAGGTAGCGCAGGAAAACATCCTCTCTTTTTGACAGATCATGTTGTGAGTTTTACGATTTACTGTCGATAGTGTGAACGCCCATTGCAACTAAACTATTTTGCCGCTTTAAAGTCAGTTTCTTCATTCAATTCGAATAAACTAGCAATCGACGTAAAAGTCGATAGCCTGCGGTAGCCCTCAGTTTATGAATTATAAATTTTCAAGCAATTTTGACATTACCGGAAACAAAATCGCAGGTTGAACGTATTGAAACTCATGAAAATCACAGAATTTAGGTGTAGGAGTCATATTTTTTTTTGCAGCACCTAGAAAAAATGATGATAAAAAGATTAAAAAAAAATGAAAATTAATTTTCAACGCTCAAACATGGAAATGTGCTTATTTATCATATCCAGATAAGTCAGCACAGGAAACTGATGGTCAAAATGGTCGGAAAACTCTTTTCCTGCTGACAGTTCTAGTTCAGCTGACCACTACCTTTTCTAAATACGACAAATATCATCTATACTTCGAGCAGTTGCACACAATTTATTATGTTTATCACAATTATAAGTATGTGTAGATACTCATGATTGACATGTTTAAAATCAAATAAAAAACTACGACTATTACAATCAATATTTAAGGATAAAGCGTTTTCAGAATCTCAAACAGTAAAATCAGCTAGAAATGTTGATTCTTGTTATTGTTTCTTCTTTCATAGGTCTTTTTTACATGTAAATGTAAATTTATTTATTTACATACAATCAACAATTTCGCTTACTAAAGTGAAAATTACATTTTTCTCCGATAGTAGATTGTTCGTAACAACTCTATTAAAGATTATGAAGTCATGTGTGAAGTATGTATTATGGTTTAATAAAACTCTTTATATTAATAGCTAGGTAATTATTGTTAGAATTGTTTCTCAGGATTTATTACTTTGATAAAGGAATAATTAATATCCTAATATCCCGTCTGACATAAATTAATGTTCCCGTAAATCATGTCAGAGCTGCGTTAAGTATTGTATATCCTAACTGACATTTATCTGCTTAGCTTATCTTCTTATTCGGTAAATTTTTGCTCAAACATATGTGTTCAAGAATTAATATAGTCTACCTGACTAGATTATATCCCCAAATATATCCATCCTAAACACAATAGAAAAACGTTGGATAACACCTAACTTTCGTAAAACTTAATAATGACGAAACCCATTCTAATAATGTAATTATTTCAATTCTAAAACGCTTAGCTCTCAAGTTTCAGATATGCCAAATTACTATGCCACCCCCATATTTCCTGCATCTGTGTTATGTTTGCTCTTGTTTTAGCGAACCCAGCTTAGTGTTTCCTGTTTTCTGGACGCCTAATCGTTCTAGGCAGTAAAACTAAATCAATCTGATAGCCGTGGGGATATGAAATATATTGTCTGCTGTCACTTTTCCTGTAGGAGTCCTTCTGGCTTTACTAACCAATAATGTAGTGTGAAGTAAGTAAATCAGAAAATATCACGTAAATAGCTGGAACTGTAAGAATATTGACCGCATACCCATCTCATATTTTACGCGCTGAGCTCAACAAAGTCATCGAGATACAAATCGAGCAATAAACTTGTAGATTTTTCAATTTTTATTTTTGCCAGTGAACGAATCTCGTTAATGCTAAAGCATGCGGCCTACTACTCTATTACTTTATAAAATATGTAAAATTATGTAAAATACATGCTAATAGATCGGACACAAATTTCGCTGCTCACTTGTAAGCAATTATGCGCGTAATGCAAATTACAATTGTCATCTCTTACTCCTGATGCTACACCATGAACCTGGGTTCCATTTCCTAAAACTTACACATCCTCTTTATTTCTCATTGTTAAAGTTCGCCACGTGCGCTTCAGGACATTAGCAGAGATTAGACAGGCTCGTGTTTATTCATCTCATGAGAATGGGTTCCTGTTGCCTTCTGGTTTTTCCTCGAGAATCGACAAAACACTAGTCTATCTAGTCTCTGGTAATTTCCTGAAGTTATTCAGCATCACTATCGAAATGCGTTTATGGAAAAAAGTCACGTTGGGTGCTTAAAGATAATCTTTTACTGGCCAACGTTCCCTTTGGTCGCCTCAAAATGTATTGATAGCCGACAAAGTATTTTTATGAAGTGTAAGTATAACGTAAACAAATATAAACAATATACACTTCGTCTAATGGATCTTTAGACGCATGTCATTGTTTGATGGCATAAGCAGAGATCCCTGGTTAATTTAACTCTCCTTATTTAATATCGATATCGAATATTCACGCGCGGATAATACATATGTCTGACAGAAATTACTATAGTAAGTTACTGCGTTAGTCAATTGTCAGATTGGATTGTCTTCATTGTTCTCTCAGGTTTTGTGCGTACTTTGAGTGTTATTTTATATGTTAGGTTATTTACGTTCAATTGGCAAAATCCTAACCTGTAACTTTGTGTATATTATTTTAATGAATTACAATATGTATATGTTATGTATGTAGTACTTAACTTGAACTACAAGCACCGATTTGATTCGTACGGATAAAGATTGATGACCTGCGTCCAAAGATCCATTTGACGAATTACAGGTTTTTTAAACTTGTTTTTTTTTTAACAACGAACGTGATAGTTTTATTTTTTCTGGTCTCAATTTAAAAATTCCCGCTCTTTTCGTAAGTTCAAATTACTTGATCAACTGTGCTTTAGTGTTATTAACAGTAATATGTATCTGATTTCGATATCAATAAATGCGAACATATAAATACATAAATAATATAGAAACACATAAAGCAGTACCAATAAAAGATAACATTAAAGGTAAGAAAAGCTTCAAACGTTTCCTTTTATTTTCTCTATTGCTTTTTCTCGAGAAACTAACCTTGAATTTCGGAGATTTCGACGGAATACCTAGTCTGGATCTGGGATAATCGGGCTCTGACTCGAATGGCGTGATAATGCATTGGATGGGAGTGCACAGAGGCGCAAGAAGATCGGTCGAATCGAGGTGTCTCCGTAGTCAGGGATTAAATTCGGAATAAGTCATAAATTAACCGGAAATCGGTTACGGTAATTTGATTTATTATAATCGTAATAATCAATACTTATGACTATCGATTGAAATTGAAATATTAAAAAGGACGCTAAGCTGTTTATAAATTATAGAGCGATTTGACAATGGTCTTGCCTCGATAGCAGCTGAGAATCGTCTCCTCAAAAAGAGAGATAATTTGTTTAGCTAAACGGCATCGTTTTCTTCTATCGGCTTTGAGTTGATGAAACCGTAGGAAATGTTCGAACAGATAGCTAATTTCGAACATTCAGGTATATTTCTATTTAATTACATTAAAATCAAGGGTAAATTGATGTGTCAAACAGCGTCATCTCAATTGACCTTAATATCTGTTGCAATTCCTTGACCACTTGCCTTGTTTGGAAACTTCAGAGCAGAAGACAAAAAGAACCCAGAGATGCTAATAGCCTTACAAAATCATCTTGTATCTAAAATAAATATTAGTATTCAGCGACATCGTTTTAATTCACGTATACAGGAGAGAAATGAGACATTTGATTCCTTTTGAGGTAGTTTAGCAATTGTGAATTTAATACGATGAAAAATTATCTAATAAAAGATAGAACTGCACGTGGAATTAGAAATTTGAAAATAAAATATAGATTATTAAGGGAAATAGATCTAAATTTTGACAAAGCAATTAAAATATGTAAGGCAGCCGAAGAAACGGAAAATCATATCAAGAAATTAGAGGAGCAGACACAACCACAGGTAGGAACATTCAAGAAAATGGAAAAAGGAAAAAACATCAAACAAAAGCGGAAGATAGAGAAGCAGAGGCATATAGGCAGAGTAAATCGAGGGACATCAATTCATGGAAGGGGTAAGGATATACTCGAGAGACGATTAAGAAATATTTTCAATGCACAGATAAATAATATAAACAATCAAACGATGGGAGGACATATAAGCAGATTCAATGCAGCCGATGTGGACAACCCAGATCACACGAGAGATGCCTGACATATGGAAAGACCTGTCGGAAGTGTGGAAAACAAAACCATTTTGCGATGAAGTTCGGTAAATAGTGTTAATGATGTAGTAGTTGATTATGATATTTGTAATAGTAAGTTGTATGAAAATATGAGTTTTGTAATTATTGAAACCGATACAACCTGTACCTGTATTAGGCATAGATACTATTAGATATCTAAACTTACTGAAACGTACTGAATAGAAAACAACTGTCAATTAACTTTCTCAAAAAGATATTTTGTCAGAATATAATTATGTGTCCAAGAGCGTAGGCAAAATAACAATTGAACCTTGTGACCTTAAACTTAAAGAAGGTTATCAACCCGAGGTTATACCTTACAGCAAAGAACCATATCAAGTTATGGCCAAATTAAAAAATGGATTAAATAAGATGGTAGATTATATATATATATATATATATATATATATATTATAACTAAGGTAACAGAAGCAACTGAGTTATAAATCCAATTGTGCTGATAAAAAAACCTAATGAGGACATCTACATTTGCTTGGATCCGCAAAACTTTAACAAAGCAATTATGAGGGAACATTTTGAATTATCTACCTTTGATGATTTGAGAAAAGACCGATATTTTCTCGGCTCTAGACGCGAACAAGGGATTCTGGCAAATCGGTTTAACCAAGCAGGCGTCTATGTTCACAACCTTTGCGACACCGTTTGAGCGGTATAGGTTTTAAGATTACCTTACTGTATATGTAACACACCAGAAATTTTCTATCGTACATTCCTAGATATATTTGACGGTATTAAAGGTATATAGATATACATAGTATATTATCATCTATGCTAAATCTGAGGAAGAACATGATGTTATCTTAGGAAGGATGTTAAGAAGGGCAAGAAGTAGGAGTAAAATTTAATAGAAGAAAAAGTAAATTTAACGTAAAAGAGGTTCGGTATGTTGGTCACATTATTTCAAATGAAGAGATTCAAGTGGAGAGTAATAAAACAGAGGCGATAAAGCGCTTGCCAACTACGAAAAATGCTAAAGAAGTGTCAGGATTTTTGGGTATGGTTACATATGTAACCAAATTTCTATTAAATCTAGCTGATCACACGTCAAAATTAAAAGAGTTGACAAAAAAAAAATGGTTTTTGAATGGTCTAAAGAGCATGAAGGTCAATTTCAACAATTAAAAAGAATGCTAAGTAATAGTCCCATATTGCAATTTTATGCCGACGCACTATCCCGCGCTAGTTTAACGACATAGATTTGAAATTAATAAAAATAAATACTGAAGCTCAGATAAACTTATTAATTACATCAGTATTAAACCAGAAAAGCTGGACCAAACCACTAGACACTAATTTAAATCAACTCAAGGTTCTTATAAAAAACGGGTGGCCAAAAGATAAAAACCAAGTAGATAATGCATTAAAGCCATATTGGAAATATAAAACGGAAATAACAGAAATGAAAGGAGTAATGTTTAAAAACGATCAGATATTGATTCCAAAGCCAATGCGGAAAGACATTATCAATATATTGCATTATAGTCATCTTAGCATCAATGAAACTGTACTTAGAGCTAAAGAATTAGTATTTTAGCCGTATATGACAAAGGAAATAACAGATGCTGTAAAAAGCTGCCCCGCTTGTTTATATATCAGAATTCACAGACAAAAGAACCTATGATTGCAAGAGAAACCGCTAATAGGCCTATAGGGGCAGCAGACTTATTTACTTTATCAATCGAGAGAATACCTTCTAGTAATAGATTGGTACACAAAATACTTGGAAGTATATGATCTTGAAAAGGACACTACCAATAAGCCCATAATAAATTCCCTTGAAACTCCCTTTTCTAGATTTGGAAAACCAAATATACTATACACAGATAATGGACCACATTTTACGAACAAAAACTTTCAAACATTTCTTAAGAATTGGGAAATTGAGCATATAACGTCATCTTCACGGTACCCGCAATCCATCGGTTTAGAGGAGCGACATGTTCAATTGGTTAGCTTAATATGCGTGATCGTCGACTTCTGTGCGCTGCTTCATTGTATCACAGATTTATCCTAAACAGAGAGCCAAAAAACTTGTTTAAAAGAACGTACGGATGTTCATACCTTGAACATTCGGTTTAAGAGTACGCTGATTCCTCCTGTCCATTCTTCGGCTTTGTTTAAACGCTCATTCACTTACAAAATTAGCGATGTTTTCAATAGAATTCCTGAAAAATTTAAAACTTTGAATTTATCTAGATTTAAAAGTGTTAAAGGTTAAAAGGTTTAAAAGTGAAAATTTACCTGTTGGGATTTAGTTTCATGTCATGTGTGCGGTCGATCTGACACGATTTATGTATATATATATATATTCATCTTGGGACTGCTGATACCGTCTGGAGAGTGTAGGTTGATTTTCCATATGTACATACATACATCTAAACAAGTTATTTTATCTGTGTACTTGCTGCTGTGTTGACTGGTTATTGCAGAATTTAAGTTTAGGCTATTTAGGTTTGGGCAGTTTGATTATTTGTTTTCCTTACATTGTTATTATTCTAGGTTCAATGGAAGAACAATTATAGCTGTACTAGTTGTAATTGAATTGGGTTATATGATTTTCGTCTTTGTAGAACTCTACCTTACATTTATTGTTATCTTAATATTTGAAAAGTGCGAAAATAAATTGTTATTATTATTATTATTATTATTAAAGTCTCCTCTTAGTGTTGAAAACCACATCCAGACATATATGACAATAACGGTATAATTACATAGTTTCGAATTGTTTAAATCGAATTTCACATAAGCAAATCTTATAATTTAATTCTTAAAGCTAAATAACATAATCAAATAGTATTTCAGACAGTCAAATAGTATTTATAATTTACGTTTTTCGGGTTGCATATCTAACAACTTTTTACGTACATACGTGCCGCTAAGTAATAGGGATTTCAGAACAATATATTGCAAGTACTCCAGTTGGTTGCTACTAGCTTATATGTCTTGTACGTCTATTCATTTTGAAGAGAACAGTTATTGTTGGCCTCCGATATTGTGTACCTAATATTACGTAATACTGTGGAATATTGTTTAACTCTGTACTCGTTTACAACTATTTAAACAACGTGAACATCCAATCACAGGTAAACACTTTTGTAAGGCGCTCTTCTCTGATTAAAATAACAACTCTTCTAATAACGTGAACACCGAGCATATGTGTATATGATGGCAGAAATTACTGTAATATTGTGCAATATGATATATTTGTATTATAATAAAACATGTAGAATCTAGCTTAGTTTTATTTTCCGAATAGAATTGAATAAAAGTTATATAGTATCCATTGTATATCAACAAATTATATTTCTTACAACAACAAACTTAGAAATTTAACTGATTCCTATCCAACAACCGTTTTCATGAATTTATTTAATTAAATGTATTTGAACTTTTTTAGCCCAATTGTTTATTTTAAATATTGAAATTTATCTGGATTTATTTGGTCAAATAATGAATTTTACAAGTACTCACTGCAATAGTTCAATTGAAACTTTCATAATTTTTATACTGGAGGATATAAATTGATTTACTAGGTTGCCTTTAACCTATAATGTTGAAACAGTTTCATATTTACCTGAATCTTTTTAATTCATAGAAGAATTTTGAAAGGTTCTTTTCTTTAACTTATGGAACCCATCTACATATTTTTGTTTTGTAATCCAAACCCAAAGTTTACTTTATGAATATAGTCAATTCCTGATTTCAATATCCATCAAAAATGCCTTCCCTTGAATGTTGTCGAAATTCTGAAGCAGTGACATAACAGTACCCACCGTGTAGGCAGAAACATGTCCGCGAATAGTGTATTTTTTCTCTCTTTACATTGCGTTTGCTGTAAATGATGTGTTGATGTAATGGTTAATGGTAGCTTGAATATCTTCTGTAGAATAATTATTACGGATTGGAGTTTCGGTGGTCCAGTTCTTGAGGAAGCGAATTGGGCTTAGATATAGAAGTGGCCCTTTGGATAAGGGAATTGATAACACCGCGTTTCTGGGACAGATGATGGTGTAAGAGACCATTGAGATATCTATCTGTGTGTACGCTTGTTTACGAAATAGATCAAGGGAGCTGCTGTGGAGAAAGGTTGATGTAGTGGTTAGTGGTAGCTTGAATATCAGAGTCTTTTTCTTACATAAATATGTCTTGTCTACATGTGTAACACAAGTAAAGAAAATTAGTCTGAGAGAAATTCCAGGAAAAAAAACAAATTGAAAATAAATTGTCTTTTGAATAATTATCACAACAATATACAAAAAAAGGTTTTAAATCGGATAATATCTTGTTTTATAAATAATTTTTGCATTGAAATGTATGATGAAATGTAGGTAGATAGTCTTAACTAAATTAGGTGTTTCTTCTATCTGTTCCAAGTTTATTATTTCTAGTTCTAAATGTGTTCTTAAAAAGCCTTCTTTCTGCTTAACGTACACTGCATAAACGTCGCTATATTTAATATTCAAAAAATTACGCTTCAACCATATGATTTCCTTCTGTTTATGGATTAGCAGGTATAGAAAGGGAGTTACCAGTTTGAAGTAGGTGCATAGTTCGAGATCCACCCATGATGCATGTCGTTTTGGACGTAAAATCGGGCGCACAAAATCCCTCTATCTCGATCACCAGGAACGTTTGGAAACATTGACGGTGTATTTTTTCTGTCTACTCAAGTGAAAAAGTGGAGCTTACGACGTTTTCAAAGTTCTTTATTCTTTCTACAAAGTGCTTTCTATCTGCGACCATATGTCCGTTTTTGTCTTACGCTGTGAAGGTAACTTATGCATCCTCCACTTCCTAAACGATATATAGATGCGCTTGTCACTGTTTAGCGTCTTCAAGAGCCGTAATCGAATTTCGTCGTTGAAACGTGGCATTTCTACTTTTCAAGCTCAAACGATGCCATCCGTATCCGTATTCTTGTAACAATTTACTTCCAGTACCAAAAAGGATTCACTACTGACAGGTATATTATTTTTATATAATAATAATATAATCCTCTGGGAATCCCACGAAAAACTTTAACGGGATACAGGTGTTTTCTTTGTGATAACAGATAGATTCGCTGTAAAGTACTATCATGTTGGTTGAACATGAAATCGAACATTTCAGTTGTTTTTGTCTTGACTTAATAATTTCAAAGGTATGTCCTTACTTATATAGTACACTTACTTTTAGAACCGATATACATACACCTCTTACCTCGCAAACATAGTTCTTTTTCCGACTCCACCATACCTACCTCAATGGAAGTCACCGATGACCCGGTAAACGAGTGGCCTTGAAACTGCGAATTGTCAAAAACTTTCAAATTCGTAGCTACTTGTTACTGACTTCTCACTTTGCTATCGCAACATCATAAGATTTCATGAAATCAGTTTTTCTCGAGAAGGTTTAAAAATAAGTACAGGAAAATCTTAACGAGATCTAAGTAAAGAGATGTAAAATTAAGTTCACAGACTGCTCCATTTAAAGTGAAAAAGTTGGCGTCGTCTTTCAATTTAACGGGAAATAAAATGGTAACATATTTTCGCTAAAGAGGTCATTAATATTAATTATTTTAAAACATAAAATTCAAATTTTGACTATTTCCTAAAATCTGCTAAATTCTGTATGACAACGATTTATGTGAAAGACAGAAATAGCTATGAATGCTTAGGGTGTATCTGCAGTTGATCGTTGTTGTATTGTCGTAAGGCAAAAGGAGCGACTGTCAGTAGCTACGTACAAGTGAGATGAAGCGTGTTTCTTCGAATATTTATGAATTAATCGCGATAAGGTGTTCGCATTGATATAGAGACATACCTTGAACCATAATACAGTAGAAACAGCTTAACTAATATCTTTGGTTAGTCAACTATTAACTTGAAGTTTTGCAAGCAAAGGTCTAAAATTATCTGACACGAGCTATTGTACAAAAAAACAGAACTTCAAAGTCAAAACCACTAGTGTACTTTTGATACCGCTGACTTACGTGATAAAACTTTAAAACAAAATAGATGGAGGTTTTGAAGGAATTTAGTGTCGATATTATTTGTCACATTTCGTAGTTATCTACCGAGTACCTTCTGTTATTGTTACTAGTCCAACTGAAGTGGAAATATCAGTAGATAGATCTTTGACAGGGTTTAAAAGACGTAAAAATATTGAAGTATTTACATCATTATTTAACACCTTACTTTTATTATAAAAAGAACTTATGTGTTCACTTGAAAAATGTCCAAAATAATATAAAGGATCAAACAAGTAAATGCGGTTGTCAAGATGCAAGCTGGTGCACATTTTTCTTCGAGATAAGCAGCCTGATGGATTGCATATGCTTTTTAGACATTTAACTAATACACAACGATGTTGATTCTTCTACTTTTATGACGAATACTGTTACAAAAAATAACGCCCAAAAGCACTTCTATAACTTGGCTTTCGATATTATAGAAGAAATAAAAGGTAAACAGCGCAGAGCCAACAATGTATTCCGATTTGTAATATTCGCACTAAACACTTCCATGATAAATCCAAACTTACTTTATTATTAAATATTAAAAACTATGCGTCGCATCGGTTTCGTACATCATCAAATAAATCAAAAATTAATATACGTTTTATGAAATAATACGTTTATTAACTTATCTATATTGCCATGTTTTTTATATGCTTTCATAATAGTTTTTTGATCTTCCCAACATGCACTTGGTTTATCGTATAGCATAGAAATAGCGCACTTTTTATACTAACGATAAAACCACCCCTTTCATTCCCTCGTTTAATTATTGTAGAACTAGTTGCATAACAATGACAGTGGAGCATCACTAAAAAGCACCAGTACATATTTTTAATTGAGTTTAGCTCGGTTGAATCGGGTTACTCCGGCCTTGGATAAAGGTAACTATGTCGTATATAATTGAAGTCTATACGAATTATAAAACATTTCTTTTTTAATGATATTAACAAAATGTTATTTTTGTTCCTTTGTGGCGTCGCATATTATCTTTTTAAATTGAACATTGTATGGAGCTTCACATTTTTGTAGTTCAGTAAATTCTACTTACGTCACTGTACTTTCGATAATGGTGTCGAATTTGTTTTTGTAGTTGCTTCCTTTGTAGTTTGGGTCATGGTCGCAAATAATTTGTATAATGCAATGCAATAACTTGACGTCTTCCAACTTACGTGGTTGGTATACAGATACCAGATCATAACATACAGATATGATTGTAGAATATATAGATTGTTTTTGCATAAAAGGCTGGTATTTGAGGTGTATGCTTTGCTAAATAAATAAAAATATATTAACATAAAGAATTCGAATATCGATATTCATTTATCTAATGGAAAACGTAACCTGACCGGATTTAAAATCAAAACCAATTTTTTCACAATTCTTATGACCTATAGAAGGATCTTTCCAAAATCAACTAAGACTTACTGGTGGATTAACTTCGGTAAAGTATTCTGGAGATTAACTGTTACGGTTGAGTAGGAGTACGGCTGTACAACGTTAGGATCAATCGAAGGAGTCACTACTAAAAACTCAATTTTTAGTAGTGCCTAAGAATTGAGTCTTTCATTTTTTCTCGTGTCTCGTCTGACTCTTCTACCCAATAATATGTACTCCTTCGATTGATATTAACTATTACGTTCCCAAATTTCTCCTTTTGTTTCTGAGATCCTCTGTCAAATGGGATTAAACTCAAATATTATACGACAATTTTGCGAACATTTTTACCAGTGATCTTAAATCATCTTAAGTTTATCATTTAGTATAACAGAAAATACAGTTAGAAATATGAGAAATATAAAATCCTACTTTTGTATGTAATGCACATCACTGCATTTAGAACATTATACGGTTACAAAGAGGAAATTCTGGCTGCTATAGGATCTGCTGCGCATTGTTTTCATAGAGTATAGCGCTTTAGAGGTCAATGTTTCCCATAGGTCGTATGTGCAAGCTTCACTCCAAGGATTAGCAAAGCGCCGCAATATTATCCCGGCCATATACGAAACTGGTAAGTATTACGCGGTTTTATTACCGCTTCTTCTGTAAGCGTTTCAAAACCATAAAAGTGCATACTGCGGAAAGTACGTAAAGGTATCCAAAATAATTACTACAGTTAAGTTTATCAGAGACCAATTAAATTGAATTACGCGCATGAGAAGTAGAAAGAAGGCACTAGGTATTTACCAGTCCATGTAAAGTTTTCTTAATAAAAGTGTTTAAAGTACCTAAATGTGTTATTCCTACCGCAAACATGTTGTCACACGAAACTTCTTGATGATTCTATCAAGTAGCTTTGCACAACAACTCTGGTTCAATTGTATTTGTGGAAATGGATACAAATTAGTTGGAATTGTTTAAAAAAGATTGGACATAGCTCGTTGTATTTGATTACATGTCACAAACAATAGGACGAACTGGAATACTCTCCTTCTATTTTTTAGAGGCCGCTAACCAATTTTCTTTTGGAACACTTGCAAAATACTGACAAATGACCCTATCAATTTCGTCGTCAGACGAAAATCTTGTACCTTGCCTTCTTTCCTTTATTAAATTCGCTTATTTTCACCCATCTGATTTATTTAACGACCTCTGGACGATTTAGTTATCACTACAGATCGTGACTTTTGTTGGCACGCAGCTGCAATTCTCACACGCTCTGCGTTTTAAAAGACTGATGAGACCGATTAGCGATGCATGAGTCTGCAGTTAGTTTTATATAGCCCCTATGTTGTGTAGTTATCGGTGTAATAAACACATAGGATATCCCACCTTCTGGAATTGTAAAATTGCGCCTACTGTGTAAGCAGTAGGAAACAAAAATTGTCTGAGGACATAATAGACGTCCTAAAATGTCGTTTAAAAATATTTTCATTTATGCAAGATGATCGATAAATATGGAATCAAGCACTTACCTCGTTATTTTAAATGAAACACTCTGTATATTATTACGCGTTTGATTTCACCTTCTAGGAATAAACTTATCTATTTATGGTAAACAACACATAAGTATCGGCACCCTCCGCACCACACAAGTTTAATTTATTATATAGTAATATAATAATTAGTCCGGGACGGCCGTTTCGAGGACACGAATGGTCCCCATCATCAACCGGTGACCGAATGATGTGAGAAAAAACTTTTTCTAAAACTAAACATGCATGTACTATCCCTACTTATTAGAACAGATATTCTTTACAAGTGCCTATTTCTAATACTTCATACTACGCCACAGTCCTTGCTATCATTATTTATCTATTTATAGTGCAGATTTCGAGATATTTATAATTTCATTTTCAATCGTTTAAATTTAAATAAAATACTTAAAGTGTTGATACATATGAAATTAAAGATACAGCTACTCTAGAGTGCAACACTTAGTGTACTAAGAAAAGTGCAAAACAAACGATTGCGCAAATTTGTCGAGGCGGAAGGACAGAATTTTGAGCTTTCAGTGTAGATAGATAAATAGGTAGATAGCTAAAAATAATGCCATATGCCATAATACTGTGGTGTCTTTGTGTTCTCGACATAAAGGTCCAAATCTCACAAAACCTTATTTCGATTTCAAATTGATGCCGACATATATATGTTTACATTATCTTTTATTAAAATATTGCTTCCGCTATCCTTTTTCGCTAAGAAGATTAATTAGCACTATAACTGCTTCTTTTATTTCTATATCAACACAATAAATGTTGCCAGTGGTAACAAATTTTAGCTTTAATTTGAAAAATATTGTCGGTTGTGGACATAGTCAGGAAAGTCTAGTTTATACATCTTACTAGTCAAACAGTTTGAGATCGTCAATGGTAGTAGGTTTTATTTCCTGTCGTCATGGCAACCAAACTATATTAGCACTAGTAAGCATTTAGGTGCAATTTCGAGAAACAAAGCTTGCCTTCGACTGCAAGTAGCTACTTGAGCCCAAAATTTTGAATCAATAATTTATAAACGTTAATGTTAGTGACTATCGTTTACTGTTGTCATGTTAATCACACAGTATTCACACCGGAAACCACATGCAATAGCCAAATGGAATATTTGCACTTAACTGTAAATATCTGTTTTACTTTCATTGATAAACATCATTATACGTTAGACACATAAATTTCCTACACATTGATTACGGAAAGAAAATATTGTACTATTTTAGAAAATGACATTCGCGGTGTTAGATATTGGTAAAGTTTGGTGTTTAATAGTGAACACTCTGTACATTTTGAAGGCGCACTAACAATGGTGTTAGTGTGTGTAGATAAAGACAAGTATGTAATTTAGTCTCACAAAAGTTTACCCTACAATGTATTTGGACATCTGACTTTTTAAAGAAAACGGGTATATCTAAATGTAAGCGATTGAAAATGAAACTATAGATATCTTAAGACTTGTTAGAAGTAGGCAAATGAAACATGAAATATTTTTTATTGGTTTATTTATAGTATAAATATATATATATATAATATAGTATAAATAAAAATACCAATAAAAATATTTCTAGAAGATGCAATTAAAAATGTAATAACATACAGGATATTCTATTTAAAATAAAGTAGGCGCTTGGCTCGCTACTTATTGATCACTCTGTATATATGTCTTCAGAAAATTTTAGCTTCATACTATTAACACAATAGACACACACAGTTTTACAATGCCTGAAGTTTGGGACATTCTGTGTAATTAGCTGTGCCTGTCTTACATCGGTAGATATTGAACGACCTTTCTAAATATATAAGAACACGGCGAGTTATATAACGTTTTTAAATAATATGAATTGTTTATTTTTTTATTTACGTTGTGTTATTTTTGCTGGAGTTTCTTTCATCGCTTTTAGTTTGATTTTGTCATTATTCAAAGTCTTGATAAACTTTTAATGTTTTATTTAAATACAGACGATACGTTACATGAGCAACAACGAATTCGATGCCAACACTCTCCTCCTGTTTTCCCTTACAATTAGTAAGAATATATTGCCAGAGCTACGCGAAATTCAAATCTAATTTTAAATCTAGACAATTTTAAAGAGCAGAGTGCTGTCGTATGTACACTGCTGTTCAGAGAAGTTCGGTCGGTTGGTAAAAAACATGAAAAGGTTACAGAAACAAACGAAACTAAAAACAAAATGCAATTTTATTGTATGTACAGGTAAAAAATACAAAAATAAATAAATAAAAAGTTATTCTGGCCTAATATAACGTACTGAACATTATATTCTTTTTTCATCGAAAAAACCTTTTCTGTTAATCACCGCTCGAACTATTCTACGCATTCTTTCGATAAGTTTTGTTAAAACGGATTGTGGAATATTAATCCATTCATGTTGCAGAATATTCCGTAAATGTTCTTGTGAAGGTGGGCATATTTTTCGGATCCTCCTGTCCAGTTCATCCCACAACAACTCTATAGGGTTCAAATCTGGGCTTTGTGGGGGCCATGTCATTACTTTCAGGGTGTGCTGTTCTTCTTGCTCCTTTAGATAGTTCTTACTCACTAACGCAGTGTGTTTTGGGTCGTTGTCATGCATGAATGTAAAGTTACGGCCTATTATACGCAATCCTGATGGCACTGCATGATTCTGGAGTATTGCAAAATAATTTTCCTTCCTCATTACACCCTGCACTCTGCATAAATCTCCCGTCCCAGCAAAGGAGAAACATCCCCACACTAACACAGAACTACGCCCTTGCTTCACTGTAGGCACAATGCAGTTCAGGATCACTTTTCGGTTTTAGATCTTCGGACGTAAACTCGTCGATTTTGCCCAAAAACCTCAAACTTTGACTTATCACTCCAAAGCACGTGTTTCCAATCATCTAATGACCAATCTAGATGAGAACGGGCCCACTGTAGCCGTTTTGCTCTGTTGCCCCAACGTAATAAGGGTTTTCGAATGGCAATGCGTCCATGAAGGTCCGCTTCTTGAAGTCGACGTTTTACCGTACTCGCCGAAACTTGTTCTTCGCGGCCGCGACTGACTTCGGCTGCTATTTGTGGCGCTGTTAATTTTCTATTGCGTTTGCTTAATAATACAATTTTCAAATCTTCAGCTTTGTTGCTTTCCTAGATGCTCCAGGACGAACACGATTTTCTATAGTTCCATTGTCCGATATCGCTTTATGACGTAATTTACTGTCGAACTTCTCATATTTATTTTTTCAGCAATTTGCAGTCCCGAATATCCTTCTTCAAACAGCGTAATAATACGTGAACGTTTTTCTACACTGGTAGGCTTGCCACGTGCCATTTTGAAGTAAATTTTCTTAAAACTTTCGTGCAAAAACGACAGATGCACACCAACACACGTTTAACAGTAAAATTTATATCTTTACGCCTGTGATAAATAAACAAGAGTGATGCTGCGGTAAATTTCCTAAATGTATTGTTCGTTAATAATTCCCAAACGACCCGTTTCAAAAGACCGAGAAAATTCTTGGAATGATAATAAAAGAGACTTTATTGTGGTTGTCGCAATATTTCTACTTTACATAATAATTTATGGCTTTAATCCCTTAGAAAAGAGTGTATGCTTAATATTTTTCTAATTTTATGTATTAATAATTGTATACAGTGTGATATAATAGATTTTTATTGTATGACCGAACTTCACTGAACAGCAGTGTACTTCGGTGGAACGTATGTACATCCTCTCGGTTTCGTCTGTTATTAATGATGTCTTACGCTTACCCCATATCTGACACCAATGTTTGCTTTGCCACCGCGCACCTTCTAAAGTTAAAACTTAGAAATCAATGTTAACTTTATGCGGACCTATTTACGGTTTATGTCTTATAAATTCACAGCTTTCCTATCCTAAACTTCGATCCTAACTATGGCAAATGCAACCAAACCTCAACTAACAAAAGAAAGTTGTTCTAAATAACAGTGTATGTTTTATTTTGCATGGCCTAAACTGAAACTTTTTATTCTCAATATCGGTTTGACCCTCGTATATATTCTTATTTGTTTTAATAACTCCATTTCTAACCAAACGCTCTGTGTCTATGTGCACACAGAACACATTAAAAAAAAAAATCAAATTGCGAGTAAAAATTTGTCAATCGAATATCGAGAAGCATTTGCTCTGTGCACAGGGGTATTTATTGTAGCCTTTCTGTCAAAATTATTGGTGCAATTGTTTTGTTTTGTATTCGTTACATCAACAGGATTGATGGTAAAGTACCATTGCATAAGATAAATAACTAGTTTTTCTTGTTTATTTCTTATGCATGGAGAAAACATATCCAGTTATTCGTCTCCCACATTTCTTTTCCATTTTTACATGCCATTATACACCACAATGATATTGTTTAGGCTTTGTACTGTAAATAGGTTAAATTCTTTTACCATTGAAACATACATATTTTATAACACATTTTAGTTTTCAATTTTTACATTTTTGAGGCGATATCAATCAGTTCACCCCATAATGCGTCGCCTAATGTTGAGGATGACGAGGGGTGAATTAATATGATTTATCCTACATCGGATCTTCACTCAAGAGTTGGGCATGTGCCAAGATGGTACCAAAAAGCCTCACGATTAAATAAAAAGGCATCGAGAGCGTGCCTGTCTTGACCTTCTCAACAGAACCAAAAATGACCCAAATCTCTTCAGTCATGATGAATCATGAATTTCATCAGTGATCACACGGCTGAAGAAAACTCGAATAGGCAAATCTGGATTTTGGATTTGCTTGGTTCATGCTCATTTCTTCAAGTGCTTTATAAAGATTCATCCAGTTTTTGACGAAAGAAGGTGATTCGTGTAGTTCTCCATCCTCCTAGTTCGTCCGATCTCACTAGGTGTTGGTTTCCTGTGATCAGAAAACACTTGAAAGGATGACATCATACTATCGATAATATTCAAAGGAGCGTACCTAAAGAGTTGCAGGCGATTTCAGTTGAAGTCTTCCAACACTACTACAAAGATTGGAAAAATCGCCTCCATCAATGTATAGCTGGATATACCTAGAATATTAACTTGTACCTTACAGCTCTTTTCAAAATTAGAATAGAAATAAGTAAAAGAATTAACAGATGTAAAAGCCAAAACTCATCTAAGTTATTAAATAGCAACTGCCCCTTTTTCTACTTGTCAGTAAAGAAAATGTTGGGAAAATACTTGGACCGGATTTGTGTTTTCTATCTTTCGCATTAAATACTAAAGATATGTTAAATAATAATTCATAGTTGATGAAACAATTTAATTTAATAATTAATAATATTAAACATTTTCTGTTAATAATGTTTACCGCCAACAATCTAACAATATTAAATTAAGAAAAAACGGAGCCGCATAATTAATCAAAAGTAATGAAAATATAACATGGGTTAACTTCGGAAATAAACCAACACGCTACAGCAAGATTGATTAAAGTGAAAATTTAATCTATAGGCAGACCTGAATTATCATAGAGACCGTATACTTTTTGACGTCCAAAATGATATATTAAAAAAAAAGGTACAGTAGGTTATTAACGGTGTCAGAAATATTAAAGGTTATTTCTAAAAGAAATCAATATACCAGCTTTCTTTTGAACTAGTCTTTTAAAACTAAAATTATTGTGAATGCGATCCTTCTGCAGCAGGAAAATTGTGACCTAGTTCATTTTATAAGACCGAAAAGACTCTAATTTCCATGTATATTTATAAACAGCAGAAGCTGGTTGTTTTCTCTTACAAGACATTGTCTCATGTCGTTTGCTTCAAACCCCCAATAATGCTTTCGTTCGATCAATACCTTTTTTGCGAGAAATAATGCGATTTAGGAAAATACCCTCTCACATATGATAAAGAAAAGAACCAAGAGAGCTTTCTCGTAAGCTGAGTACCACAACAACAACAAATACTTAGCAAAAACTAAGGTAAATTTGAATGTTACTCGCTTAGTTACATTCAAAGACGATAAATATTACTTCAATTATAGTCAGAGAGAGTCACAATCTCTTACAGAGCTTTTTACATAAAAAAATTAGCACATCTCTTACATACAATTTATGTTTTGAGGATATGGCTTTCCAGATGGTGTATATTTGTAACTGAAAGTACAACAATATTATTGCTAATACCAAAAATAAATAAAACAATTCTCACGCGATATGATATAAATTTATACCATATATACGACGATTGTCTTTTCAGTTTTGTATATAGTCGCCTAATCGGCGCCACTAATGAAATGTCGCACGCAAAAATTAATTTCAATGTTTATTAAGCTTAAACCTAAAGTTTTATCGACGTATGACAAGTGATTTAGCCATATCGTTTTCTTGACTCACAAGGCATTCGAAAAATAAAATTGAGCCAAGAATATTTTCGTGCTATAATTTATTACAACGTTCGGAGAGGATTATCTCAACAACAACATCCTGTTGAGTTGGTTTCCATTTTTGGTGATGAAGCACCATATCTCTAAAGAAATTCTGCATCTCAAATTGGCTTTGGCACAGAGAAACAAACACTAATAGGTAAATTATGAACGATTCTAACCACTGTGGATAACACAAAATGGCCGCGATTAGTTTCTTAATTAATAGATTAGTTAAATTACCTTTAAGTAGAAATAGATTTAACAAAGAACTTAAATTCATAAAAAAACGTAGCTATTTATAACGGTTACTCTTCTATAGATGTCGATCGCATGCTTAAAGAGTCCAACAAAGGCTTTGCATAAGAAATTCCACGACCTTAACCCCGGCAGAAATTAACAGTAAGAAATTCGTGAAACTCCCCTTTCGCAGCATATCGAAAGTCGTGAATAAGATTTTGAAGGGTCAAGATATGAACGTATGCTTCGGTTCGCGTAATACACTTAAAAACCCTCTCGGTAATCCTAAAGATAAACCGAAAATGGAAGAAAGGTCGGGAATTATAAAATTGCATGTATACTGTAATAAAGTCTATATGGGTCAAACGAAAAAAGAGAAGACACCAGATTTAAAGAACATATAAGGAATTATCGCTACAGCAGACAGGATGCGTCAAGTGTAGCACACCATATAAATGAAACCGGGTATAATATTAAATTAGAAAAATTGTAAATTGATTAAGAATGTAACTTCATTACATAAAAAGTAACAAAAATCTGATGAACAGAGGGAACAGACCGTTGTCGTACTCTGTTCTTTTCGACCTTTTGCAGTAAAGCTGGCACATGGTTTATATTTTGGGTTATAAAAGAGACTTTTCCGTTTATCTGTCGTGTTTTTCGCATGTCGTAGGTTAAGGCATGTAGAGGGTAGAAATAGACACTTGTAAACAATATTTTTTCTCAGAAGTAGAAATAGTACATGCATGTTAGTTTTAGAAATAACTCACATCATTCGGCTACCGGTTGATGATAAGCACCATTCGTGTCCTCGAAACGGTCGTCCCGGATTAATTATTATATAACTAAACTTGTGTGGTGCGGAGGTTGCCGATTCTTATGTGTTGTTTACTTCCATGTATACAATATATTCAAGAAGTTCGACAGTGTAGAGGGGTTCACAATCAGAGACAGATTTGGTGATAGTTAAAATAAAACATATGCAGGAGTAGATTTATATAGATTCAACACAACCTATTCGTATTCGTTTAAAACAGCGAATACTGTAACATTTAACACGGTGAAATATTACCCGAATTTCATAAGTGAGCAGCTAGAAGAGACGTAAAAACTGCTGAAATGATGTACAACATTGTGTTTTAGTAGTTGACTGATAGACAGTTCCTCCAGCAGACTAATTAATTATCTTTCAGTTCGGTCTGTAATAAACTTCAACGGCGTGGCGCGGCGTATTTTCCAGGTTATTTGAAACAGAAAGAGCCTTTCATGCTATTAGCTTCGTCATTTGTTATAGTACATACACATAATAGGTTTTAAATATAAATACAAAATTTGACGTGCAAGATATTTTTATTATTACCAATATCATGCCAACTAATATTTGGCAGTATTAATTTTCCTCAAAAAAGCATTACCTTACTACAATAAATTTTTCCAGTTCATAAAAGCCTAAAGACAAAATACATTTTAAAATTTGCTTCCAATTGGATTACAAGGACGACAACGAAATACTAAAAGATGACGAACAAAGTACACAACCAGTGACGATGGACAACATAACAGAGAACACATCAGAAAATGCCTAGAAACAATAACCAACAAAAATAATGCTAAAGTAGCTTCCTCATGGTATTGATGGAATAATTCACGGCAAACGCAACAAAAGGAGAGAAAAAAGTACGCTACCCATGAAGATGTTTCTGCCTACCCGGCATCATCAGCGTGTTTCCGAGAGGATTTTTTATCTTTACCCTCTATCGCAGTTGCCTCACAGTTAATGCTACAACTTTTAAAACGACAAACTAGACACTTGACACTCTCTAATGCCAAGAAACTCATACCTGCCGTTTAGAAAGCAGCGACATAAATCGGGTACCGTTCCAGAAACTATCCCTTGAACAGCTCTACGCGTTTCCACTTATATACGATAATAAGGCGTCCACATAAAATCACAGAATTGTAAAATTTGTTTCTGAGATGTCTATAGTCCATTTATTTAAAGTATTAGTGAATTTGATGAGGAGAAAAAAGGCTATAAGGTTCCTAGTCTAGACATTTGGGTACAACTTTACAACAAATATGCGCATTTGTTGTTAAAAAGATCTCCAGAATTTAATTGCAAAAATTTAGAAGATAAGTTGGAAGAAATACAAAGATTTCGATTTTTAGTCCAAAATCAATGAATTAATGAAGTTTCTTCCTTAGCGTTGAAATATTTAGCAGAAAAGAAGTGGAACAGACTTGCTATATTACATTTAATGCAAGACATAATCAAGTTTAGTGATCATATATTAGAAACTGAAAATAAAAGTGTGGCCTTATAAAAACAAGATTATACCAATGCAGACGCTTTTAAAAAGCTAGTGGTTGCGGCATTAGCACTCACTATATTATTTAATCGAAGAAGAATTGGAGATATCCAATATGTCGAAATTGATTCCTATTTGACAAATTTGACCACTAATGACCAAACCGAATTTTTAGAACAACTATCAGAATCTGAAAAGGCTTTAACATTAAGTTATAAACGTATAGTGGCAGGTGGGAAAGGGAGTCGAGCTATTGTATTATTGTTTCCTTTGCAAGAATATATTAATTTACTGCTTGAAGTAAGGAACACAAGTGAAATAGTACCGTAACAAAATCGATATTTGTTTGTTTATCCTGGGGTTACCAGTCAATGGGTTAGAGGAGACATTGTACTGAAAAAGTCTGCGAAATCCAGCAAAATAGACGTCAAACCAATTAAGGAAGCAAATTGCAACATTGATGCAAATATTAAATTTAAATAAAAATGACTGTGCTCTGTTTGCAA
The DNA here is from genome assembly GCA_902654985.2 of Oryctes borbonicus. Lineage (NCBI taxonomy): Eukaryota > Metazoa > Arthropoda > Insecta > Coleoptera > Scarabaeidae > Oryctes > Oryctes borbonicus. The sequence continues at coordinate 5,312,503 of LR736884.1, read as the reverse complement.
AATTTTTGGGTTATACTGAAGAGACTCAGACATTTTACGACATAATATAGGAAGTTTAATCAAACGGCCAAAGTTGGGAAGTTGTTGAATCTATTTGATAAGGGAAAAGGAGGAGAGTATAGAAATATAACTCTAGAACGTATTGACATCGGTCCATCAAACAAGTTAGTTGAATCTGATGATAATTCCGACAATGGCGATGATACACAACATAAAACAACCGAAGATTATGTTCTAGATGTCAATGATCAAGCCAGGCCATCGAGTAATAAAGCTAAAAAACAGAAAAGCACTAGAGTTAAGTTGCATTTTAAAAAACACATTAAGCTGTAGTTTGCTTTCGTGTCGATTCGAAGCCGAAGCATGTTCTTTCCGTTGTTCTATGTGGAAATGATAGTATACTCAAATATGTATATCTCCCCTCGCCTCCAAAAAAGGAAATGGTCGGTCCATCTACCAGCTGCACGTCCTCGCCCTTCCAAATTTCCTTTCCCCTTTTAAGGTGACATATTTGTATCTAATTTTTGCACACCTGGTCCTTACGAGCCCCCTTCTTACATACGAGAATCGTCCTTCCTCTGCGTAGCTAGTCAAAAATAAGCTGCGGAACTTCTAAGTAATTGTTAAAAATTCTTATAAGATGTTCGTGGGCGGCATAGATTTTTTCCACCCGAATACATTGATTCCATCAGAGCTTGGAGCAGAGCAATTAGGTGTGGGGCATTATCGATAGTGAATACTATCAATAGTATGTACCAAATACTATCCACAATTTTGATTATGCGTTCCACCAAATGAGCAGAGTTAAATACATGGGAAGAGGTGTTCCTCGTGTACTCTTTGAGGATGTTGGCTAGATACTTGAGTAAGTGGTAGATAGAGGAATCTATAGTGCTAACACTAAGAGGTATGCCTTGCTTGTAAATCTTGGAAAGACCATACAACCAAGGTGGTTTGGATTCGTCTAAGATTAGACGTTTTAGGGCTTCAGGAACAATGTTTGATGATTCTATGGTTCTAACTTCCCTTTCTATCTTAGAAGTGGGGTCTAGGCGCATAACACCCGGCACCTCCATCACTTTGTTAGCATATAAGAGTGGTCAAGAACTACTACAGCATCTGCAGGAAGAATGGTAATAGTTGGGTGTAGGACGTTTGGCCGATTCAAGACACTTGACCGTTTCAAAACGACTTCGGTCTGCAGTAGCTTTCGGAAGAGTTTTAACAAATGGTTCGACGCACGCTATGATTTTTTTACTGGGATGGTTTCTGATAGAATGGATTCCTCATCCTTAGATAATTGGTATTCTGAAAGGATTATAATAACCTTGGAAATTTGCTTATTGGGAGGTTTCTAGAGGGTGAATTTCTGAAATTTACGGAGATGAGTTTCAGTGGTCAGCTTCAAGATATTGACACAGATTCTATAGATGTGATTCTGTCAAAGAAACAAGTCTCAAAGGCTCAAAGCCTGTGCGAGTTCTAGATAAAGTGAGTTGCTTCAAATAGAAATCAAGCATAAACCGGGCCTGTTTGATTTATCCACGCTAGAAAGACAAGCTAGCTCGGTGAAGAATATTGAGCGACTCAGTGGTGGTGACGTATATCGTATTTACTATCGATGATACTATCGCTAACAAATAATACCGACAGTGTCAAACACTACCGTAGGTACTACTAGAGCAGTCTCCGCGGTATATCTGTCACAGAGTATGGTGAAAAAGGCTATGACTCGACTGCTTTCGTTGTGTGACCTGGGTTTTTTGTATAGCCGACTTCATTAAGCGTCAACTTCATAGGCTTGCACTTCTAGTAGGAGAAAGAAGACACTTCCATAAAATCAAAATTTACAAACATAACCAAAAACAAATTTAAGTATGCACATGGGCAGATACGATCTATTTGCAATTTTTTACTACACTTCTTAGATGAAAATCCGCTGATCTAAAACATTTGTTTAAATTTACTTTCTTATCTTACCTTTTAGCTTTCGCTCTTTCTTATGAAATTCAATATTGTTTGGAAGAATATATATTAGTTACGTTTGTGTAACTTACACTGGCTTAATTACAAAATGAAATGTCAAATGAAAATGTATAACCACTAATTTATGTAAAATCCTAGAAAATGGGTTGTAATCAAAGGGCCTACTTTCTTCCAATTGTAAAACATTTAATCATTACGTCGTTTGGTATAGATGTGAAGTTACATTACCTGCATCTTGGTTCCAACAACATTTGTTGGAAGTGGTAGGTAGTGTAATGTTATTAAAATCGACGAGGTTAGTTGTCATCAGCGCCGTAGTCACTTCTTTGCTAAGTTCACATTGTACACCTATCGGGTATGAGGGTCCATCTGTTGGTAGAAAGCCCGATCCCTAGGGAAAGAATCCTGTTTTGAGCCGAATATGTTAGGGGCGTAAAAGTTAATGTCTAGCCAACGACAAGCGTGGGGAAGACGTGTATTAACTACTTATATATATCATTTTCTTATTCGAAAGTTAACATTAGAAACTACTACAGCAAATTCTAGGGCATACGTTAGTGGTACAAAGGTTATAAATGTCAGTTAAATGTCTTCCGGTTCGTATCATCCAAATTCTCAGTACAATTTAACGTTGTAGTGTTGCATGTGTTCAAATATGTCTTCCTAGAACACAGAATCGCGGCAGCAGTTGCGTCCTTGTATCACACTACAGCAAAAACTGTTGGCAAGGAAACTAACAATAATTAATTATTATTTGTAACTTTATGTCGATATATCATTCAGACATAATATATTGAGAAGTTGCTCCAATTCTTTCTAGTTTCGATCCATTATTTAAAAGTTATTCAAAAGTGCATTTGAAGAATATTGTGTTTATGTAGAAGAAGGCTACAACATTTAAGGTTAATGGTAATATCATTTCTCGTTTCCGTTTTGAAACTATCCTCAAATAAAAACTTTCATTTGCTGAAAGAGGACATTCCCGGATTCACGACCCCCAATTTTAGTAAATTTCTGACATTTGTAAATTTTTCGAAAATTTCTTTAAATTAATCTATGAATCTTTCAATTATCTTTCAATACGTATTTCATTACCCAAACAATTACATACTTTTTATCTCTCATCACCAAAGAATTTGAATAATAACCAAAATAGTGAAACTTATTAAATTATGTAATTTAAAAATAAAATTCCTTTCCACGTTCCAAAATACATCATAGAGCACTTAATTCTCACGTAACAAAGCTCAATTTTCCAGTAAATACTTGGTCTATATTGCAACATAATAGCTAGAAACTACGAACAATCTTCCGCTAAAACAAGTTGTTTTCATCCAGTTCCTTCTTTTTTCGAGAAAGTTTGAATTCGACGACGCTTCCCTAAAGTAATTTGTCAAAGAAGAATCTGAAGAGTTACGAACTTTTAAACTGCGCGAAATTCCACTACGAATGGATGTGTACGACATACTAGCTGCACCGAAATCTCGTAATACAGAAATTCCTTTTTCTTTCTTATTTAGAGATTCAACATCAGGATCGAATAAAATATTTAATTTGCCCATCCAGGTTGCTTTAAACTTTGCTTTCAAAGTTTTTCTTTTAAATCTATTAATTTTGCTAATTGAAACAATGATAATCAAGGATTCAAATTTTCTACCAATAACAGGAATAAGTCACTACAATGCCTGCTTTGATAGAATTGGTAGAAAATTTCAGAACAAGGTCTGAAAACATTGGTGACCACATTAATAGACTTCGAATTTAGATGGGAATTTTGAAGGTGAATTTATAACTCCAGTGATGATTGTGTTTCTGACTGTAGGATATTTAATTTAACTCATATGCATATTGCTTGAAGAAGCCTTAATATATTGAAGGCGAAAGCTTGCAATAATTTTTAACGAATTACGCGAACGGGCGTCTTCGCACCATAAAACCCTCGTTAACGTTGCCGAAGGTCTGTCTTAATCAACCTAGAGTAAACTTATTTAGCTTATCCTCTTTAGCTTCTTTTTGTTTCCGCCAAAATGAAACCAACTCATCACATAAAATGCGATTTCTATACACAATATTCTGTTTAAAATTCACTTTATTATAAAGTTGTTTATGGTTAAACTCGTACATAATATGTATCTGTCTGTATCAAGTTTACGAATTACAAAAAGACTGGACAAATGAGAATTCCGGGATAAGTTTTGTTTTGCTGAGACAATGAACTTTATTCCTGGATGATCTGAATAAATGCGAGAGAACTATGCCTCTAATGAGTACTAGATATGCAACAGCTGCTGAAAAAGTAATCACTTCTTATTGTCGGAATAAAAAAATCTCCGTACCTAACCCTGACTAATATTTTATAAATCCCTGATTTGTCTATGTTATTTACTACATCGTTGGGGTTCTCTAGAAGTTCTTGATGAAAAACAATTTTGCGGTCACCTTTAGAAAAGATTTTCTGAAGACGTTTCATGTAAATTGAGTAAAAGGGGAGCTTAGCTACTGTTGGGCAAACATTTTTGATTCATAATTTATAATGTCTACAATATGTTGTAGAACTTTATGAAGTTCGTCAAGAATGTGAACAGCAACTTACAATTAAATTGTTGTACTTCCAATACAAATGTTACATTCTTCAGAAACCAACGAGCCCCTTGTGCGTTCAATGTTCATATTTCAGCCTATTTTGTTGCTTTTAACAGATTGTTACCCCAAAGTATCTACGTCGTCAGTCAAAAAAGGCACAAAATCTAGAAGGAAAATCTTTAGGAAAATGAGAACAAAAAGGGCTTTACTTTCACTTAAACACTAAACACCTAGAGAAGACAAAATTTTCAACATGTTATTGCAATGATTCATAGATGTTCTTTTGCCACTATTAATAAGCTTGTACTATACCAGATGTTGCTAAACGTTGCTAAAAGGCGAAATCAACAACAACATATCTCATCCAATATATCATTATATTGGCAAAGAAATAACTCTCTACGCAGCTTTGGATGCAAAAGGCCCGACAAAATATAAAGAGTCTCTGAAGTTACCCTCCATAAGAACTGGGATCACCTATGCCTCATTGGTCCAGTGAAAAAAAAAAGTCGTGCACCAGCAATTTCATCAAATCCCGAAGCCCGCGTATCTCAACATGAACGATGTGATCTGTTCCTTTCCCACAGCAGCTGGGAATAACGTAGAGCAATAATATAGAAGCAGGCTATAGCAAGCGCTCGTGCTATTAATAAAGCAAAGGCTCTAAAGTTAGAAAATCTTAGAGGTAATCTTAAAATCCCCCAAATTACTTTAAAAACATTGCAATAGACATAATGTAATTTTGATCGGCCCTAGAAGGTAGCCATTGAAAACCGTTCTAATGTACTGATGGACAACCGGAAAGCTTCGACTTAAAAGAAGGACCTAGCATGGAAGTTATGGAAAATAGAAGTAGTACTAAGAGGCGTAGACTTTAGTATTCCTTACGGCTCAGTGGTTGACTGGTAAGAGGGCCTGCACTCGACTAGGCCGAATTAGGCTCTATGTGTTCAACCCCGTCTAGAATCCCCGCTAGAATCAAGAAATTTTCTTAATGGGTCCGGTACACTCCCGAGTCACCATGCGCAGTTGAGGTACAATTAACTGCGCTTCATCATTTACAGCAAGAGGGTGATAGCAAGGCCATGAAACATTTCGCACATACAATTTACACGCTAAAACGCTTTCTGAGGTCATGACAAACTTCAAAAAAGGTTATACCCCCCGTTGAGCCGTTACCACGCTAAAAAAGAAAAACAAATTACTATCTAAAAATGTCTAAACTAATATGCTTCAGGCAAAGGTTTTTACTTTAGATTTGTGCCCCAGAAAGAATCTCGAGAATGGGATACGAGGTGCAACTATAGACATTTCATATACGTTCATGTAACACTACCTCTCAAAAGTGTATATCTGAATCTAACCTGATACATGAATATCTACAAGCCACGGGATCTACAGTAAGTAAGCTGGCCCAAGCAGTATCTATTATGCTTTCATTACTATAAACGCTTACGGTGGTCTACAAAACATTAACCGAAAACGGGAAACCAAGAAATGGTAGGAAAATCAATAAGCCTCGCACAGAAAAAGTATACTAGGCCCAGGACAGCAAATACAGTGCTATCTTTCAGTAAAAGGGCTAATAGAATACTGTCAGGTTTACTATCAAATCGTTCAAGCCTAAAATATAATTTGCGTGAACTAGGAAACGCTAAAAATTAATACTGCCTTCTGTGCTAAGAAGATCTAAATAATATGGAACACATTCTCTGCCATTAGTTACAAACGAATCAACAATTCAGTTGACCACATCTAAGATGATCCAAATATAGTATTATGGTAGCACTGTTGCAAGAGATCTCTTTGGGTCGCAGTCAGTAATAAGTTTTGTTGAAGTCTTTTATACGGTCTTTTTTGTGCAGACTCGGGTGTTTGTACCCATCCAGCTTTTAAACAACCATATTCTCCTATTGGGAAAACTAACTACACATTGACCAAAAAGTTAATGTTAAAATAGTATTGATGGAATAATTTATGGCAAACGCAATGCAAGAAGAGAAAAAATACACTGCCCGCATGGTGTTGCTGCCTACCCGGGGTCATCAGCATGGTTCCGAGAGTATTTTAACTATGCTTTGTATCGCTGTGGCCTCACAGTTAACGCAACAACATTTCTCTAGTGCCAAGAAACACATACCTGCAGTTTAGAAAGCAGCGACATAAACCGGGTACTGTTCCCCAAGCCAACCCTCGAGCTTTGTTGGGCTGCTTACCACGAGATGCCGTGGCGTAAAGACCGCTTTGAGAAACTGCACATGTAGAAGATTCCCACAGGCTTACCATGTACCATGAATAGGGATAACTTGGGAAGCAGTACACGATTTATATCACTGCTGTCTAAACCGCAGGCAGGTGTTTTAAGAGATATATAGCTCATAGTTTCGAAATGTTGTTGCATTAACTGCGAGACAACAGCGATACAAGGTAGAGTTAAAATGGTCTCGGAACCACGCTAATAACGCCAAGTAGGCAGAAACATGTCCATGGGTAGTGCATTTTTCCTGCCTTGCATTGCGTTTGCCGTAAAATATACCATGTTGATCTATTCTGTTAACTACACCTTGGTTATTTTAAGAAAGCCATCGACATAAGAGGAGGAAATAACTGGGTTGTGTACCAACTTAGCATAGCATCACAACCACGGGCTTGAAAAAATCATTAGTAGTGAAATGGCAGAAGAAACACTCGAAGTGTCCCAACTAAAGTGTGGTTTTTCGCTTATAAATTAATACAATCATCGGTACAAGGATGGGAATATTTTGTCGTAATTTTCAAACTGGCGAGCTTGAAAGTAAACATATCATAATTCCTTCTTATAAGCTATGGCAATAAAATAAATTTCGATCGTAAAACGTGGAGACAAACTCATAAAATTAATTATTAGAAAAGCAAAAAATGTCTGTATTTTTGATGATATTTGCTCAAAATACTCAGATTAAGTCGTCGTTTTTATTATTCCGTGTGTGGGCTCTGTTTTTCTCTGGGAAAGCTATAAATTTTTTAAACGATTGGCGAAGTACTCTAATGGATTTATACGTGTCGCTTGAATAAATTGCCAGAAAAAAGTGTATCTACAGCAATTCTATATGTCAGTGTTGGGCGGCTTCCCATTGTATTGGAACTCTATAAAGTTAATTTATCGCTGATTAGAAAAAGATTAGCGATGGAAAATATCCATGAATGCATCACAGGGTGTCCCAAATTATAAAACAGTCTATTATATAAATAGGATGTAGAAAATTTCATTAAAAACAATTCACCAAAAACCAATTCAAAGAAATTGTAATTACCCAAATTGAAAAACCGCCCAAGTACAATTCATTGAAAAGCGTGTTCACTGACACGTTTAATAAAGTGCAGAATACCTATTCAATATAACAGCTTACTAGCATTAATGACCTAACACTAACATAATTTATGTATAATGGAAAAAAGAAGAAATTACACAACTAATGCATCTTTTTAGCAAAAAAAGCAGGGAAAACAATATTTGAACAAAAGCACATACGGGTAACAATAAAGGATGTAAGCGGAATAATAAATGATAAAAACATAGCATAAATTTAAAACCAAAATAAAGACAATTGAAACATGTTATAAACAAACATAATAATCTTTATTGTAGTTTTTATTGTAATAATTAACAGCTACCTACTTATTTATCAGTTTACTGTGAACGCTCGAAATTCGCTCCTTCCACCTGCAATTGTTTGTAAAAGTTACTCTGTGTTTTTCCTTAGCACACTAGCTGTATACTACGCATTTATTTCGTGAGTATCTACCTAAACTAAAAATTTCGAATCAACATTGAATATGTTTTGTTCACTCTTGTCATAGTACTAACACCAGAAACTAGCAATATTAAACAGCACATTATTATACAATAATATTAAAATGTAATTTTTTGTTAAGTGAACGTAGAAAAAGTGTATGCTGCCGTTAAATAAGGGTACGTTTCTAGTGCTTGAATTTGTGCTCGATACCGAACACTCTATATATTTTCAAGGTATTTCAATATAATGTCTAGATAGAGTCAAATGTGCAATTTAATCTCGAAAAAAAATTAAGCTAATATGCATTTACATTCCGAATATTTTATAAGTCTAGATTCAGGTTATCGGAAACAAAATTATAGATATCACAAAATTTGCTAGAAATAGACTAATTTCTTTATTTCTAGATGGAGAAATTAAAATTGTTACAAAATTCAGGATGTTCCGTTTAAAATACTGAAATATATTTTTAGTTCAGCATTTGTTGATCGCCCTGTAAATCCAAGAATATTTTTGAAAGATAGGTGTCCAGCATATTATCTGAAAATTTGGCCTCTTACCATTTACTCAGTGGACAATGCTACAATTCCAGAAGATTGAAGATTGGGACACCTGTATAACAGTTTCCCATATAAACATATTATTTTTGTTAGGTGTGGTGACGGCCCAACGGGGTGTATAAGCTTCTTTAAAGCTTGTCATAACCTCGGAAACCTTTTAATGTGTAAATTGTGTGTGTAAAGTGTTCCATGGCCTGGTTACTATCACCTCCTCGCCATAAAGGATGAACCGCAGTTAACCGCGAGTGGTGACTCGGTATAATTCATCTATTGCCGCCTACATGATTGCCTTAATTTCCTAAAAATTATTTCCTTGAAAATATTGAAGCTATCGTGATGAATCATTATTTTACACATGCACTTTATTTTTAGAATTCTCTAGGACAAGACGTGAAATGAAACTACCAATCGGTTTGATTGAAAAATAAAAAAAAAATAACATGAAACAGGAGCATAGTCGTTACAAATTACATATTTAATTATAAACTGAATATATACAAAGGCGGATTATGGTAGCTTATGATCAATTACACTTTTAGAAAAGAAGCACCTCTTGATTATTTAAGTAGCTTCAGAATTTAAAATGAAGTATGCATAAACTTTACACCAACTTTGACGCCGTAAGTCAACTTACTGTTAAGCAGTGGCTGTTGTACTCAATTAAGGTAACGGAACCAAGTTTGTCCGTCGCAATATCTTCCATTAGCGGGTAATAAAAGACGTAAAATCGTTAAGTGTATCAAAACTTTTTCAGTTGGCGCGAAGTGAAAGGAAAACGAATGATGTTGTTACAATTCGGATATTTCCTTTTTAGTTGACACAGTGGACTGAAGAGATGAATTCTAAATTGATACATTTTCTTATTCGCCCAGTTCCAATTGCAATATTTGTATATAATAACTCGATAGCAACATTTTACGTAATGTAGCATTTTATTGGACTAATCCCATACCAAATGACGGTGCAACCAACTATAAGCGTCTCCTCTAATGTTATGTGAATAGTAATTCTTTCTTAATTTAATTCATAAGAACTATTTGTAAGGTTTATTTCTTTGTATGATGTATAAAGATGGCATAAAAAATGTTACATTTTACCATTGTAATTCGATATAGCAGATATGACAGGGAAAGTGGATAGATATGTGAATGCAAGAATGAGTTGGAGATATAAATATAAAAACCGTTAGGCATACCGCTACATAACTAATCAAATCGTCCCCAACTTTTCTATACAATTTATATGTAAAACCTACCTGAGGATCAAAGCTATAATTTTCATCTTTCCCCATTCCAATCGCTGTAACGCATTAACTCGAGTGTGTGTTTTTGCTCCTATTCACAAACTCGGGAATTCGGGTATCGGTTCCGGTAAATTTTGGTTTTATGAAAATACGGAAAATTAAGGTTAATTAATTTTAGCAAATTAGTAACTTGTCTACAAATAAAGTAATTTATCCTCATTTTGCCTTTTACTACCTTTGACAAAGTTTATGATAACGAGAAGATATCTGTGTGGTCGGTATTTGCTTATTCTTTGCAGTTGCGTCTCTCATCAATAGATGACGCCGGTACTTAATATGCATACAGGTTACGATATGTTCTAGCTGTCATATGTTACTTATATGGTAATTACCTCGTGGAGTTTTAAATTAACTTTGCTGATTAATAAATTAAAGTGAGTAGTGTATCGTGATGCTTGTGCGTTCATTAACAAATCAACCTTTGGGTAGCAATTATGTCCAAGGTTCGTCGGAAATAAAAGAGGTAAGTACACTTAAGAAAAATAATTGTTTTATTTACAAAAGAAAATAAACAAATAACTTCAGAGAAATAAAATCAAACGGAATTTAAACTTTAAAGTCGGTGACAATCTTATATACAAAACAAGTAAGGAACTTGAACGAGAAATGAAATCAAGCGGAATTCGGAAAATAAGTTCGGATACACTTTTACGTACAAAAGATATATAAATTAGAAACAGTATTTTGATATTCAATGTGTTAAAATAAATAATAAAAAATCGGTTATCAATCTAAGCAGTAAACAGAAAATTCGGCAAAGTACAGATTGATAATAACGGTGAACTAACTTACGGACTTGAACCTGAATTAAACAAGATTTAATTTAACGCTGCAAAGAAAAGAATAACACGGTTACGGGAAGGGCTCCGCCTAGGCCAGTGTCTAGCACCGACAGCGATACGGAGAAGATTTCCGTCTAGGCCAGTGTCTAGCACCGACAGCGATACGGAGATTGTCCCGTCAAGGCCAGCGTCTAACGCCGACAGCGATACGGAGACGGCAGGAGTAGACTCATATCGAATAGGATTTTTGAGCGGTTTATATACCATTTTTAGCGATGACGCGGAGACTTCTTTTGGATGACGTACGGTGCAAAAAACGTAAGTCGAGAATATGAATTGAAAGATTATGCACGTACGCACCGTCATTTAGAAGAAGTACATAGGCTCGTCCAAAAGTTTGTTCACGTGAAAATAAATACATTTGATTGACATATTTGCAAATATGATTCAACGAATGAATACAAAGTTATTATATAGCGGTTCCTTACATCGCGACCTGAGCCAAACGAAAAGAACGCAATTCAGATAAGCAATTCATCTAGTTTCAATAACAGACGCCGTTGAACTGTTATAGATACGCTTGCAGAAACGAGTGCGCACTCATTGGCGGCGATGATATATTTCGAAAGCCGTCGGAAATACCCCGAAGTCAAGGTTCATACGCGTACGGTTAGTATGTATATGAATGACTGGTTGGATTGATGGTGGCGAATCTACGGTGTACTTTGTTGTATTCGACGATTTCCGAAATTAGAATATACTGACACTATTATTAAGTGTATTGTCTGCAATATCAACATTTTACCTTACAGTATTTTTGTTTGTAAAAGACATGTTAATAGGAAATAGCACCTGTGAAATGTGGAACGTGATCTATCATATTTAAATTTCTATATGACTTTATTTTTATGTTAAGTGTGTGCAACATTCCACAAAATATTGTAGACAATGAAGAACTTCGAAAGTTTTGGGGAAAACACATTCCGGAATGGAGATTGCCAACAAGAGGTGAATTACAGTTTAATTTACCGCGGGTGAAAAACACGATTACGGATCAAATCAAAGCGGTTTTAGTAAATAAAAGAATATGGCTGACGGTGGATGAAACAACGGATGGAAGAAAGAATAGTATTTTAAATGTGTTAGTGCGCACTTTAACAAGCGATGTGGCATTCGTGTCTCTTCTTTTACGTAGTACAATATTACAGAAGACAAATGCGGAAACGGTAGTAGAAACTATAATAAATACCTTTGGGAAGTTCAATATATCGGTAACCTAACTTGTAATGTTGGTTACATAGCGGTCCAAACATGGGTAAAGCTGGAAAGTTACTAAAATAATCTCATCCTCTATTGTTTCATGTAGCCTGTTTACTCCATGCATGTCAGCTTGTAGCCGAATTTATTAGAAACAGTTTTCCAAAAGTAGATCACTTAATAGTTTCTACCAAAAAAGTTTTTATTAAATCTCCGAAACGCATTCGTGAGTTTAAACAAGCTTGTCCGAGCATTATTCAGCCACGACAGCCGGTATTGACGAAATGGGGAACGTGGCTTAAAGCTGTTTTATATTATGAGAAATTTTTGCACAATATTAATCTTAAATTTAACCCCGCAAGAAGCACAAGCAATTTCAGTAAACCAGCAGCTAGTTTCAGATACCGAAATCCGTACTCAAATAGAGAAAATTTCCGAAAATTATTCAATTCTTTCAGATACTATTTCCAAATTAAAGAACACCAAGCTTTCATTACATGAAGCGCTAAAGATATTTATAAAGCCTCGTTAGAAAATCTAACAGATAATGTAGGAAGGTTAACCACAGATAGTGCGGTTATAAATAAGAATCCCGATTTTCATGCGTATAAACAAGAGTTTAAGTGAAAACCAAGAGTGCGAATGTAATGCGAACGACTTTTTTAAATTCGCATACATCACATCATTAGGTACAAAACGCCCATTTTCCAAGTACACCAACATATTTTCACCTCGCCGTAGGAGTATGACTGAGTCATCAATGGAAGCCGTGCTAATGATATAATATTACAGGGAATTTTTGCATCAGTCTACATTTCAACACAATCAGACTAAAATATTTATATATAATATATTTATCCCAAGCCAATTGACGTTTCCTTTGTAGGCCAAGCATTTCCATTGAAGACGCAGACCTGTTAGGTCCTAGGATTTCCCGCCAATCCCGATATCTTAATCTAAGATTCTTTGGTGAGTTTCCGAGAGAAACCAATAAAGAAATAAAAACGACCATGTACGAGCTTTGTTACACTTTTTATGTCTTCTGTCTTTACTAAAACTTAGTTCCGAGCTGTGCACGTAAATTATAACGTCAAGAGTGCCCTTAGATCAAATAATTATTTCTTGATATAAGAAAACATATAAATAACACATAGACATAACGTATACGATTGCAGAGACAGAAAGATGAAGTACGTAGTTTTGTATAATTACAACTTTAAAGATCATAATTATTTTATAATGATAAGTATATGTAAACTCTGTCATGTATTTAGGAAAACACCTTTACTAACAATTTTTTTAACTAAAGAATATTGCGAAAGTCTATAAGCTGTACCCAAAACGGTAAAACTTAAAAAACAAAAATAACTCGCGTTCTGTTATATGCTGCAGATTGAAAGCAATTTTCTTGTAAGAAGCCGCGGCTTATAATGGAATAACGGGATACTTTATATGCTGTACTTAATAGCATAATCTACCGATAGCTTTCACATTTCGTTAAATCCCTCGTCTTTGATATTGATAATATTTTATCGGTTTTGCGTTCTTTTGGTAGTTTCTCCATCTTCCATATTTTTGTCATTAGTTTGAATAATCTGTTGATTAGTTCTTTTCTTCGTTTCTTAATATTTCTTTATAAAATTCGTCCAGGCCCACTGCTTTCCCTAGTTCTTCCTTTTTTATTTCGTCAATATCTTGGTTTTTTAGCTCATTTACTTTTACCTTCCCTGCTATATGATACCTCTCGCTCACTTCTCCTTCATTTGAGTCTGATGTAGATGTCACACAGTTCTCCCACTTTTTCTTATCCATATTTACCACCAAGTTTCTTCCCCTGTTATAATTTCTTATATGTCGATATAATTTAAAGTTTTCCTTGTGATCTTTTTCTATTGCAATGATGGATGGAATCTTTTAATTATGTTGTTTTTCTAGCGCTTATTAGATCGGTACTTCTTTTCTTGTTTCCTCTTGGTACTCCTTTTCACTCCTTATCCATTTCAATCTTGCCCCTTTCCTGACAATAGTTTCTTCTGCTGATTTCATGATTATATTCTTCAGATTTCTCCACTCCTCCTCCATATTTTCACTTCGATCCGTTCTACGTACTTCTTTTCTAATTCTTCCCTAATTTCACGCACAATTCAATTTATTTCACTATGTTTTATTATGGTCACATTCTCCTTATTTTAACTATTCTTATTCTCTACCATATTGAAAATTCTATTTACGACTATCTTAATTACTCGCTCTTACTCTTTTCATCTACTACTTCTAATTCCTAACTCTTCCCTACTCCCTTAGCTACCTTCCGTCTTTTTCTTGCTTTCTTCCTATTTCACCACGTTAGAATCATAATTCAATGCTTCCTTCTATATCGCAGAATATGTTTCGTCAGTGTCGACGTTGTCTACAGTACAACCTATACATATGAGATGCTGACGAGGATCCGTCACATCGAATTATAATATTCACTATTTCTCGTTTTATGAAACCTTCGTGGAATTATGATCTTACCGTCTTGAGTCTATTTTCCTCTTCTCGTTTTTATTAATCCATTGTCTGTTTGATTCCCTGCTACTCTTCATGGAATTGCCCATGTTATTTTGTGTTGTTGTTTAAGTAGGTATCGATTTCGTACTCATTCCGTACATGTAAGCCGCGCGCGGTTACAAGGTCGAACCCCTTTATCAATCGTTACTTCACCTAAACATCACTTCTTCTTTGTTTCTTATGTTCTTTTATGTACTTTTGAATCTCCTCCAATTCATGTTTTATTACTTCATTTCCCTTTCTCAATACATGGCTTTCTTCCCTTAACTTCTTAATTTCCTCTCTCCCATAATTTTTTAATATTAATATTTTATCTTTGTTTGATACGCCTCTTATTACTAAAAGAATTAACAGGCTGTTACTCGATGGTTGATACCTAACATTCGTCTTATAATGAATATGTACTTGTAAACTTAGTTTACTCTAAGGCTTTCGATACCGAGAAACTGAATTATTGCTAAGTATTTTAAGTGACATCTCCTTCAATAATAGTCTGGTTGATTTTTTTGTGAACTATGTATTTAAGTGGTAGAACACTCAGAGTTCGTGTAGATGAAATTCTTTCAAATAGCGTCAATTTAACGAACGGGGTTGCATAAGGAAGCATTCTGTTGCTATATTCTATTTATGCCTCCTTTCGTTTGAATAATTTGAGGTATTGTAAGTATCATATGTTCGCCGATCTTGCCCAACTCTATAACCCTTTTGCGATATCTGATCTTGATGAAGCCGTTAAACAAATTAATTCTGATTTGAATCACGATCTTTTATTTTCTCTAAAATACGGGCTTCAGTTAAATTCAACAAAAGTTGCTGACTAGACTAGTGCTCGTTTAGCAATATCGGATAGGGCTAAGCTTTCATTGGATAACTGAACACCAACATTGTCATCAACTACGAAAATGCTGGGGATATGAGGTTTAGGAAACGTGTTAATTCAATACTTGGATTAGTTTACACGAAATTAAAGACATTATGCGGCAATAAGGAATGCATTGGTGGGAAATTGAAGAAATTGCTGTGTAGTTCCCCCATTTCATCTATTGTGTGATGTTTAGAATATAATGACATCCTTACCTTCGATTTGTTTATGACATTAGAAGACCAGGACTCATTTCCTACGCCTTAAAATATGCGAGGTAGCTAAATATCAATTTTGCTGTACTTTCGCATCAAGTAATTATGCGAAAAACACTACAATATCTTTCCTCAAAATTACATTCAAAACGAACGTGCACCACCTTAATCTTCGATTTTGCTACTTGCTCTCTCCACTCTCGTACCACACCATCCTTTCATTGCTAACATTTATAATACCTTGCCTGATCAGGTCTATCGATACGGGTGTTTAAAGCCAGATTAAAAGCCATCTTTCTTAGGAAGCAATGGCTGCATTATTGATTTACATTTTCGAGACCACTTTAATAGATAGGTTGAAGTTAATGTGTAATTGGAGCTAAAGTATACCATCTCTACCGTATGTGTTGGCTTTAGGTTCGTGTATATATGTGTGTGCTGTTTTGGGTATGTAGATCCAAGGGCGGGGCAATTAATTTTAGTTGACCTGGATTTAATCAATTTATTTCTTAATGTACTTTTATCTAAGACAATAAATGGCCATTACTATTAATCTAACCTGTTGTATTTCATTTTTTATCGTTATTCTTTTACTTTTTGCAAAAACTTCTATCATACCTTCTTTTTTTATTTCGCTCATCTGTAGAATAGTCGTCGCTCTGCATTTTCTACAATTTTTTGTTCTTGCTTATTATTGTCTAGTTTTATATATTGTACTTAACTAATACAATATGAGTCGCCTATTTGCCGTCGCCAGAGATACTAGCCACGAGTCAATCTCTCGAATGAATTTTATTTTAATTTATTTCAGTTTTTTTATGCTCCCCGTATATGGTTGCTTTAAATTCGTACTATTTTAAGGAAAACAAATAATGACTATCAGAAAATCGCTATGGCACTATCGTTGACGGAAATCTCTTTGTGATATAATGTAAGTAAAGCTGAAATAGGACGAAAATTTTACGAAAATATTTGACAAATTCGATTTTAAAAATTACAGGTAAAAATAAGTTCTACACTTAAAATTCATTTGATCTTAAGTAACACACAGACACATTAATTTAGATAATAGTGGCATAACTATAATGTCCTTGGCTGTAATATTATTATATACCAACATACCAATTAATTTAGCAATTCAAACAGTCAAAGATAAATAGCATGAAATTGAAAACTTTGCAGAACTCCCTTTGCATGCTTTTAAACAATACCAACAACCTACTTTCAATATAGATAGACATTTTACAAAGAGATAGAAGGCATAGCAATGAGAGCTCCAATATCAATCGCACAATTAGTGATGGGAAATTTAGAAAATAATATCAAATTTAAACTTTAAACCAATAACTTTTAAAAGGTACATGGACGACTGCTTCACAATAATCCCGTCACACAAAATTGATTATATCCATAAAGAATATAAATTCCATCCATAGCTACAGTTTACAACAGAATTAGAGAACAACGGCACAACTGATTTTGTAGACTTGACTTTGATAAAAAAAGAAAAGCAAATATTAACTCAATGATATAGTGAACCGACGTCATTATGGAGATACGTAAATTATAACTCAATTCAATTATGTCATAAAACGAATGCAGTCATCATCGAGCTACTATTCTAACAGGCCCCAATTACTAACCTACTAAATACTAAATAAAATCAAATGGACATTGCAAAAAATGATTTCCCTTAAAATTATGTTAATAAAATAAAACAAAGAGTACAGAAACTGTATAATACCCAAAAAAAAAAACAAATTGACTTGGAACAAACACAAAAATACCATTTGTCAGAAAGAATTAAAAGTCTTTTACTACCATACAATATAAACATAACACATAGAACAAATACTAACCTCAGTAAATTATACACAAAAGTAAGAGTCAAAATACCGATACAAAAAAGGTAGCATCGTATATCAAATACGATGCCTGCAATGTAAAAGTATACATAGGTCAGACAAAACAACATTTAACTACGCCAGAGACGAATCTAACTGAGCGGGAAACAATTAATCACGATGGACCTCACTGATTCAAGACATTTGGACATGTCAAAACGAATTCGGCCTGCAGTAGCTTTCGGAAGAGTTTTAACATATGCTTCGACGGACATTATAATTTGTTCTACTTGGGGTAACTGGACCTTTTGATAATACGGGTTCCTCATCATTAGATAATTGGTATACTGAAAGATTTACAATAACCTTGTAAATCTGCTTATCGGGAGGTTTCTGGAGGGTGAGTTTCTGAAATTTGCGGAAATGAGTTTCGGTGATCCGTTTGAAGGTATTGTCAGCTTGTGTAGATGTGCTTCTGTCGAAGAAAGACCAATTGTCAGTGTTCAAAGTCTGTGCGAGTTGAAGATGAAGTTGCTTGAAAAAGGAATCAAGCTCAAACCAGGTCTGTTTGATTTGCCCAGACAAGAGAGATAAGCTAGCTCGGTGAGGAATACTAACCGACGCAGTGGTGGTAATGTGATGTCTAAGTTTTAGGAAGTTCGAGACGATGTTGTGATCGCGATAACGCAAAGTAAAAGTTAGGGTACAAAGAGGTTTGGCAATTTTGTGGCGCAGTTTAGAAAAAGTTTGGGATTTAGAAGAGGCAGCCTCCTCGAGAGGTGTTTGAAATTATAAGGTAGGCTTCCACGGCCAGAGTCAGTTATGGTTAATATCTTCTGGAAAGTTATAGGAAATCTGCTACCCAAACTCGTCTCGTGGAAAAATGTCTCACTTCTACTTCTTTTACATTGCAAGGACAATTTTACAAACAATTATCTGGTGCTGCTATGGGCTCTCCACTCTCGCTTGTCGTGATTATATTTTCTTGGAATCTTTAGAATCTGTTGCTCTTGACCGAAGGTATGGTACCGATATGTCAATGACATTTTTATTATCTGGCCTCATGGCAAAGACTCTTTATCTGCTTTCCTAGAGCATCTCAATCGTCAGCACCCGGACATCAATTTCACTATGGAGGTAGAACATGGTGTGCTCCCATTCCTTAATGTATTAGTCACACGCAACTCTGATCCATCTTCAAGCTCCACTTAAAAGTTTCAGAAATTCTTCCGTCTCCCAAAGGCAAATTTCCTCCCTTATTCGTGTGGTTTGGTGTATATCGCCGAAACATCCTTAAAATGTCAATAGAGATACAGGTTACTCCCTCGCAGACATACATATGTATAATAATAATTAGCATTATCAACAAAATTATTCTGATTTTTGCAAAAACGTTTGGTTTCATTTTTTTCCATGAGAGATTTAATTTATTTAAATTATCCATTACAATACTTACACCGTTATAGAGTTATTTTTATTGGCATATATAATTCTTTATAAATCGATTCAGGCCATTTCCTTACATTTTACGCAAGATTACTTCCCGTAATGGACACTTTTCTAATGCATTTGCGACTGCGCGAAATACATTTATGTACCCATATATGCTATAAAGTCGATGTTTCTATGCGCACCAGGGAATTTAAATTACATCAAGTGTACAATAACCAAAGCAACGTTGTGGGTTGATTTGTAATGCTAGGATGTGCATTTTATTACAAGGTTTGCTACCATTATTTTGCCTGTTACAAAGGGTTATACAAGTTCCCACTTATTTGTCACAGTTTAAAAACTTACCTCGTAGTGAAATAATGAATCGTTCGGTACTTTTGCTTACTTTCACTGTAAACTAAAAACCAGTGTTATGATCCTATTTGCAGTGCAATATCTCTATTTCCGTTTAAAGTTGAATAAATTCGCTTTATAGGGCCATTGATGTAACAAGGATTCTTATGTATCTTACGAGCCTGCACAAAATAATACGATCAATGCGTAACAAGAGCTATTATGTCTATGTAGTTATGTACATGCATATATGAGATCTAACAGCTTGATTCCCGGAATGCACAACTTGCGTACACGTTACGTGCAGTTGTATATGTTGGGTTAATACATGCATACAATAGTTAGTTGTCGCGAAATACATTTATTAATATGTATCATTTAATGTAAAAATAAGTAACATACATATATTCACAGACACCAACTTTATCTATTTACCTAAAGTTGATATTTCTTCAGAATTATTTCCAAAACTAAACAGTGCATTAGCATGGAATGAAGGTTTTCTGATGTAGCTGAGCAGGTTAATACTCAAGAATATTCCAAGAAATGGCCACCAGCTTCCATAGGAAGAAGATGTACATACAGCTTTTCTTAGGAAATAAAATAGGTACCTACGGTTGCATAACATAGTGTGGATACGTGAAGAATTAGTCATTAGTTGCTAGTTCCACGTGGATATGTCTACACTACGTTACAGTCAAACAATTTTTGTAAATTTTATTAACAATACCTCAAAACTTTACAAAGCTACTTTTTAATAAATATTAAATAACTTCTTCGTATCATATACTATTAAATTTTTAATGTTTGAGGTGGCATAAAAAAAGATTTATAAAAATTAAAAAATTAATTACGACGTAGATATCAAGATTTTCATTCAATACCTAAAGTACAATTTGTTTGTTTAGAAATGAGATTTTACTATTGACAATTGTTGCTCTTTGGATGAGCCTACCGTCGCAGGGAGCAATTTGGTGCTTTCACCTGACCAACTTTGCATAAAAGCAAACCACAATCATCAAAATTATGTGTGAATTCATTACCAGTTGGTAAATGAAGCAAGTTGGCTTCGTTCTCTCAACATAGTTTAACTATTAAGGGTTGGTAGCGGCCGATTTTATGCAAAATGCGCATCACTAGGCCATATACCAAAAAGAACAAGAGAGGAAGTTAATAATAATCTGATTGACAACATGTAAGAAGACTTAAATAACACAAGAAAAAATGAAAAACACCCACTTCCGTACTGAGAAATATTTTTGGCGCTGTAAAGTGAAATAAAGTGACAGACTTGAAGTGGGAAGAGAAGAAAGTTAATTTCTTAATTAACTTGGAAAGTAAGAGATGCTTCAAATACGATTGGGGAATTAATGGAGAGTGAGTTATTTTTAAGTTCTTGTTTGAGAATTTCTATGCTCTCTAGATTGTGCTTTATTGCAAAATATAAAATTTTATTATTGTCGCGATAGATATTGTGGTTATATTGATTTTGTGATCGTTGTAAGTTAACATATGGATACCACTACCTTTCCTGGTGTTGATTTTGTCCTTATTTTTCAGAAGATAATTCTTCATAAGATTTAAAGTGTTAAGTAATATTCCAAATTTAACACATCAGATTCTGTTGGGAAATTGGGCCTATGTAAGAGGGCTTAGAAATTTTCGAATAACAACTTAAAAATTTCCGAATCACATTTGAAGCATTTCTTACTTTCTAAGAGTTATTTGGTACTGCTTATTGTGATGTTTTGTGGCATGATTTAATTCCTTTTTACGTTTTCTTTCGGAACATGTAAAAATAGTCGGTGTTCTATTTAGGATAAAAAAGTTAGCATCCCTTATGGGACTATAAATTTGCAAACTTATTTTGCTCCAGGGCGTTAACTTTTAGAAAATATCGGAATGTGTATTCAACTTTTGTTCTCACCGGAAGTAACGTACACTTAATTTTCTTGCTGTATTTTTTATGAAACATTTGAATTCAGCAATTATTTTGACGTAAAGTCGATGTATTTCGATAAGTCTAAACATTTCCGATTTAAAGGTATCTTGATTTTTATGGAGATTTTCCTTCAAATAGCCAAATATGTGGACATTTTTTGTATTGTGACGCGATGCAATTTAATACCAAGCAGTAGCAAGCCGAATACTTGGCAAGGTATTAAGTTCGATAATATTACCCAATTTAAATTCTCATTATAGAAGTGTAGGCCGAGAATGCGACTATTTTTTAATTGCGCAAAGTACATTAAGCTGTCACCTTTTTTGGAATGCTCTCTGTCTAACTACATGGGGATTTTGACTGCCCAAAAGTGATTGTTGCATCTCTTCAAGCTATGACTCGTCTGCCCATGTAGTTTCTTTTGTGAAATTTTCATGATGTGATGAAAAAATCGCAATAACGCACTCTTAGAAAATCCTGTGGTTGCAAGTTTTGTACTTACTAGGATGAAAAAAGTCTCCGCTTTTGTTCTTTTAACACTCTTTGAATGGACATTTACGAGATTTCTAACGTTGTTGGTATAAAAATATCCTGTACCACCTATTTCAACAATTTCGTCATCAATTAACTCACCAATTTTCTAATTTTTGGCCTAAATTGCCTATGTTCTAGATAATTTTTAATTAACCATAGAATTACATCTTTATTTATTGGTCTCTCGATATATCTTCCCCGAAATAAAGCGTACGTTGTATCTTAAATTGTTCCAGATTCTCCTTAAATAATCAATAAATTCAAGTAATCCTCATTTGTCAGTTCTGAACATGATATTTTTCTTATACGTTATAAAAGATTAGATTAAGAAATGTGCCTATGACTCCAAACGCTAGATCATTCTGAAATATTTCCCATAAACGAAAAGTAAATGACAAAATAGATGCTCGAATGATAATCGGTGAAATAAATGGCAACAGTCTTGAATTAGGAGCTATTTATTCTATCTTATTGTATAACAGCCAGTTTCTCATCTTTCTCAAAGCTACAATGAACAAATTTAATAAAACATCGAGTTTTATGGTTTGCAATTCTGCACATACTTTAATACAAAAAGTGGTTGACTATGAATAAAGTTTCATAGTCAACCACTATGACCACAATAATAAGAGATATGTTAATATTCAAATGTTAAATATTAAATTGAATTGAATATTTTCATTGAAATGACAATTTAAATTGAAATGAAAATATTGATGTTCCTTATTTGGAAACTGAATGTAAGCGTATATGGTGCGGACTCGTGCAAGCAAGGATTCTTCATTATTACAAAACTTCTTCTGTATAGATATGTCATGTTAAAGAGTTGTATGGATGTATGTATATTACACTATAAATTTAAGAATATAAAAATATTAAAGTTTGTAAAAGTTTGAAAATAATTAATAATAGTAATTTGGACAAAGTAAGGTGTACAATAAAGAGACAAGTGCAACAAGCTCTATCAAAATAGAGTAGCCAATTACAATTGCAACTAATATGTATCAAAAATTACGATTTTATGTCATTATTGATACAAATCAACTTTGTTATAAAATTATAAAATAGTGTTGAAAACAGTGAAATTAATAGATACAAATACAACACTAATTAAAAACAAAAAAAGAACAGGAACATGTCCTAAGCATGTAACAATATGTCATAAAGAGCACTTACATTGTCAATGTCTATTCTAAAATTACAAGTTTTGTTAATTTTGATGTTAAACATTTTTGATAGTAGGTGTTTTTTATAATGTGGGACTTTATCAACAATATTAATATTTGAAAAAATTAATATGCGATAAGTATTTATAAGATGTGTGGACAATCCAGTGTAAATTCTCTGCATTGCTATGTTGTCGTATCCCATTTTTACTTTTTTGGAATATCTGACCTATGTAGGAAACATTACAACCTATACAATTCATTTTATAAACGACATTTATTAAATCAAATTTATTAATTTTGTCTTTGTTGTTAAAAATGTTTAATTTACTTAAAGTGTTTAAATTGTAAGTAACAATACGTTAGTTATTAAAAGACTCATTAATTTCTGAAGTAAGGTTAGAATATTAATTAATTTGTATGTAAACCTATGTTCTTATTAAGGTTGGAATCTATAATATTATTATTTAAATCTAGAAGCTTGTCTATGGGATTAAAAGGATAATCATTAGATCTTCTTTTGCTATAACGGATGATTGAAATTGTAATTAAGTAATCTATTTTGTGTACAACTTCGTCTTCAACGTTCCACTGTTATTAATAATTTAAACATTTAAAAAGGGTAATTGATTATTATTTTCAAGTTCTATAGTGAGCTTTAATCTACTGTGGACACTACTGAAAAGATTTATGTTTTGGAGTTAATCTTTAGGAATAAATCTTTAGGAATAATCATAAAGGAATCATCTCCGTATATTACTAAGAAAATTACAGCAAATGTAATAGTGTTAAGCACTTTTCTAAACACATGGTCAATAGTTAAATCACCTAGAATGGGGTCCAAAGGATCTTCCATAGGACTATTATAATTTTGTTTATAAATGTTGTTGTTATATCGAAAATAGTTAGAGTTAAATATCAAAGATATGCCGCCAAGAAACAGTTAGAAATGGATGGAGGTGAAATCTTGTGCATGGGCCCATCTGTCAGTAAGTTCTTGAAAAAGTAAGTCTTTAGATAACTTGGTAATTGAGTAAACGTCTAAAGAAACCATGATACGGTCATGAGATACGGTTAATAGTTTCAATCTAGAAACCAACTCCAACTGAAAGTACCGCGTAAATGTGTCAAACCGTTACAAAAATGTCACATAAACTCAGTTTTTGATAGTAACTGTGTGGCAATTGTAGTTAGCTATATTTTAATAGAGCTTGTTATACTTGTCTCTATATTTTGCTCACTACTTTATTGATTTTTAAATTTATTCTGTAACACACATACATTCAAACAATTTTTTAACAAGAAGTATCTACATAGACGAAGTTTTGTAATAATGCAAAATCCTCGCTTGTACGAGTTCACATCATTCACATTTACATATATTCTCACTACAATTTCCAAATAAGAAACTCCTATTTCAAATCTAACTAGCTAATAATTTTTTTTAAGAAACATTAACCTTCTCTGATAATTAAATTGACCAATTTCCCTCAAAAAATAATTTCTCACATTGAGAATGCTCTTCATTATTGAAACAATCTGAAAGGCTTTCATGCAGATTGCCATTAACAATGTACGTGCCTCCGAAAAGGCGTTCCCCTTAATATACGCACCTACATAACTCTCTTGGAAGCTATCAGCAATAATTCTTACAAAGGGTAGAAGTAAGGAAACTTATAGAGATCACCTAACCCGTATAAAAGAATCCTTACTTCAGGTTAAGGAGTACCTCCAATAGCAATGGCGTATTGACAGCTAATAAAACTATTGCCGGAACCTTTGCCAATTTTTAAATAGAAAATAAGTGCGTCTTTAATTCAATATTTCCTGTTTAATTCAATTACTTTATTCAAAATTACATACTTATTTGTTCCAAAAATCAACAAACGATTTTAAATATTTAAGAGTCCAATGGGAAGCAATGAATGCTAGAACTGTTGAAACAAACAAATCGAACTACTTGTGCTTACCGAAAATTCGTGAAAACCATTTACTAGCAGTTGCAGAAAAGGATTGCCAAGTTAGGTGGAAAAGTTATCGCTTGTTTGCTAGTGTTTTCGTTACTGCGATATTGCGCCTGTCGTGCGTGTCGTGTTATGTAGGTCAGTTTGCGGTGAACTCGGTTAGTGAGTGAAATAGCGTGGTAGTGAAATCTCATGTAAACCTTGCAAACTTTATTATTGGGAACAGAGAACCAATACCTTATTTTTTTTTTCAAAGAATCTAACAGGATTACTATTATTAATGCTTTACTTATTATATCCCGTACCTTCAATCACGGCAATAGGTTCATGTATTTTTAACCATCACGGATAATTTCTTTCTGAAATCAGGTTTTCGTAAGAAATCTATTGGTAGAAAAAGATAGAAAGTGTTCTATAAAACAAATGGCAGTGATACACAGTGCACAGTGGACCGGCTAAAGAGATTAGGGCGACATAAATTCAAATTTAAGGTATTTCCTAGAACCACAATTAAGTGTTTTCACATCTCTCATGTAAATATTATACCGAGTAATTTCCCTAATAATCTCTAAATCTGCTTATTTAGTTCTAAAGCTAAATGAGTATGTGAAATCAAAATTGAAATTACTAAAGAACAAGATCTCAAAAGAAAATTAGATTCGTTAGCTACAAAACAAGATGGGAAAAAATGCTCAAAAGGTCGTGAGGTGTTTATTAATAAGTACGGGGAATGGGTAAAGCAAGGTTTCGAGTCACCAGCTTCGCTAAGAATAAAAAGAAAACAGAGGCCAAGGCGACCGCAAAAATCGGAATTTGATGCAATTTCTCTTCCCACTAAAGAGAGGAGAATAGAATCACCGGGAAAAAGCTTTTCAGTCGAAGAATTATCTTTTGCTGCTAGTACTTAGAAAGAATAACGGCAATATTCTTAAAGGAAGCTACCCTAGCACCGGGTAGAGGAAAAAAATAGGACAAATATTGCAGTGCTACTGAGAAAGGTTCCAAATTTAGTGAAGATTATCATTATTTGTTATTATTTCATTTTGAAAAAAAAAACATACGAGATATTAAAAAAAGCTGTAAATAGTATCCAGGTTCAAATTCGAATATCTTACTCACGTTGCTTGTAGACTTGACATCAAAAATGGCAAGTGCGTGGACAAACAGCCAAGATTTATTGGCAGCAAAATTCAAAAGGATTTTGCTGCCTCAATGTGAATCGCTCTGCATATGGGAAATTATTTAATAAAAAGGCAACTTAAAAACAGAAATTCACATGTCTCACGATTTTCCATTAAACTGTTTAGTTAAAACTGAATACATAAAGTGTCCTAATGGTATGGAAATGTAGAATTGTATCTATTGTGTAAACAGTATGTCAACATTTTCAGACAATGTAGTGGACGTGGTAAACTATCTTTTTGATGATTGACGATTATTCGTTTTCTCGTTCTACGCTTCAATCAAGAAATCGATGGATATCAAGCAATTAGTAATTTCCTCATATGATGGTTTGTCTGTATATGAACCAAGCATTTTCTAATTCATTTCAAACACATACCAAAACTGGCTTGCGTCCTGCAGTTTAATTATAAAGAAAGCGACAAGTACACCAGTAAATAACTTACAATTACATAATTTTGTCCACAATTACATAATGCACCAGGATTTTCAATTTCGTAAAAGGTATAAGGTACAAAACTGCACTGAATTCTTTGATAATTTTCTCAGAGACTATTTGTTTCTTATACATCTTGCAACATATAAAAATTCCAATATCCCCTGCGCTTTACGTGCTCTGTATTTTATTTAAGCAACAGAGGGCTTGAAGAGAATAAAATTTCTACATACAGAATGCTGAAGACGCCAAATGTACCCAAGTTATATTAGTTCTCGTCTCTGTGGTCTACCGTTTTTACTGGATAAATTGACTTTCTTTGAAACACAAAAATGAATATTAGTTCTACTAATTGGATAAAAAAATGTAAAGGAGTCTGTGACAGTTATTAAACCGATACGTTTTCTTCCAGTTTATGCCAGTTCACACACCACCGAACTTTTCTCTCCCGTTCTGCAATTGTTACATTTTTTTGAGCAGTAATCTGATCCGATGTATTTTCCTTATGAAGAAGGGAGATCGCACTATGTATGCATAAAAAATAACTTATTACGTAAAACAGTTCCCCCTACATAAAAATAAAAAATATAAAATCAGTGTACCACAACGAACGACAATGTTCTCATGACCCTGGGCGTATATTTAGTAAGGTTGTGCAGTAGCAATAATTTTTTCTACTCACTGCTGTAACCGAGCTTCAATTACTTTTCGGCAGTTTTAGGTAAGAGGGATTACACTAATTGGTCGCAAATCCGATCTAGTTCGATTATGTTGTGAAGGTTGCAAATATGTAGAGATAACAATTAACACTGACAATAGACGATCAACCTCCGCATATATTAAACCCCACGAAAAAATCTATAAACAAAAACATTTAGACAAATTAGGTTATATATTTTAGTAATAGAAATTGTTTTCTACAGTACTACTGTCCTAAAAATAACGAAAACTACCGAAAGACAGACGAGCGCAAGGACGCTAAGACAAACGAGAACTTTAGGGCTAACCGTTATAGAAAATGGACGCGTTAGGAAATCAATTGTATTCAAAAGTAATTTAATTTATGAATTTATTATTAATTAATTATTAATATTAACGGACAGAGGCACAGGAGCCTTTGGTCACTGCGACCTTAATAGATCTATTGTAACAAAATACCCTTATGAATGTTAGAGAAGTTGGAGGCTCTTAATAAACTTTAAAATTACCCTAGGATCTTCGTCCCTCAGTTCAGTGGGTGTTAAGAACAGTTTACTAAAATATTGTGGTCGAGTGCGACTGATGGCAACACAATTACATAAAATGTGTTCTGCCGTTTCTAGATTTTCTAGACATAGACGGCATATTTGATCCTCAACTTTTCCTAAATTGAATAGGTGATATTCTATGGCTGCATGACCTGTCAGAAATCCCGCCAGTAATCTAAGGTCCCTTTTGCTGAACGATAGCACTATTTTTGCTGTCTTAGGCAAGCCTGATATAAATGCTTTCGCCTGTTTTTGTCCTGGAACATTGTAGTACAGTACGAAGTCTTTTGATCGTGCTCCCATACTTTTATTACTTGTCTTATGTGGCTCTCTTGTAGGCCACAGAAGGGCCGGGACCAATGAAGGGCATGTTTGCTGCTCGATCCCTGGCCTCGATCCCTTGATGGCTTGGGACCCATCGCAGGGTAATGTGGTTTTTATGTCCCAGTTTCCTTAAATTGTGTATACATTCGTGATTCAGACCAGATTCGTATGAATAGCCTTTAGAACTGCCTGACTGTCACTGAATATAGTTATGATTGCGCCCCGTATCCCTGTCTCGAGGTTCTTTAAGACGCACAAGTTCAAAGCAGAAATCTCTACTTGAAATATGTTAGTGTGGAGTCCCGTAGGCAAAATCCCCAGGCTGCATTCCCTTCATTCTGCTTAGGGTTAGGACATTCAATATGGCCTACTACTGAATGTAGATGTGAAGCGGCGTTAGCTTCAGCAGGACTTCCAGGGCTGCTGTGGGACACGTACGCATCACACCTGTGATGTTGAGACAAGCCAGCCTCTGAATTTGTTGAAGCTGCTGTTGCGCAGTCTTTTGAATTGTTTTTGGCCACCAAACCAAAGAGGCATAGGTGATCATGGGTCTAATTATTGCCGTGTATAGCCAGAAGTTCATTTGAGGCTTAAGACCCCAATTCTTACCTAGTAGCCTGCGGCACACTAATGATGCCGCAATGACTTTTTTTCTGTAAGTTGGATATGTGGTTCCATATTAGTTTTTTGTCGAACGTGACCCCAAGTATTTAACTTGATCACTGAAATTAATCGTTTTCCCGTCAATGGAGGGTGTATTTAAGCAGACCTTCCTTTTCCTTGTAAAAGGAACGATTTTAATCTTTTCCGAGTTTCTGCGTAGGTTATGATTCTGACACCACTTATATGTATCGGCCAAAGCTCTTTGCATAAATTGTAATAGCAAGACCATCTATAAGACGGGCAGGTGTATAAGCAGCTGCTAGCTTGATTAGCTAGAACAGACCACCGTCACCATTAGTAGCCCTTAGCCACGACGCGATAGCTGGACAGGGAGCCTGTTTGTCGTCAGGCAAGTCTAGATCCGACATTTTCAGTTTTAAACAGGGGCACCTCTTGAAGGCTCGGCATATGCCGCGATGTCAGTCTTGAGATGCAAGCAATCATCTGACTGCTGCATAGTCGAAAGGTATAGGCCAAAGCCTGATCCCACAAGCCCACAACACTCTCACTCCCTAATTTATAAATTTTGTATTCAAAATATATCTCAAAGTTCCATCTTGAGTCATTTTAAAGAAGACAAGTCCAGTAAATATGTAATTTATGATGTAAATATCAAATATATTCTTTCTCGTTTGTATTTTATTTATTCTATCGCAGAAACAGCGTCAAATTTATACTCCCGAACTCAGAGGAAGAAGCTTCATGTGTACATACCACCTAACACGAACGCTAATACATTTGCAATATGTTAATTCACTACCTACAAAGATCTGTATTGTTTATGTGACAGCTCGCAGCGATTGTCTAACATTGTATTAATAGCATCGAAGCCTGACCAAGCCGACAATAATAGAAATAAGCGATCACTACTGGAACTATGCATTACAACACGATTAATCAGATGCTCTAGTGGTCACACCTAATCTCATTTCCTTCGATGAAATTACTGAGAACGAACAGTATATACGAATGTATCTTTGTTAGGACGAAATTGCACTGTAGGACGTTTTCTTATCCACCGACCACAACACCCACACGATCACTGCACAACACTGATATTAAGAAGGATATTAAGGATATATAGTAGCAAGTAAATAATTTATTGATATCCAGTAGCATACGTTATCTTGTACAATGTAGTTGTACAGTACTATGTAGAGTTTAAAGTACAACAAAAATTAAAATGAAATAAACCTGTTAGTATCAATATGTAGCCTAGTAAAAAAAAATAAACAAAAAAACTCAAACGAACAGAAAGACATATACATCTACAAGTGTCACTGACAATTTAAAAGTCTCTTGCTCTTCTCTTAAACTGAATTTCGGGGGAAAATCCCTAATGGCCATAGACAGACAATTGAAAGGTCTTGAGGCCATGAAGTTTGTACCAGATTTTAATTCTGTGGTAAGGAATCGTGATGTTATGTTTGTTGTGCATACCATAGTCATGGATGCTAGAAAGGACTGGGAAAGTTTAAGAATGCATAGACATTAAGTAGGCACTTAAAAATATAGCAAGATGCCCTCGTGTTACATTTTTGTGTCTATATTTTGAAATTTTCAAGAGTGATCTGCAGCTCGTTATAGATGTTACACCAGTGATTGCTCTAACAGTCTGCTTCTGTTACGAAAGCATTCTCCTTGCTGTTGTCGATCCACTCCATAAGATTATACCATAAGTGGCGGTACTGTGAAAGTAACACTCCATTAAAATGATGGTATCGGGAATAATCAAAATCACGTTATTTCATCAAATCAAGTTATTTTCGAAAATTTAACTTTTAATTACATTTAATTTTTGTTAAAAAATGCACAAACACATTAGCATGGTTAGTATTATTTAGAAATTACTTTAAAGCAAGTAAAAAAAATATTTCAATCTAAACAATACCAAATTGAAAACTATTTAGAAGCTGATAAAACGTATGTGTACATTTGAATATTCTCATTTAGTAACCTATTATATAATTTTAAACTGCGCGCTTTTGTAGCCAACATAAAAACAAAAAATATCCCATCGGAGATGTATTCATACACACAAGTGATACCGTTAGCAATAACTGCACTTTTTAGTTGTTTGTTAGAAGAAAAATAGAGTCCATTAGAGATTATTGCATAATTACAAACTTCTGTCTTCGGTTCTAGTTTTCTTTTCCTTTGCGGAAGCAAAGGAGTAACCCATGCGAATTTAAAGAGGATTTCATATCAGAAGACTGATCAAAAAGAATTTGCAACGTTTATAAGAGGAAAGAAATATATTTTTAGAGCATTTCAGAGCATGGCCAAGTGCGTCAATCTTGGTCGCGAGTAAGCGAACTCCGGATACCTGGCGGTTTCAACAAGGCTTGCCCCCCTAAACAGGTAATAGGATATGTGAGCACTGTTTCGGTTGACCTGTAGAGCTTCCTTGCTCGTGGGACCAACATGGTACCAGACAAACAAAATTTTAAAGAGTCGATGCCACTCCAAGTGCCTCAGAGGAAGAAATGCCTCTTCTACCAAGTCCTGCAAGAAGTGCAGAGGAAAATTCTCATTGCCTCCACTTCTTGTGATAGTAACACATCCAAATCTACTTGCATACAGTTAGAGGAGTCTATCACGAAGCTTCTAATAGCGGTAGATAAGAACCGGCTTAGTGGTGCTGGCTGATAAAGCAAGGGCTCAAACCCGAAGAAACCCTAGAGAGAGTCCTACAACCGATGGAGACTGAGTAAAAAAGGCAGAAGAGGCCTAGATCAGAAGGTTCTGACAAGAAGCGAAAGATTGCTGGCAGTGGCCAAACTACAAGTGGGACCAAGGTTTCACGGGCGCAAACCCCTTCGGGTCCTAGCTTCAAAGACGTCCTTCAAGGAAAGAAGGTGGGTATACTCCACCACGCTTACCCAGAGATGAACCTCTCAACAAACCAAATGAAGGTCATTGAGGAGGCGATACTCCAAAAGATCATCGACACCGAAGGAGAAGCCGTGAAACCTAAATTTCTACCTTCAAGGCTGCGTGGCTTGCGGTAAACTGCGCTGATGAAGCCACAGTTGAGTAGCTGAAGGCAAACACTGCCGCGTTGCAACTTTGGGAAGGAGCTCAACTAAAAGCCCTAGATGACAAAGAGCTGCTAAACGGGACCATCCTAAACGTCTACTTCCCCAACAGCGTGGAAGACAGCAATGAGAAGATCCTCAAGCTGGTTAAAGGCCAAAACGTAGGCCTTGACACGGGTGAATGGAGGATACTGAAAAGTGAGAAGGAGGGAAAAATTTCTCACCTTACTATGGCAGTATCCCTCCTTTGAAAACCTTAAAAAGGCTGATTTTAAAATCAACTACAAGTTTGGCCAAATGACGATGAGATCTAAGAGCTCGAAAACGAAGCCTAAACCTCAGATGACTCTGATATGTCATGCAGCCCTAAAATATCACCTATTCAATCTAGGAATGCTTGATGATCAAATATGTCGTCTATGCCTAGAAGATCTGGAGGCGGCTGAACACATTCTATGTAATTGTGTTGCCATCAGTCGCACTCGATAACAACACTTCAGTAAACTGTTCCTGGCATCTACTGAACTGAGGGACAAAGATCCTGGAGTAATGCTAAGGTTTATTAGGAGCCTCTATTTTCTGTAGCACATATAAGGGCGTTTTGTTACAATAGATCTATTAAGCTCGCAGTGACTAAAGGCATCTGTGCCTCTGCCCAATAATACTAATACTAAATACATTATTGAAAATTAATGGACTTGTGATTATGCTTAATTTTATATTTCACTCAAACTTGTAACATCTCAATATACATACTTATTAATACAAAAAAAAAAACAATTGACTTAAAGGTGTTAACATATTTGAAATAGTATCGCGTACAACTGTTTACAATAGTGCTAGTTTTCTTAAATACTTAAATTCTTAAATTCTTAAATAATATATATATATATATATATATATATATATATATATATATATATATACAACTAATTTAATTCCTTGTCTACCACAGTGATTTCATTCCTGGCGTAGAACTCGTGGTCTAGTTGTTAGCATGCCTATCCGCCAAAAGGAAAATGTCAGGTTCGATTTCTCACCGGGCTTGATATTTTTCAAAAATTTTATTACGTTGGAAATACTAAGGAAATCACGAATTTCCATTTTGCCGACGGCAGCCAATATATATTAATCGTACTCTCTGTTCATCACTGTTTTCTAGTCTATCTTGCGCACCATCATGTACGTTTTTGATAATTAGTATTCCGCCAATGTGACTTTCGATGCCATTGTATAGAGATAGTCCTCAGACATTTGCAACAGCATCCGCTTTCCACCTGACTTGAATTGATAAGGAACTTATTCAAATTGTAAAAGCAAAATATGGTAATGATCGGACGAGTTCGTTTCTAGAAATTGTGAAAACAGCTACCATTTCTAACCGACAGCCATTTAGATACGCAATCCCTACAGCAAATATCACTTAATACGTATTCTGTTAAGCTAAGCACATTACTAATAATGGAGCGCTCTTTGAAGAGGGTTACCGATCCTATCGCTTCATAATACGCCAACTTCGTTATATCAGCACAGGAGTATATTCCGCGAGACCGAGTGGCCTATTTGAATGTAAATATTGCTGTTTTTTTAATGTTCCATACTCTTACTTGAAGTAACGATGTCACATTGCAAGCAACGACAAAAACTCGCCAGAATATAGATAGAAAGTACTGATTCTTAGCGGTAAGTATTTAAGAAGATTAAAACGGTGGGAAAAGGGACAAATTGCGTTTTTTCTTAGCGCTTTCTTATATTGCTTTCGTAATGTACTTCCTTGATAAGAGAAATAATAAGATATACAATACTTCGGATAAAAATTAAAATAGACTATACTAGATTTGTACTAGACCCTGTAATATTTTGAACTGCTTTATTAGTCATTAAGCATAGCGAATAGTTCTAATTTTCTCCGGGATAGGAATTGTTTAACAAATCCTAGTTTACTCCGCAGTAAAGTTGTAGCTTTCAAAAGCCAATAATGGCTTTCTTCTTACAGCAGAAAATTGGGAGGAAGCCCGTGGAACACCATACGAACAACGTTGTATCCTTAGGGGTCTCAATTAGTTTATCCCGCCAAAACCGCACCGAAATCGAAACCCACGAGAGAAAATACCCACACTTTTTACTTCCGTATAACAAAAACTACCATGATGAAACGTCTAATTGAAGGCAATCTCTACGTACAGTGCTTTATACAGTAAAAGCTCTCACGATTCCAACTCTTTTGTCCGGTTATGAAGAATGTGAAACAAAATAAAAAAATATCTTTTAAACTTTTAATCAAAAAATTCAAAACTGCGTCTACATAAAATTTCTGTTTTTAAAAGAAGTCAGATACTTCTGCCTGTTAATTTTTGTTTATTTTTTTTTTTGAACAAACAATTTTCAAAATGTTTGGAAAACTTACTACGAACTAGATTTTGGATCGCTTTTAATATGTCAGCGTAGGCTCTTCAATCCCATTTTCGCTACTTACTGTAACACTAAGCAGTTCCTCTCTGGCCAATTGTGATGTCTAAGATTGCATTCTCTTGAACTTGAGAATTTTTAAAATCTGCTTTGGAATAAGTGACTGAAAATTCTGAGGTGAAGGAGACATCATCCATTTCTAAAAGAATATGTTTTAAAATCAAATTGTGGTAAAAAAAAAAATTGAATTATCCCTTAGCCCATGGGCTGACAAATAGATGTCGTATTTGGGGGCAGAAAATGATTTTAATATTTTTTAAGTTTAGCTGTCTTGGATGTGATCCAGCATTGTCCGAAAATAAGCAACATTTTTCGCTAATAAAAACCCATCCGTCTGTCCAGGTCCAGAAGCCAGCTGACCATCGTAGCTCTTGTCATCCACGCCTTTTCTATTGAAGTCTATGTGGCCGCCAAATAAGTAAGTGGCACACTTTTCAAACCCCCTGGCCCAGCAGCCTTCCCGATTGCTAAAAGGTTTCTTTTTGTCTAGCCATACTGGCACAAAACAATATGACCAACCTCTCTTTTGACAATTTACCGCCAACACATTTTGCCTTTCATTGTTGGAGTTTTATCTGCAGGTTATCACTGCAGATTGCAGTTATTGGATTGCAAAAGGTGTAAAAAAATGTGCAGAACATCTGCCTCTTGTAAATGTTGGAAAACAAACTGGAGCAACGCAATATGATAAGCAATCATTTATGTTGACTTTCAGACATACACTTATAAAATTTTAATGAAATACTCCAACAATTTAGGGGTGGTGCATTTTTAATTGCAGCCAGTGTATATAGAGGACCGCCCTTCACCGAGCTGTAGGCTAGTTCGGGTCACGGACAAGATCTTTAATTAGAGACCCGTTTGGCCCGCCGGAACCGCTGGATGTGGTGATATTTTCTGCAACAATAACTGAATCCGAGGCTGATGAAATTATTCGGCCAACAAGAGACAAAGTATAGCTAAAAGGCTGCGGTCTAGCTCTAAGAAGGGACAGTGAATCGCGAGTGTAAAACAATCTGTAAAATTTGTTTATATTATTTGTGCGTACCATGTCAACATCTACTCGAAATAATCATCATTTCCCTCTGCATACAGACTGTGGAGCGATTCCTTATACATATTTTGCAGGAATAGTATTTTGCGTGATATCCAAGATTCAAGTTGCGATAACAAATTCATGCAGATTCTTTTAAAGATATTTCCGTTTGACCAAATTGCATAATTTTAGTTCTCAGTATGCCCTCTCTTTAGTGCTGAAAAACTTAGTCTGCAAAATATAAATTAATCTACTAATCTAATCGACATTTGTTAGTTTATTTTCGCTCTTCATTATTTATACTGCTGGAAAATTGTGGAAACTTTGAATAAATATGAAACTATACCCATAAAGTAAGCCTCAAATGACCGTCTTATCATATACAGTATTATATGGAACATTCTGTATAGTATTATTTGATTTCTACATCCAAAAGTCAACCAACATAATATAGGTTTATAGGAATATTTTTAATGGAGTATGAGATATTTATAACTTTATCATTAATGGTCTAAATTTTGATACGTGTATTTGCTTAAAAACAAAACAAAATACCAATACATTTTAGCAATCTACACATTGCAGAAGGTCGCCTTCAAAATGTGCAGGCTATTTAGTATTGAACACCAAATACCATATTCAAGCGTCACTCACGTTTCTTGAAATGGCTGCATACATTTTTTCTTTAAATAGCTGTATCCATCATTTAAGAAATTTCTATCTCAGTAAACATCTGAGATATAAACTTCTAAATTAAACTCGAGTCCCACGTTTGGATATTCTATGGTTTCTGGTGTTAATTAAACAATAAACAAAAACTACTGACATTGATGATTTTAGACTTGTTGATTTGTATTCAACTCATATTACCTGCTTTGGTTTATTTCTAGATGGAGAGACTAAAAACTTAGTGACATACAATGCATTGTTCTATTATGTCGTCAGAAAATGTTAGTGTTGGAGCCTGTTTTAAATATTTCAGGTGCGCCATAGCTATTTTCAGCTGTGCACGGACCCAGGGATAATAAAGTAATACAAGCATCGAGGGAACAGCATCTCTATGTAATAATTCATGATTAAATACGGTCCACCACAACTACTACTATTACAATAAACGATACAGTTAGTAATAATTAAACAAGATACCAACATCCACAATATGTAGGCGTGCAGTTCGCCGTTTTACGATTAATCAGTACACCTCTGTGGAACGTGGTAGCTGTAATTGAAATGGTCGTATATGAAAAATGAAAAAAACGAAAATGAAGGTAACATATACGAATGTGAACATCTACTCAAAAATACTCTGCTCATTAAAAATATAGAAATCAATAGCTACATCGATCTCTACATAAGTGAACAGTTTGTAATGCCACTCATTCTGAGAGCGTAGCAGGCTTCCACCAGTGACATCACACTGATAGTAAATACTAATGAAATAAGCGCAATTTAAAATTTCAGAAGGTTGGGGCATCCTGTGGAGTAAATATTAGGTCCATTTTTCACATCATATTCAAGAATGAACCTATATACAGGTTGTTCAATTAGAAAGCATCTCTAATATCCACATTATTAAAATACTAGCAAATTGCAGTTTGTTAAAAATGGATCCAAATGGTCCATATGTGCCCAAGTGATTAATTTCCGAAGGTAACATTGTTTGCATTATAAGGCGAAATACGCCACAGAATGGTAATCATTTTAACCGTGCGTTAGTGAGATGGTGTAAATAATACCATTACTGAAATATTTTCTAGTACTATGTGTATGACAAAAAGTTACGCGATGGGCTGTATACCTACCTATTTGTGTTTAGTTATTGTTCTTTTATATAATTATACTTTTCGGTTGCTAACATTTTGATGTAGAAGTAAAACGCATTATTCATGTACACTTCATGCCCCAACTTATTAACGCAGTTAGTAAACGATCTATCCATCTTACACGCAGAGTTAGTACATGTAATCACACATATACTCGAAGTAAAACAATTAACGAAGGATTCGGGAACGCCTATTGAATGTTGGACAAATTCTATTCGTGACAAAATGATTACAGATATCACAGAGTAAGTGTAAAAAGGAAATAATGACTGAAGTAAAGGCTTTACTTGGTTTGTTATATCTTGCTGGTTTAATTAATGTAGCAGGCAGAAAAGATCTTTGGACAAGTGCTTACCATCAACTCAACTGCTCAACTTGAATCTACAGGAAGATCCTAAAGTCAGTTCCGATCCTAAAGTCAGTTCCGATTCTAAAACGAATTTCCGTTGTACATATATTTTCGTTATTTAACTTTTAGTTATTACATTTTATTTTTAAAATAAAACGTTTTGAGCGTTCTTTTTCTTCTATTTCTTGATAGTATGATTGAATACTATCAAGAATGAAAAATAGAAGTTCCGCACCTCACTGGATTAACGGTGTCACAAAAAGACGGCAGGGTAACGACGGGTCAAAGATAATTGAAAAAAACAATGCGACCCAATCCATTTCGTATTTGGTGATCGCTCGGAAGATAAACTTCCCGAATGTAATTGGTCTAAAGAAGTAATTTTTATATTACCCAACCAATTACCACCAATTTCCAAAAAAGAAAACAATATATTCAACATCGTTTCCGTATTTCTATCAAAGAAAAAAAAACAAGGTACACGCAAAGAAATTCTGTAGAAGTGCTCTACTTTAGCACACTATTACCGCATCGTATCCAAACAAGGAGTGTAAGTGAACCGTTTCTCTCTACAGAGTTACCCAAAATCAATCTTCATCGTGCTGGCTTTCTTGTTAATGTATTTCCCTAATGTATTCGTTGAAACACCCTATTAATTTCATAAAGGAATCTCGCTAAAAAAAATTCACAAAAGAAAAACTTTTTGCGTACCAACACAAAAATTCATTTTTCTCTATTTTCCTTAAGTTTATTTTGTATTTTTACAAAGCTCTGTAAATGGAGTAAACTTTTCCCTTCAGCGTCAGAAAATCCAGGCGAGTTGCGTAGAATTGTTTTGAATAATAACAGGGGTGACGCACTGAATGGGTAACGCCAGATGCAGGATTCCCAGGTAAGATCTTTATGGAGATGAAGGCACTGGTCTTATTGAATAGGTAATCTAAAAAATACCGAGAAGGCGAAGAAAGAAAAAAAAACGCGAAAAAAGGCTTTTTATGCTCTATTACATGTTTGACCAACACAGTTTTAGTTATAGGGTGGAACAATCCTTTTCAAACATTTTAAATGTATAGTAAATAATTTGATTGTATACCTATACATGATTTGTCGAAAGAAAACTGTTCTTTTTAATGTTTGAAAAAGAACCGTTTTCTTTATCCTTCTACTTTATAATATTCATGTCAAAATGGCCTCAATATTTTTTAAGCTTAACTTAATCAAAGGTATCAAATAGCGATACAATTTCATAAAAGTTACTATTATACCATATCATGTCGACAAAACTCATTGTCAACCTTCATTCGTCAGGTAAATTCTTTCGTAACCGTAATGTTTTGACGACAGATTCAAGACCACGCTTAAAAGGTAGATATCCTGGGAATGGCGATTTCATGTGTATTTTTTAAAAGGAAGGCTATTTGTGTAGATAACGTTTAGCTTTTGATGCTGATAATGGTAGCCATGTGTACAGTACATCTGAAAAGTTGAAACGCCCAAGTAATTTAATGGCAGTTGTGTGGCTTTTACAATGATCTTGAAAAAGTTTCTTTTTCAACTACCAATATAGTATTTTTTCTTAATTCTTGAATAGGTGTTATCATTCTCTAAATGGCATTTGAAATTTTTAAAGAAAATTTCAAAATTTAAAAAGTTTATTCATAAAAAATAATTATAACAAGTTTTGAAAACATTGGCGTTGGATGTCACGATGTCGCGATATCTCACTGGCCACTCGATTGATCCCCTCAATCCAATGATTTGGAAACGTGTTCCCAAGATATCCACGTGCATCTCTTATACAATGCTGAGGGGCCTCATCCTGCTGCATTAATATTTTCTCGTTGGGTAAATCGGGATTTTCGTAATTGAGGTAGAGCCAACTCAAAAATTAGCTCGTCCCTTAAAAACTGTACCTTTCTCGCCTAAAATTATTATTAAAGAAGAAAGGTCACCGATTATACCCGCCCATACATTTACTTTCTCAGGATACTGAGTATGTGTTTCACGTATCCACTGTGGATTCTGATATGCCCCGTATCTACAGTATTGTCTATTGACAGTTCTATGTAAAGTAAAGGGTAGCCTCGGCGGAAAATAACATATTTTGAATATTATTATTATTATAAATGAATATATTTTAATGAACTAGCTACCACCAACCACTATGTGTATACGCGTTTCACTGTATGACAGCTCATGAGTACACCTATGTGGAAGGTCGCAGCTGTAATTCAAGTTCGCGCATATATACGATGTTCAAGCTAATTTGTTCGGATGAGAGTATCTAATTAAGGATACTCTAATCACGGAGATTGTCGAATTATATATATTACATCGACCTCTACAGAATTATGCAGTTTTTGCCACAGAATCTGCGAGGGTAGCACTCTTCGACTTCGAGGCTAGCACATCCAGGGCAATTGGATGGTGGTAGCTGGTTCATTAAAATATATTCATTTATATTAATTGCCCTGGGTGTGCTAGCCTCGAAGTCGAAGAGTGCTACCCTCGCAGATTCTGTGGCAAAAACTGCATAATTCTGTAGAGGTCGATGTAATATATATAATTCGACAATCTCCGTGATTAGAGTATCTTTAATTAGATACTCTCATCCAAACAAATTATTATTATTATTATTATTATTATTGGCCTTGGTGCTATGCCATCAGCCTCTTACAAACAATAGCCAAATATATAAATATTTGTAATTCCTAACAACCCGAATGGACACCACTGCCAACATAAGACACGCTTCACACCCGGGGCCGATCGGGTGACTAAAATAAACACACAAAGGTAGGCCATCGGTTGGAAAGGATAAACCCACAAAGAACAGATCACATAAGGAGCTTAACTAAATAATAAAACGTAAATTACACATATGTTTATAAATAATTCTGTTCACATCTTCTCTTTCTAAGGCTAATAGGAATTCATATTGATTGCGAGCGGCTGAATGTTGATGCAAAGCAAGTTGTTAACAAACAAGTTAATTTTTTCTGATATTTTGAATAGAATTCGCACATATTGGCATTATTTCTCCACAAAACTGTAAACGTCAATTTCATATACTAAATTCTTGAATAAGATAACGTGCTGTAGAATACGGATTTTCATTCAACGACTATAAGACATTGAGTTGCGTATCTTCACTGGTAAAAGAACGATCACTCCTGGACCGATCACGAACATGTTCCCCTGTAACTTTTACTCACGGGGGAAATATTAATTGGAGCACGATCTGCACAGTGGATAAGTTAAATAAATAGCACACTACTACAACTAGAAGACAGCTTTTCAAAAATTAATTGACAGGTTTAGGATTCTTCTCGAAAAACATTGATTTAGTGTTGTTACTTTGGTGTTTCCAAACTCTTCGGACGCACTGCATATGTGGCGAGAAACAGTATTGGAGTCTCGTTTTTTAACCAGTATTTTAAGGAATTCATTTTCAGTGCTATTTATTACTGTGATTGATCGTATCACAATCCATTACTACAAAATATGCTGTGCTGATATATTTGAAGTAATGATTTTTATTATTATTTTTTAAGAACTAAAGCAAGGGATACGAGGTGTAATAAACATTTTCACAGACAGTTGGGTAGCACAGAAGTCGAGAGGAATGGGCCAAACTGGACGAGTGAATTGTACACGTGAAAATAATAATAAAAAAAAAACTCAATGTTCTTATCCGGTTTTTACTTTGTGTCAAGTTACAAATAAACAAAGCTTCATGCAATAAAAGTTTTTTAAATCTTTTAATAAATGTTCAAAAATACCACCATTGACCTCTAAACGTTTTATACTTCATCTACAAAGGGCGCTTGTTGTTCTCCAAATTGCTTGATATCTTTTTTTAGTATCGACTGTATTTCTAATACATCGAATTTTGCATCCTGCCTGTCAACTTTTACTTTGCAAAGTTTATTTTGAACCAGGCCCATAAACAGTAGCGGTAAGAAATGAAAAAAGCTAAAAGAGTAGAACGC
This sequence comes from Oryctes borbonicus, assembly GCA_902654985.2. NCBI lineage: Eukaryota > Metazoa > Arthropoda > Insecta > Coleoptera > Scarabaeidae > Oryctes > Oryctes borbonicus. Next base: position 5,270,829 of record LR736884.1, on the reverse strand, counting down.
ATCTGACATTCTGTTATATATGAAAATTTGGGCTATTTACAAAAACGCTAGTTGAAATGAAAATCGAATAAGATCTGAGTTTTTTACATTATTTTCACGTGTATAATACCTTCTTGGAGTATGATCGGTCTTTTCCGACTCATCATCTATGCGAACCTCGTTTGAAATGTGTACAGATTCTAAGGCAATCAGGTCACAAAAACCATGTTACTTAACGGTAGGTTACACCAAGGAAATGAGGCCGATAAACCACTAAAAAAACAACGAATTTCATTGGTTCAAACTGTTACTATAGTCTAGAGAAGGGCCATCGAAAACAGGAAATGAGAAACATACCATGCCAAAATCAGAGGAAACCATTCATATCAGAGTCGCCAAAGATAGCATTCATTACTTTTTGAAAGCAGTTACTAATCACTAAAACCGATATTAATCCAACACCAGCTCGAGTTCAGGATTATCACCTCCCCTCTCGACAGTTTAAATGGGTTAATGAAATAAGGGATTTTTATAGATTATGAATTAATGACAGTAAAGAGAATAACCTTAAAACTATTACGTTTACACGCCCTGTTTATGCTAGTGTTACTTAAGCCTGCATTCTTTCAATTGATTGAACTTGAATTAAACTTGAACTCGAAAGTAAATTTAAACACTATTAACACTAGGAATTACATTGAAACGAACGCTTAGTTAAACACGTCTTCTCCTAACGCCAACCGGAGCAAGAAACTTCGATTGTTGTGGCGTCTCTTGGCTCGTCTGCCGATAGCTTTTGTATAAAATTAACCACAATCAGCTACTATATACTTTTAATTAATTAATTATCTTATCAATTTGTCATTCCTTTAATACAGACTCCAATACTCTACTATGGTACACGATTTAGTCTTCAAGGAATTAGTGAATATCCCGGTTTATTAAAAAGTGACATTTAATTTGGGAAATTGTTATAAAAACAATTTATTATATCTAGTTTTTAACGAATGAAGTTACATTAAATACAAGAATTAAGAACCTGAAGAATATAGAACGAAGGTGAGTTATGGTATTATTTTCCTGGGATTATCTTTGGCTGACCTTAGAATGCAAATTAATTTTCTAAACTTCATTTTTGACTTATTTTGTTTGCAAAATAAATTACATAACTTTCTATTTGTAACTTTATTTCAAAAATAATATATTTACAATAATTGTTAGTTCACAAAACCTCAATCATGGAAACATTAATGCGGGATAACTTGTCTACCACGCTTACACGATCACGTAATCCTTTAGATCTTGGTCACGCGAGGGTTAATGTGATTTGTTCGTTAGCCAGAGGACAGGAGTATTAGTAAATAATTAAATACAATGTACACATTTGCATGTATCGAACACCAATACGCTAGTAAACCTCATTAAATGAAAATACAAACAAAAAAAACCTTCCCGTAATATCACAGTATTGTTCCTATTACTCAAGAAGAGTGTGTTTATTTTCAAAACTGCAAAATATTTTTACACATAGAAGAGAATGGCTACATAACAAATCTTTCAAGTGAAAACAGCTACATTAATAATGTCCAAAACAGGCAATTGACATTTATAACAATGTCTAGTGTCCATTAAGTCTTATAGGTACCTCTGGAGTGTAGAATTGGCATCTCATGTAAGTAAATGAAGTAAATAATATCCGTCCATTATTCTTCCAACGCATCAATATATTGTAAGGTATCACTATTTAATTACTTAAGGTCAACGTTTTAAAATTATTTCATGACTCCCACGCAAAGAAAATTTAATAGAAAAATTAAACGAACTTAATGTTACAGTACTTTTATTGAATTTGAAAAACGATATTTTGTTGACAACGTTCTTGAATTTATAACATTGACTTAACGCAAACCCTACAGCTATGCTAAAATATTTATGAATTTATTTGAATTTTTGAAATTTTCAGTTAGATTGAAATTGAATTTTCTTGTTTATTTAGCCAAATAATAAATTTTATACCTGCTTACTGAAGTTTTGCAGTGAAATGTTGCACTTCGATGCCTGTTCTGGAAAGTCTTGAAGCTAAAACCAAATATATTCTTTCCTCAATTCTTGACTAGTTTCATTCCAGGATCTAAGTATCGTTATCATATTAACTAGAAACTTTTTAAATTTTGTCGAAGAATTTTGATGTGAAACTAGAGAATTGTTTTTATCCCATCTTATTTTGCTTTCCATAGTTTACCATCTGCATTAAAGTAAATAACATCTTGCTGTTTCCAAAATCCATCAAGATACCTTTCGTTCCTATGGTGATGATATGTCCAAATTTTATGCACGGTAAATCAAGATGGTTGCCATGAATCAATTACAGCATGTGAACAGTTCATATACGATGCAATTACATCGTTTTAGAATGACGAAATATAGTTAAACTTTTCGTTAATGAATTTAATTTCCCGCATTAAAAGTTTTTAACGTGCCTTTTTTTAACATAAACACTTATTGTCTACATGTGTAAGATAGTCTGTATACGGGTCTGGCGAAATTTGGAAAGAGCCTACCAGCACTGCTTTATTTCGCCAGAAATGTAACTAAATGAAATCAAAATGTCAAAGAATACACTTTCATAATACCGTGTTGTAACAGTTTCTGGTATAATTCTACATTGTCCGTTATGACCGTTATCCATTTTAAACTCTGCAACATTCCGGCGCTAGACTTTTCTCTTCCAAAGTATCAATTTAATTTTTGTCAGCTTGGTCCGGAACGACCGATTTAACAAATGTGTTACTTCTCTCGCTCTTACCGTTCTTCCTAGTATTGTAATATAGCTGAATATACAATTCCTTCCATTGATTCAAGAAATGAATGATTAGTGAAAAGGATTCAAAAAATCAAAACATGTATGCCCACATGCACATATTTTTGTTGTCATATTCTGTAGTATCAATATTGTTAATTGTATGTTGAAACATACTATAATTCTCTTGTACGTATGAGAATATCAATAATAATTTTGAAAAATCTATTTAAGTTAAAAGGTTTTTTCCAAACTTCCACTTACTTATTTTTCTTAATATCCAACACGCACTTTTGGTGGGGTACTATCAAAAACATGTCCAGATCGTATTAGAAAATGCTGCTGTTTTTACGGTGATACAGGTAAATTTTGAAATACCACAATAATCTACGGTTTCCTTATAACTGCGCACTATAAAAAATACCAAATGTGACAAATATAACCTTTTAATATAACCAAAAAAATAATGATAAGATAGCTTCCTCATGGTATTGATGGAATAATTCACGGCAAACGCAACAGAAGGAGAGAAAAAAATATACGCTACCCACGGACATGTCTCTGGCTATCTGGCGTCATCAGCATGTTTCCCAGACAATTTTTTATTTCTAGCCTCTATCGCTGTTGCCTCACAGTTAATGCCACAACTTTCAAATCGACAAACTCGACATTTCTTGGCGCTCACTAGTGCCAAATAAACGCATGCCTGCCGTTTAGGAAGCAGCGACATAAATCGGGTACTGTTCCCCAAACCATCCCTCGCGTAGTTCTCTGACTGCTTAACACGAGATGGCGGCGCAAGTAGCACTTTGGGAAACCGCACATACGAATATTCCGACAGGCTTACCATGATGCAGTCAGAGAGCTGTCCGATGGATGGTTTAAAGAACAGTACCCGGTTTATGTCGCTGGTTCCTAAACGGCAGGCATGCATTGCTTTGGCACTAGAGGGCGCCAAGAAATGTCTAGTTTGTTGTTTTGAAATTTGTATAGAATTGTGTAGAGATGAAAACTGCTCTCGGAATTACACTGATAACGCCGAGTAGGCAGAAACATGTCCGTGGATAGTGGTTTTTTTTTCTCTCCTTTTGTTACGTTTGCCGTGAATTATTCCATTAAGACCACGAGGAAGCTATCTTAGCATTATTTTTTTGGTTACTGTTTCTAAGCATTTTCTGATGTGTTCTTTTAACATATTTTATTGTACACTGCATTAGCTAGGGACGGCCAATTTCTTTAATAAAAGGCACAACAATATAGCAATAGGCAATAATCAAAGCCAAGCAGCTACAAGGATATGCCGTCAATACGAGATCTAATTGCACCTATTATCTAAATTCACACTCACCGACAAGTAGAATGACCGCTCTTCGAGCTCCTGAGCACTAAGGTAGCCCACATTTTAAGTGAGTACTTGATATCCTTGTCGTCACCGCTGCATATCTATTATGCTTTAAGTTGTTTCATTTAATGGTTGGGTCTACAAACTCTCTCATCTAATACTAGGTCGATATATTTCAGGGACGTTTACCAAAGGAACGTTATCTGCCCAACCACAATTTGCTTTGTAAATCGCACTGCTCTGCATTTGTTTTCGTTTATGCGCAGTCTCTATTTTGCGAATCTTTGATTCAATTCGTGAAGGGTCTGGTTCTATTTTACTGTCAATATCTTTTCGTCCCTGCATGATGAATATACGGCGGCGTCATTTATATAGATTGCCAGTTCCACCGATGGCCTCTTCGGAATGTCGTTCGTGAACAACAAATACAAATTCGGAGCAATAGAGACTGCCCCTGCCTATATTGAACTGAAGACTTTGTCTGCCCTAGTTTTACAACACAAGTTCTATTCCTTAGGTAACTGTATATTAATCGTATCATTGTAGGATTTATTCCTATGTGGACTACCTCAAAGATCAGTCCCTTATGCCAGACGGAATCAAACGCTCTGCTAACATCAAGGAAGACGGCTTGGACCAACTTCCTTCCTTCCAGCGCCTCCCTCACACAGTCCGTCAATCTCAAGTTGGTAGTATGTCGACATTCCGGCCCTAAGGCCAAATTGTTCTGATGGTACTAGGTCAAAATCCATAATATTGTCGCACAGTGAAATCAAAATTGATTTTGTGGTTACACAGAGGATCAGTTATGTAGTTCCTCTCTTTCTAATTCGTCGCCCGAACAACTTTAAATTGCTTTGTTACTGTAATATTCTCACTATAAATTTTAATGTAAGTATCAAATGAAATTCTTTACAAACAAGGTAAACTCTGTTTACATAAATTTTGAAATTTCAAAGCACTTTTTTTTTTCTTTTTGTGTATCTAAACTTTATAACTTTACTGTATATATTTTCCTTTAATTGTTAATTTCCTCATCTCAGTTCTGTTAAATAATTTGAACGTTTCTTTTTTTAATTGATTTTGATTAAGTTTATTTTGTACATCCCGTCACTAGGAACTCTATACATCAAAATATTACTTTCGCGAAACAAGGCGTGATATAGTATCTAACCTAATACTTTCAAGACCTTTATTGAATTTAGAACCTAGGTATTAGATCACAAAACCTGTTCTTAGCATTTTATATATTTCTGTGAACCTACAAGATTTTGAGGGACAACCGATCTACTGCCAATGCTTAAGTTTAACACCTAAACAATGGTTAAATAGAACCTTTTATATTCATGTATATACCCCTTACGCACCTGCTTTGTTTCTTCCAAAATTCATACATTTAAACAGGAAGACGTAGTTCATGCTAATTAAGTTACTACGTTTAGCTTGGCTATTAAAATTGTATATTAAAATTTACCTTTACCTAGATTTCATAGATTATTAGAGATTGACAAGCCTCAATCAGCCTTTTGTTAATTTTAGACCTTGTTTTTTTTTTATAAACGTACCTTATTCTGCTTATGTATGTTTCTACCACTGGCTTGTCGTTTAGAACCTATCAGTGACGAACTACTTAAGTAAAGCTATCTTCGAACCCAAATCCTGAATCGTAGCACGCCTATGGTGGACTTGAAATTTAGTAGGTAGCGCATTCCAGTCTACATGTTTTACGTTTTAACTTGAACAACCATTTTGAACTGGGCGTAGCGGCCACGAGTGTCTCCCTTTAGTTCGGCGACTTCCAGCTCAGTAAGTGCGGCTGACAATTTATACAGGTATCTCGCCTTCTTTGCCTCTCTCTCTCTGTGTGAATAAGTACTGGAAGGAGTAGCAAGATTCGTCTTCAAGTACGGTATTACGATCCGATAAGTCGAAATTTACTTTACTTTAAGCTTTTATTGCTTTAATGCACGTTCTATTGATTGTATTTGTGGTCTAGCTTCTTCCTGTTACGACTTTGTTACTATTTATGGTGTTACATCCACAGTAACTCAAACGACAGCTTCCCGTCAGAATTCAAACAGACTATTCATTCCTAGGAGATAATATTTATTGCAATATCTGTGAATAAAGAGTAGCATGCACTGCATCATTAAATCACATGTGATACTGCATGTTCAAACACAGAACCGCCAATCCAAAGTAAATACAGAAAGTTCTTATAATTTCAATATCCGACTTTGTAAAGCATTTTCCACTGCCAACGTACCTTTAGCATTGATAAAAAATCCTGCATTAAAAGTTCTTTAGAAACGTATATTGGTCATTCTATCCCAAGTGAAATAACTGCCCAGGCATGTAACGAAAACAAAAAAAAAATAATCATTTCCATAACATGAAATTAACATATATATTTGGATAAGCACAAACGAAACAAAGGCAGAAGTATTGTCTTGATAAAGGTACAAAAGCCTTATGTAATAAGTTCTAAAATTTTCGAAACCAAATGCAGAGAAAGTTGTAGACAATGTAGAAAATATATTCGGTACAGTCACTAGCTACAATGGTAGTATTTGACTCTTATTACTGATACAGCCGCCTATATGATCAAAGCTGGCAGAATACGCAAAGACTAGCATATACTATGTGTACTACGTGTATTACTCAGTCTCCACCGGAGTGCATCAAAAACCAATTTGAAATCGTTGACACGTTAACTGGTAAAAAGGTTTTTTGGAAACACAACTTGGGATTGCAAAATGTAGAGGAAAATGTCTAAATTTTCCTTCGTCGCCTACACGTATCATAACTAGATGTGAAATATCGCTACAACCTGCTTTACACTCTCTGTATAACCAAAATAATTAAAAGTAGTACTACTCATTGTACTGGTATCACTCACAGCGAAAGCTATATGAGGAGAGAAAATACTAACCAATGGGCATGCTTCTGCCTACCCAGTGTCATCAATGACGACGTTCCGAGTATTTTTCTCTGAGAGAAACGTGAATACTTCCACCAATACAATGACATAATGATGATCAAAAACAAATTTGCATTTAGGGAACTAAAATAGAAGGAAAATTAAATTTCTTGAGGTATTACTAAGTTAGGCAATTACTACTTTCACGAACAACTTTTTCCCGAGGAAGAACTAGATTCTCTAGGCAGTTGGCTTCCGCCTCTGGCATGGTTCACATGCTGAATTACCGTAATCAACTGCTTCCCGCGCACTTAGTTTCGCTTTTGGCGTGGTTTACACGTTGAGTTTTCATACTAACTGTTGCCTACCATCTTCCCTTCTCCTGAAGAAGCCCCATATAATTGTGGGCGAAACGTCGAGCTTTTGTTTAACCATGACACTTATTTTGTATCTAATAAAACAGACCGCATTCAAACGAATACATAAATAGGTAAAGCAATGAAGGTCGTAATTTTACCTGGGAATTACCTGCTCAAATTTCTTACGACTCTTGGCTTCATGGTTGGCTATTGTGTGTTACAATGAAACGTATTTTAAAACATTATAAACTTTATTACAATTAAATGAATAAAAGGCAAATAACAACATATTAAAGAACCCAGCAACTTTTAAATTGTACCGTACACATACCTATATCCATCCTACTTAAGAACCAATTAGGAATTTAAATTTCTCGCTATTAAATATGTCTTTAATTAAAAATATAAGCAGATATAAACATATAAACAAAAATAGAAATGAGATAACACAAATAACATGTATATCAGATAAATTCGAAATTAAATAGAAAATAAAACTCATAAAACGTTTTTATTGATATCTCTATTAGTTTGCCTGGAACTTAAAATTCGTAATGGGCTCACACCGAAGCGCGGCCTTTATTAGAACTGCAGGGTGAGGAGGACTCGATAGAGACCGGGACGGGCTCCTCTGGTATTCGGATATTCGAAGGCAAAATTGGTATCTCCGAATTGCCCAGGATAAACCGAAAATCATTTAGAAATAGATACTAGTTGAAATAAATAACATAACATAACATTTAACTTAATACACGTCTTTCTATAAATTTTGAACACTTTCAGGGGAGACGCTTGGTTAAATTGATAAATTTTAGAAGACGACTAACGTACCGTCTGTTCTCGACCAAGTATAAAGGGTGTCTCTAAAAAATTTAGAACAAAATCTTTTACGAATCGACGTCATCTTTCTGTTAAATGAGGACAATTGTAATGTGGGATCGGGAGAAATGAATGTAAATTTGACCTGCAGATAGATCCTATTAGAAATGCATTGCTATCCATAGCAACTGGAATTATTTTGATGAAACGGTTGAAGTTTACATATACTCTAACCTAAGCAAATTGTTTCGGTTGACTTAATCTTATTTTACATAATTAAATATTTGTCAGCGTCTACATTGCCTTTTATGTTCACATTCAACCTGAACGTTCTAGAAATTCTAAATGTCAACATATTTTTATGATGTATGATGTTAAATGGATTGCCTAATATTTCATTACAACATATACTAGATTTTTAACATTAAATGTGGACTGGTGGTAAAATGAACGACTGAGCAAAATTAAGCACTGTGTGTTCGAGTCTCGGTAGGATCAAATTTATTCAGTGGGTTCAGTATACTTCTAAATCACCATTCGCAACAATTAATTGCGCTTCATCCTTTACGGCGAAGGGCTGAAAGTAACAAAGCCGTGGAATACTATACACGCACAACTTACACACAAAAGCTCCTGCGGTTATCTATCACAAACTTAGAAACCTTATACACCCCGTTGGGCTGTCACCACACACAAAAAATGTAAACATTGCTGCTTCCTAAATCCCATATCCATAAATGAGTAAATGTGTGTCTATGGGCATTCAAATTTCTACGTTTTATGTAGTAAAATAGGGAAGGAACATACGACCATAAAGCAAAGTTGAACAAAGAAAGACTAAAGGTTCAAATTTAAACCGTATCAATAGATCTCATTGTCAATTTCAATTCAGGTGTACAATAAATGACATAATGTAGTAAGCAAAATACAAAAGGTTCGTGATTTTTTGTTAGAAATTAAATTTATGTCCGCCGATACACTATGCTGCTAATTTAAACTGAAAGAATGGAAACTAATTAAGCTGCGACTCTGAGACATTAGCGAAGCGGTAGAAATAAAAACAGCAAGTTCACTTGACCCACTTTCTACGTCTTTTATGAGGAGAAGGACGAAAAGGTACTTTATTCTGATGTGGAAAATATAAAGTGTATTCGTAGAAGCATTATGCATTGTTGCAACATCGTTAGCAGTAGAAGTTCTGGTACTAAGTACGATGTTACATACAAGTTAGTCGTATTAATGATTTAGGCTGTGATTAATGTTCATTGCGGTTGAGATGAAGTTTGTTTTGAGATGCAATAATAATGCAATAAAACACGGTTGATTAATTATAATAACAATTTGAAAAACCAAAGTTTGTTAGCGTATGTTACTTTTCAAAGATCATCTTCTTTATTACTGGAATACTTCACATACTAGTTTCCTGAAATACGGAAACATAGGTACATAGAATTGTGGTCGAACTAAGTCTTAAGTTTTATTAAAGTTAATCATAGTTAACCATACGACAAATTATGTCGAAGGAAGTGAGTGAAGTTTGTAACGAACCGCTATTGATCAGACGTTTGTAGCGAGCGTGTTACAAATTAAATTTGGATCCTTGGACGAATGAATAGAACAAAAATATATTACGAAAAAAATTTTAATTAAAGAAAAAATATTTTGAGATCCGTGGAAGTTCCTCCGCTCCTCCAAAAAACAGTAATAGTCGAGAAACGTTATTTAATCAAAAATAGAAGTTTGCGGTAATTCTAGCTACTAATAGAGATTGTAAGTAGTGCAATGAATTGCAAAGCAAATATGAACTTCACAAAACAAGTACTTTTTGAGGGTATTTAGTAAATACCTTCAACAGCGAGAACTTCAGAATCTTACAGAATACTTTTGATTCATATTTATATTCTTCTAACTGGGTAAATTACGCGCGTACTTTGGACTAAGAACTTTAGGTCTTGTAACACGCTGGTCAACATTTTTTAATAGCTCAACTAATAAATTTCAAATTAATTTTTTATTCCAAGTTCTATAATCTCATTACTCATCATTAACGTCATTTATTCTACTCAATAATTTTGCAGCGTGGTTTGGTATGCACCTTGTTTTGTTTTACCTAAGGCATCGATAATGCGATGCGTGTGTGCACTTAAGGACGAACTCGGTTTGACGATTAACGTCTCTCGCTCATTCGTTTGGTATGGTGTCATATTGCGCGCATCCTTGCAGGCATTTAGTTTTCTTCTATTTCCGTTTCAGCAATGCTAATATTACTTTTAAAGTACGTTGATCGATACGAATTAAAAATACGGTAATGCTATTTATTCCTTCTCCTGCCCTACTTAATCCTTTTCCGGCGTCTTCTTAATAAATTCCTCGTTGGCTATTAGGATTACATTTTTATTATCTAAAAGCACCGTTTTGTCATATCTTTCATTTTGGATTTAGTTAAAATTTACATACCTAATAGCGTCTTTTTTCTGTTTTTTTTTTTTTAATTTTCTTTCCTTCCTCTTATTCCCTGTACCTTTCTCCTCACTCTCCGCATATTTATTTATTTACTGGGGCTCGAATACGAAGAATTTCACTACAATATCGCCTTCGACATTGTTACAAATGGACATATTAATGCTTTTAAGTAAAGTAATTAATTGTTTTTTACCTTAATTTTACTCTACAAAACCTGCTTTCCGAATTTGAAAAAATAAAGCCGAACACTTTCCTGTGACAAAAACTACAAGAAGGTACAAAATGAAATTCTCTGGGTACAAAATATGTAAAGTACAGCTAGAATTAAGAACATGGGAACTCTTTTCTCAGCAACTACTGTAAAAAAAAACTAGTAGTAGTAGTAGTAGTAAAACTAGTAATTACTTTTTTTTAATTAACCTTCATTCATTACATGGTTATAAGATTTATCCTGATGGTCTTTTTTTTTTCATTGAATTAAAATCTATTTATCATTATTTCCTATCGGGTATAGTTTCGAAATAATGATATTTTTGTTTTAGGGTATAATAATACAGCTTTTGGACTTTTTGCTAAAAAGAGCTTCTGGTATATACATTACATATTAAGATACTCCCCACTGAATGTTAGAACTGTTGTGTTGTAAACAAATGGAAGCCAATAAAAGAATTCTATCATCATTAATACATAAAGTACGGCCACAATTGTAGATTTTTAAATTTGCTCAGTGTCTGGGCATCTGTCGACCTGGAAACCTATTCAGAAAACAACAAAGGCTAAGTAGAATATTTCATAAATCTGTTTTACGAAATATAAAACTGTGATTACATTTTTGGTGGATGCGCCTGGTACTTGAGTAGTTCACGCGAATACATCGCTCTACTCTCCCTGCCAAATTACATTAAGGCAACTTTACATTTGATAAATGCGCATAGCGTCCACCCGTACCTGTTAACTGCAGGGTTAATTGCGTTGTCATTTAATTAAACCCGCTTAGTGCGCTAGTATCGCGTTATTGGATCCCGAAAACTTGACACTATAGCATCGCGTCTTCTTACGGCCGGTGGGATGCAAAACATCACATTGCGAAGACGGGCTTATTAATCATCTGCTCGCAATTCGGAGACAGCAATGATAATAATCTAATATTGATTTCGAGGTACAATAGACGCCGCGCACGCACGGTACCAAACACATAATTTGACAAATGACAAATAGTCTCGACAAAACGGTGATTGTATTGTGTTACATACATATACATGTATCATTATTCTGGATAAAAGACACACCATTGTGAAAGTTCACGTCTAAAATAATTTGTGAAACCATAGATTATGTAGGACGAATTTAGATTGAAGCTGTTCTGAGTGACGATGTTGAAATCTAGAGTTACGCTGAACCTGTAATGAGTTCATTAAACATTATTAACTCCTAACGTACGTGTATCAGTATGAAGAGCAGCCAAAGAATACCTACTCCTCTACCTCAACAGATCACTTATTAAACCAGGTTTCAATATGCGGTTACCGGAATACCGGTAGTTCGTGAAGCCACTTGAAGTATTTCGCAAAAAATTCAAATATACAATTAAAAATTATTGTAAAGGAAAATCATTATAACGTAAAACAGCTCTTTATGGGATTGTAGTCAGCAAATGCGATCAACGGTTAAATTTTTTGTTATATATTTGTATATGTGTTAAATACCTTAATTACTATGAATAATGACGTCATATACTAGACCGAATGGTATATAAAATGTAGGATTTTTCCTGAACCAGTTCGATAAACAAACACATTGGTGTGCCTGTTGTTAATTCTACCGATATTTAAATATTTTCATCGACATACCGATAAAATAAAACAAATCTAGCGACATTTTAGTAAAATAATAAATATTTTGTTAGATATTTCATCTCTTTTTTATTACTAAGAAAAACGAATCCTTGCACATTCTTCGACCAACGTTACTAAAAACAAAATAGCGAAATAAGTTGAAGACATATGTATGTACTCGCCGTACTTTTACCTACAAAATTATTTTTAAAAATAGGCGATGCTTTGCTAGAAAAAAATTAATCTGAAAATTTATAGTTTTAAAAATAAAAATTTTTTTCTTCTGTTTAATAATTCCTAGTTCAAAATATATGGTCTTTTGTTTGTTTAAGGAACCTTTAAAAGGTTTTCAACGTAAGGTCAAAAAGTAAAAGTCCATATTAACAAATATATATGTATCGAATTCATTCTACATTGGATTATTTAGTCCTGTTGCCAACTCAACTAATTGAAAAAAAGGCCTTTTAACGTATTGTATTGCATTTACATAGTTGGGAACCCCCTTTGTACTTTTAGGGTGAGTATCATTTTGAAAATATTGTTCTTCTGATTGTGTAATTCGCTTAATTATATATATTTATTGCGGAACAATGAGAGATATTCAAGACCTAATTTTCATTTCGCTAATAGCGCTCTCTTTTTAGGGGTTTTGGTTATAGTTCTGACTTTTTCCTTTATGGTTACATTTTTTTTTAAATTTTGGATTCTTGCTCCGGTTTATATTGGTTCTGGATTTTCTCTTGGCATCATTCACCTTACTATTAGCTGAAATCCCTCGGGAGAGGCAGTCAACATCCGAAGAAATTTAAAAGCGAACTTCAATCTGCTACTTAGAAGATAAATAATTGGTTAAGACTCAGGTATACTAGTTTTCATCTTACCTGGATAATAATGTTGCACTTTGTTTTTTTTTTTGTTTTTTCCTTAAGTTATTTTTAAAATTTGAAGTTATCGAAACTTTTCTGAAATATAATGTAACTTTATAATTTCTTTACGCAGTTTGTACAGCGGTATTAATAAATTGAAGGTTCACCACATTTATTACTATAGATGCGCAGGAAATCCAAAGGTCGCCTTAAAGTTTTCTTAATTCTATATCTGTTATATATTTGATTTAATTATATGTACTCTATTTTAGCAATATTTTTTGGGGATTGCTATGTGTTTTTTAAATCGAGATTAAGTTTGGGGTTAGAATAATGATTGTTGTATAATGAATTTGGCTTTGTTTTGCTCATTTAAATAGGTTTAGTTTAACATACTGAAATATCCTGAAAATACAGGGAAAAGTACAGAACCATACGAACAGAATACATTCTCCCTTTGTAGTATATTCAGCCTTTGTAGTTTTATTAAGCCTTCATAGTACACAGAGTGACCAGGGCACCAAGTGTACGGCTGAGGTTCTTCTGTATCTTCTCTGTTGTCTTGATCATACTATATGATGTTCGTTACATCCGCTGCCATAAAATCAGCTTCTGTAAATATGCTACCATCTGGTGGCGCTATTCCTGTCGCACAAATAGCTTTGTGTGCAGTGATAATTGTTCCCGATTTCTCAAAAGCTTTGCCAACCGACTCCTAAATTTGGAATTGTATAATTATTCGAAGAAGGTAAAATGGATCAGAAATTATCCAGGTGGTTTTTTTTGCGCGGTGCATCTTGCATCAACTAAAGCGGGGTTATAGTAAAAAGAGTTATGTCAACAGTATAAGCCTCTTGAAAGTTCACACTTGACTGTTTAAGTAGGTTAAATCGTGTATTCTTGTTATTGTGTGTGGATAAAGTGCACTTTGCATGAAAAAATCAATTGTTACATCGTATTTTACTCAAAACGACTTACCTTGATAAGTTATTTACTTATCATGCCGTTAGCGTTGCAGCGTCAGCAGTTCTACACAACAGCCGAGTTTCTTTGTGGTGGTAAAAATGTACTTTAATAATGAGGAATTCTCATATTTCGTAGGTAGAAAACAGAAAAATGAAAAAATATACAAGAACTATTACAAGAATTAAGGCCATTAAAATGTAAAATAAACCAAAAAATCGTATTCGTAAAAAGATACTGTGATAGTGCTGAACGAGTAGCAGTCCCTGTAAGGAATTATAACGAAAGAATCCTTTCCAATTACCTGCGTGGTATAGCACAAAACGGAATTTACACGCCTGCCGTCTGCGAAGCAGCGACAGAAAGCGGGTTACAGATGCCAGGCTTTGCAATCCTACTCGAAGGATTTGCGGCGCGTGTGCATTATACAATAAGAAATGGGCTGATTGTTCCATTTCGCACGAATTCGGATTTCCAAAACCAGAACTCGTATTAAATAAAAGAGTTCGTTTAAAAAATAAGCGAGTTTATTTTCCAATTTTCTTACTTCTAAGTACAGGCTCAAACTGCACGTAAAATACAATATATAACCCACTTACCTTATCTACATAGCACAAATACAATAAGTTTTCATCATTAGGTAAGTTTCCAGATTTGTGTCGCTGAACTACGTTCGTCGTGATGAAAAAATGTTTTTATATTTTGAAGACCGTTCGACGTCTACGGATGTACGACGCGTAGAAAATCTTTATAAAGAAATAATGGATCAAACGCACTATCACCAATTTGTATTAATCTGGTAAACTCAGAATCTTTGTTTATAACTTCCTCGAATTTTTCCACAACACACATACTCTTTATGTCACTTGTAGTACATAGCAATGCATGTACATCGTTCACAATTTGCACTGACTCCACAAATGACAACGCAGTATTTTGAAATTTTTTTATCGCCTGAAATAAGCATAATAAAAAGCATAATTGTCGTAAATAGTTATTAAATCTATTTCAACTGAAGTATCTTGAAATCTTATTTGGCTTTCCTTAATAGCTGCAACTTCGTTGAGATTGTAAAACTACAAATTTTATTTATTTTACAAATTTTGAATAATAAAAAGCTGCCTTCAACAATGATCCCCAACGTGTTAGAATCGGCTCTGGTGGTGCGGGAATACCGGGGTACCGTGAAGTTCTCGATTTCATTTGGGTGATTTCAAAAACACTTTTTTAGTATTACAGATCACATGTAAAAATTATTCACACTTTTGTTTTAGAGAACGGCCCACGCAACGCATTGTTGCCACGCCATCGCTCATAAACATCAACAGACACTTCAAAAATCTGTAACGTATCCAGCACTACCCTCGTAATCGCTTCACCAGTACAATTTTGTAATCTTTTGCTTGCTAATAAGATTGGAAATTTCAGTTGAAGGGGTTCCAGTAAAGCACCGTAACATGTACAATGGAAATTGATTGATCTGTCGTTTCGTCCACGCTTAACCACAGCCGTTTATCTTTAACTAAGACATTGATCTGTTTTTCGTTACTTTCTTCGACAGATGGTAGATGCCTGCGTAACGTTGTCCGAGGTGCTAGCTCCTAGTTGGTATTGTATTTATTCCAGAAGTCCTGAAACTGTTTTTTTTTTTTCCAGTAGGCGAAATTGCATCCTAGACTCGAGAAACGTGAACAGTAAATCCAACAGAAATTGCTCTCTCCATGGCACACTCCTTTATCGATTTGTGTGCTATATACAGTAATACGAAATATTTTTTTCTAGAATTTAAATTGAATTTGTAGAGTAACAGATTTTAACCAACTGCCGAGCAGCTCCTGGGTTACTACTTCCGAGATGGCACAAGAAGTGCTGTGAAACTTGCACATGTAAGTGATTCCTACAAGCTTACCACGGTGTATTAAAAACAAAAAATGCCTAAAATCTATAAACAAGGATGTTATTAAAATAGCTCATGGTATTAATCGAATTGATTTTAATTGTTTTTAGAATGGCGATACAAAATTCCACCACCCTTAATTCTGCAAAAACTCTAAAATAGTATTTTTTTATTTCTAACCAAAAACTTAAATAACAATTTCCACGTTTCTAGCTTGAAAATTTAATGAAACTCTCACAATACATTTCGAAGCTTTTAAAACATTTAATGTATTTTGGGTACGCCAAAGATGCAATGCTCCGAAGGTAAATCTACGTTTTTTAAAAGTCTAAGACATGAATTTCAAGATCCGTCCTGAGCCACTTGTAAAATTTTGATGAAGGTAACACCTAATCCGTACATATGCTGTATCAGGAAATTCTTTGTTAGTGAATTACGAATCGTCTACCTTCTAAAAATCTTTTACTGTTTTTACAATTGTTAGAATCATTAGTCTTAAAAGTGGATACTATGAAACGATTTCGTATTTATATTTTTTAACAAATTTAAAAACAACATTATTTAGGTGGCAGAAATAAAGTTTCTTGCCTTTTATAATACAATTTTAATAATCAACGCAATCTGGACAACGATGTAATAATTTTTTGTATACCATAATTGGAAAAAATTAATTATTCTTAAACCCAGCAAGAACAACGTCATATGAAGATTACTGCCACCGTCTCCCTAACTGCGACTACGTTCTTTTGTGCTCCTAGGAAACAAGGGAGCGTTATTTTCTTAGAATATTGCAACTCATGTAACATAACTTCAAGTATATGTTTAACATAAAACAAATGCTCTCTGAAAATAATGCAATGCTATAGCAGAGAACAATAATTTACTAAATAAATAATTTGAAAGATATCAAAGGAATTTTTACATTTTTAAAAATGTTCCCGGTTTCTTTCGACATATGAATTAACCCTCCTTTTAATATTTTCAAAACCTCTAGCTAATGTTTCGGCTGAATTTTCATTAATTGCATCAGGGATAGCTTATCATAGTTCCCGATTGGTATGCAAACGGTTCCTGTATATTTTTTTGTTTGTGATTAATAATCACAAACGCAAATGACAGGACAAAATAAGACAAACTAACGTAAGCACAAACAGGATAGAATGCAATGCAATGTGAGCATGAGTTTTTGTTTGACAGAAATAGAAATTACTTTTAATAAAATTGGAAGCAAATATGTCAATCATTGTTGCTCTCTCGGTATAATAAATGCATAGATTAGACAAATACAATATTTAAAAATACATATTCTTGTTCAGAATAGAAATGAAAAAATTTCTTACTGGAATGCATTTTCATATGAACACAACTTATAATATTAAGTTTGTATTGAACACCATATTTCACTTAGAAACAAACTAAACACAATTTTAAAATATTTAGCTTATATGTCAAAATGAGACTATCAATTTATTTTAAGAAATACAGGCCGTCCGGGATAGAGAAAGGAGGGATCAAGAAAAGGGAGTTTCACTACATAAGAATATGAAGTGTCGAAAGAGCATCTCTTTAACAATTGTCATACGTGAGCGTACCTCAATGCATGTAGGTGAATACCACTAGTCGCAGCAATTACACAAGAGCTATATTCTAAACATAAAACTATAGATTGTTATGTTCTTGTGGTTTGAAGAACAACGCTACTACACAGAGAGAAAAATGTATGAAAAAGTATTTATACTACACATTGTAGTACATATAGGCGCAGGTACAATTTGTAGCAATATTTACTATCAAATGATAGTATTAAATTTGTAGTAATAATTCTTGCAATTTATATGGAACATATAAATGAAGAGTTAGCTTTTGCTGTACAATGTTGCAAGATAAATTACTATTTACTGCACACATCAGAAAATTCCTAGGAACAAAAACTAAAAAAACAATGACAAGTTAAAAAATACACTCGCACCACGCTGATGACGCCAGGTAGGCAGAAACTTGACCATGGGTAGTGTATTTTTTTCTCTCCTTTCGTGCGTTTGCTGTGAATTATTCCATCAATACCATGAGGAAGCTATTTTAGCATTATTGTTTTGGTTACTATTTACTGTAGTAAATTTTTACACAATTTTGTGTGACTTACCTAATATGTACCTTGGTGAGCACAAATAAACTCGTGTTGCAGTAATATTGTTTCCACTTATTATTTTAAATTACTACAGTTTTGTAAGGAATTTTACTTACCATTGTTATAATATCTACAAAAAAATATTACTACACTGTTATAAGTTTTAACTTAGGTATTAATATTTGCGGTATATTTATATTTATATTTGCAATAATTTGTACTACTGTTATTGTAAAATTCATTGAATATTTATAAAATGTCTACATTGGCGTTTTAAAATATTTCAGTCGCCTGTAGAATTCCTAATATTTCTATCACTAATTTTATCCGATTGTTTTCGCTGTGAAGAATCAAAGTAACAAATAAACATAGGTACAGTATATTTATATTCCTAAAGAAAGGGGTACTAGAAACAACAAGCAAAAACAAGTTTTAACAAAAAATGTTTACTACATATTGTTAAAAAACGCTATCCTAACCTTTAAATTGTTCTTGCAAACAGGAGAGATCCCACGCTTCCAAACGGTTTGTAACGAACTGATCCGTATTACATTTATCTTCCAAAATTAACTGGGATGTAAATAAAATTGAAATAAAGCAAACGAGTTTATACATACATATATATTAAAACCATTGAGAAAGCACTTCACACGCTATTTCATTTAAAGATAGGTCTAGTTGGAGATGCGCAAATACCGCACTATCACCGTTATATCTGTTTTATCTGGGTTTTATTTTGTTGTATTTTTTTACGAAGTGTTATATTTAAGTTAACTTTACATTAGACAATTACAGCAAGTACAATGATTACTATTGCATTACTCACACACACCTTTTTCTTTTTTTTGCTTCTAACTTCACTGTACCCTTTTTTGTATCTCTCCTTATCGGCGATTCTTTTGGCGCGCAATTTAGTTTTTAAAAATCACGAACCAAACTGATTCCATGTCAAACAGTAAAAAGAATGTTATTTAAATTATAAATTCCAATCGACACTATAAAGATATCGAACGTATCAATCCATTAGTTACATATTCCTAGCTTTATGTCAAATATAGGTACTTAAAGGCATACTGTATCATATATTTATTCACCACACACCATTCTACATAATATGTATCTATGTTGAGCATATATGCTACATACAGTGTTATGTTATCTACTTTTGTACAACATTGTATATACCATTTACTTCTATATAGCATTAGTATATATAGGTAAAGTAGAAAAGGATATTGACGGTAGTAGAACAATGGATGACATGTAATTGAGACGTGTATAAGAATATAAAATACTTACTTGGAAACTGCGGTGATTTGGTTTGGCTCGATAGACTAAATTACTTACCTTTTTACCTTACCTTCACCTACGAACCCGATCTCCTGCCGATACAACACAAAGAATTGCAATTGCCTGATATATTAAAATTTATATTAGGATGAGCCCCAAGTTTTGACACAACAGACTATTAATTTTTGCTACTTACCAACGTATTCAAAATTCAAGAAAAGTGCATTCATAATTCGAACAATATTGATCGTACAAACAGCTGTGAACATTTATTACAACGATTAGTATAAAATGATAAACGTGTATGTTAGAGTCCACTTGTTTATATTACGTTGTAACCGTGAAGAGGGAGGACCAATTGCTTTTGTTTGGATGTATGTAATGCTAATATATATGCTCACTTACTCAGTTGCTCTCTAAGTGAAACACAGTGTGTAGATATGACAACAAAATTATTAAACAAACAATTCCTTTGTTACACAGAAAACAAAATAAAAACACGCTATTTCTCACACATAAAGAAATGGAAATACATAAGTATTATAAGTATATATTAATTGCACAATTTAGTTTTCTGAATTATGTACACTTTCGTGCACGCATTTTTTATATGTATCGCAAGGTTTATATACATATGAGAGATCCGGAACGATTGTAGGTACACTGGACGACGTTTAGTCATAGAACACAACATCGAGCCGAATCTTTCCGAAGCTATTGCTCCTCAAATTTTATAGTTGGCGGTATACTATGCTTACCTGCTCGCTTTGATATCGGCAAGTTTAGTGAAGAAAGTGAAGAAAACGGGAACGGGGAAACAGTATCAGCAGTGTTTATGAGTGTATGAAGCAGTATTGATTGTGTGTTAGAAAATTCGTGCGTATTTAGTTTACTGTTGTGCAATTATCATTATATACTGTTGTATATAATGGTATAGTATGAAGAGATGAGATTAATTAATGATGACAGTTAATGTAGATTTAGTGACGCTGTTTCGCGCTGCTTATTCAACAATTAGATAATAAACAAGGGGAATAAAGTGAATTTTATTTTAGAAAAAAAAGCAGTTTTGCGACATCGATCAGATGTAGCTTTAGTTACTAGAATTTAAAAAAAAACACAATTTTAGATATTAAAAAGAAAAAAGATTTGGCGATAGGCCTTCTAATCACTCCAAGTGTTATGTATTTTAGTTTGTAATTCCTGTATGTATTTTAAGTTATATGTAATGTACACAGTAGTGCAAATGACGTACCACAAGCATGTAGAAAATGTAATATGGACACGGCTAGAGATATATTAAAAGCGTACAAAACAAGTTGAAGTATTATTTTAAATAACACATGGTGTCAGGTGTAAAAGAAATAAAAGAACAAAGAAAATATAGAGAAAAATAAAGTGAATATAACAGGAATAAATATAGAAGAGTTAGATGATAACCTAGTATTAGAATAAGCAGGAAAAGTAAAGCGAAATGGATTTTTTCAACCCACCTTCCCCATTATCTCAATATGATATACAAAACTGGGATTTATGGAAACAAAAGCTTCAAATTTATTTAAAAGCTGCAGATAACTAAAAAGTAAGTGAAGATATAAAAATAGCAATATTGTTAAATTGTATTGGTGATCAAGGTTTGGATGTTTACAATACTTTCGCAGAGGATCAAAAAGACAAACTAGATACTTTATTAAAAGCTGATGATGCATATTTTTTACTCAAGGAAGTTATTCCTATGGAGGCGTTTAAATTTAACAATTTAGTTCAAAGTGAGGATCAATCCATTGAACAATATTTAACTGAGCTACGAATTCAAGCCAAATCCTGTGATTTTATATGTAAGGCTCCAAATTGTAACGCAAATTATGAAGAAAGAATGATACGTGATAGGTTGATAGTAGGAATAAAAGATAAAGAAATACAGGCGAGACTCATAAGAGAAAGAGATATGAATGTGAATAAAATATTGGACTATTGTAAAGCAATAGCATTAAGCAAGCAGCATTTGAAGACTTTAAATTCAGAACATGAAGTGCATGCTGTGAAAAATACATGAAGATTTTCAGCTGTAAACGGTGCTTACAACAACATTTACCGAAGAGCTGTCTGGCATTTAATAAAACATGTGCCATCTGTCAGAAGAAAGGACATTTTACAAGAGCGTGTTTTAAAAACAAAAATTCAAATACACAAGATGGGAATACTAATTAAAAAGGATGTTACAAAAGAAGAGAAGAGAGAAGAATACAAGAATGTGAGATCAGTAAAACATTACATCGAAAATGAAGAAAAATTATATGTTAATGAGTGCAAGTCTAGTATAAATAAAGAATATGGTATGAAATGCTTAATGTAGAGGGTAAGAATGTTAAATTTAAGTTAGATTCAGGCACTGACATTAGTGTTTTACCTTATAGTATTTATAATGAACTTGATATAAAACAAAAAATTTACAATTTTCCAAGTATGTTGGTTTCATATGGGAATTTTAACTGTAAACCTATAGACAGAACACATCAGAAAATGCCTAGAAACAATAACCAAAAAATAATGCTAAGATGGGATAGCTTCCTCATGATATTGATAGAATAATTCACGGCAAACGCAATAAAAGGAGAGAGAGAAAAAAAATACACTAACACACGGACATGTTTCTCCCTACCCGGCGTCATCAGCGTGGTTTCGAGAGTACTTTTCATATTTGTACCTTCTATCGCTGCTGCCTCACAGTTAATACCACAACTTTCAAAACGACAAACTCGACATTTCTTGGCGCCCTCTAGTGCCAAACAAACGCATGCCTGCCGTTCAGGAAGCAGCGACATAAACCGGGTACTGTTCCCCAAACCATCCCTCGGGCAGTTCACATGACTGCCAAACACGAGATGGCGACGCTGGTAGCGCTTTGGGAAACCGTACATGTGAATATTCCGACAGGCTTACCATGATGTATATAAACAGAACACATCAGAAAATGCCTAGAAACAATAACCAAAAAATAATGCTAAGATAGCTTAGCTTCCTCATGGTATTGATGGAATAATTCACGGCAAACGTAATAAAAGGAAAGAGAGAAAAATACACTAACACACGGACATGTTTCTGCCTACCCGGCGTCATCAGCGTGGTTTCGAGAGTACTTTTCATATCTCTACCTTCTATCGCTGTTGCCTCACAGTTAATACCACAACTTTCAAAACGACAAACTCGACATTTCTTGGCGACCTCTAGTGTCAAAGAAACGCATGCCTGCCGTTCAGGAAGCAGCGACATACATCATGGTAAGCCTGTCGGAATATTCACATGTGCGGTTTCCCAAAGCGCTACCAGCGTCGCCATCTCGTGTTTGGCAGTCATGTGAACTGCCCGAGGGATGGTTTGGGGAACAGTACCCGGTTTATGTCGCTGCTTCCTGAACGGCAGACATGCGTTTCTTTGGCACTAGAGGGCGCCAAGAAATGTCGAGTTTGTCGTTTTGAAAGTTGTGGTATTAACTGTGAGGCAACAGCGGTAGAAGGTAGAGATATGAAAAGTACTCTCGAAACCACGCTGATGACGCCGGGTAGGCAGAAACATGTCCGTGCGTTAGTGTATTTTTCTCTCTCTCCTTTTATTGCGTTTGCCGTGAATTATTCCATCAATACCATGAGGAAGCTAAGCTATCTTAGCATTATTTTTTGGTAAACCTATAGGTTAAATAAACCTATTGTGTGAGTATAAAAACATTAAGAAGAATGTCAATTTTGTAATTGTAGATTTTAAGGCTGATTCACTATTATGTCTTAAAGATTGTTTAAAGTTTAACCTCATTACGAAAATAGATTGTTTAAATACCTTTCCAAAACCAAAAGAAGAAATTTATGAAAAATATAAATCGGTTTTTACAGGCCTAGGTAAAATATCTAGTACTGTGAAAATTGAACTACAAGAAGAAGCAAAACCAGTAATTCAATGTCACAGAAAAATTCCACTTAGTTTACACGAACCCTTGAAAAATACAATTCTAGAATTAGAAAATAAGGGTATTCTTAGAAAAGTAGAGCATCCAACAGACTGGGTAAACAGTTTAATAATTGTTGAAAAACCAAATAAATCGCTAAGACTTTGCATTGATCCGAAACCGCTCAATAAATATATTAAATGGGGGATTTATATTATTCCTACAAGCAATGATATAATAAGTAGGCTAACAGGCAAAAAAGCATTTTCTGTAATTGACATGAAGGACGGATTTTGGCAATTGGAACTAGATGAAAAGAGTTCAGAGCTTACTACCTTCAATTCGCCATTTGGGAGGTATTGCTTCACAAGGTTACCTTTTGGACTTTCATGTTCACCAGAAATTTTCCAGCGTAGAAATTTTGAAATTTTTTGAGATATTCTAGGTGTCGAAATTTATTTTGATTATCTTATTATTTCTGGTGTTGATGAAGTTTCCCATGAAAATACTTTAAAAGCAGTTTTAGAAAGAGCATTGAAAGAAAATGTTAAATTTAATTTTAGTAAGTTTCAGTACAAATTAAACGAAGTTAACTTTATGGGACACAATATTTCAGAAAGAGGAGTAGAACCTGATGCAAATAATATAAAAGCAGTAGAAGCAATTGAAACCCAGAAAAACAAAATTGAAGTGCTACGTATCTTAGGATTGTTGAAATTTTTCTCTAAATTCATACCAAATTTATCTCAATTGACTGCTAATATGAGAGAACTTACAAAGAAAAATGAACCCTTCATTTGGACTGAAAAGCATGAAACAGAGTTAAAGTTACTTAAGTGTCTAGTTACGAATTCACCTTGTTTAAGAATATTCAATCCTAATGATGAAATAGTTATACAATGTGACGTATCTAGTGAGGGTATTGGTTGTTGTTAAATGCAATGGGACAACCTGTAGCATTTGCAAGTAAATCACTCAGCAATGCTCAAAAAGAATACGCGCAAATTGAAAAAGAGCTTGCTGCTGTTGAATATGCACTGAAAAAATTCCATTATTTTTGTTATGGATATTCAGTAGCTGTTCAGACAGATCATAAACCGCTTATACCCATTTTTTCAAAGGACCTGCTATACTTCAGTGTATGCTCCTAAATTTATTAAAGTATGATTGTTTATGTACCCGGATAAGAAATGTATGTGGCTAACATACTTTCTAGGTCATTTGATAAACATGACATTCCAGAAGATGATCCTGAAATTAATTTTGTCGTACATGCGCTTTATAATAACCTACCAATGTCTGAAATCAAAAAAACTGAATTCAAGGACGCTATAAATAAGGATGTAATATTGTCAAAGGTAAAATAATTTTGTGAAAATGGATGGCCGAAAAATTATAACGACTTACCAAACGAGTTGAAATTCTATTTTAAACTAAAAAATCAGATATACCTACCTAATGATACATTGTTCTTAGATTATAAAATAATTGTACCCGCTGTGCTAAGGAAAGAAATGCTTAAATTAATACGTAGTTTTCATTTCGGCATAGTTAAATCAAAGCTGAGAGCCAGACAATTATTTTATTGGCCTAGCCTAGCTAGTGACATTGAGGAATATATTTCCAATTGTGAAAATTGTCAACTCAATCAAAGGCCAAATCCAAAAGAGACCTTAATACATCATCCTACCCTAAATAGACCTTAGCAATACATATAATATATCAACGATAGAAATTTGCTAATACTAATAGATTAATATTCAAATTGGATTGAATGTACACAAACGAAAGGAAAAACCTCTGATGATGTAATTAAATTTTGCAAAGAAAAATTTTGCCAATTTGGTACACCGGAAACATTTTATTTAGACAATATGCTATATAATTCTACGAACTTTAAAAATTTTGCAAAGGACTAGAATTTTGATCTTATATTTGCGAGTCCTCATCATCGTCATCAATCAAATTCCTACGCCGAAAAAGCAGTTAATATCGTTAAAGAATTACTAAAAAAATCAAATGGCCAAATAAATTTACTTTCAGAACTTATCTTGCAATATAATAATACTCCTTTACCATCTATAGGACTATCTCCTTCCCAGATTTTTATGAATAGAACAGTAAAAACTAAAATTCCAATTTCTTCCGAGGACCTTGAACGATAGTGACACGTTACAAACAAAAATTAAAAGAAAACTAGAAATACAAAAGCAATATTATGACAGAGCTGCTAAAGACTTGTAAAACTTGCTATTGGTGATAACATTTTAATTCAAAAAGGAAACCAATGGGAAAAAAGGAGAAATAATAGACATTGTTAATGATCGTTGGGACCACATTAAGACGAAATAGGAAATTCCTAAGACCATACAATGCTATCGACTTAAAATCTAATGCAGATCCATTGCCTAAGATTAATCTATTGTATGAGTACGATTTTGTTTCAGCAACATTCGATGAATTGGATGACAACAATAAAATAACCAGTCAAAGTAATTCCGTGGGCGAAATAAATCAAAATTTAAGTACGGATATTACACAACCAACTGTTACTAAGAAGAAGAGAGAGTGTAAACCACCTAAATACTTAAATGATTACCTTCCCGATTATATTAGTGACTAGGCGGTTGTTGTAACATTACTTCTCTATACTTCCTGTAATTATTGTAATTTTCATATTTATTTAAAAAAAAAAAGCGTGATATGTATTTTAGTTTGTAATTACTGTATGTATTTTAAGTTATATGTAATGTACACAGTAGTGCAAGTGACATACCACAAGCATGTAGAAAATGTAGTATGGACGCAGCTAGATAACACATCAAGTACGTTATTTCAGATTAAAAAAAATTAAATAAAAGTTTTCAGGTAATTATGTTCTTAACAAAGCACTACTAGATTTCCATACAGTTAACCTTAAAATTTATTAATTTCATTGATGTATTTGTCAGTTGTAAAATAATTTTACTCTGTTAACCTTAAGACAGTTGGCAACGGCGAATGCAAAGTAGATACCTCACATACATTACAAAATACTTTCAATTAAAAGTGCGTAGACTAATGATCCTCTAGATGTTTGATGTTGGAAATACTTAAATCTCTTTAATCTCCAAGATATATTGCACACCAAATCCTAATTAGCAACTAACTATCCAACTTATCCTTTACTATACACTTTCCTAGAGAGATTGATGGAAATAAAAATTACAAATTTACAATAACCTTTCGCCAGGATCAATAAAAAACACTTAAATTTGTAGATAAGTTCCCTCAAAAGAAATTTAATTCCGATGTTATTCTATTCTATTGACAAAGCAATTACTGGATAATTGCTTTGCATGCATGCAACAGTGCAGGCAGAGGTTTAAACTATACAGCACTTTAATGATCCATAAATACAAACATAAATTACAAAATATATTCAATTAAAGCCGCATAGGTAATTTAGACACCGGTGTGAAATTAGCAATAGATTTCAGCAATAGATTTTTTTTGGAGGCAATCGATTGCAAATGTAACATAGTCACGTTATGTAAACAAAATCTGTTCGGAGATTATTCCAGCAGATATTGTTATATTCAATCCAATCCCCCCTCCTTCCGCTCCTAGTAATTAAGTGAGTTGCCGAACTTTATTTGTTTTGACAACTTTTGCGTGATTTAATCCAAATTTCTTTTTATAGTCGTGTTAAACAATGTTCGGAGATCGTTTTAGCAAAGTATAAAAATGATAATACTTTTATAACAATTTCCATAACCAATCAAAGTTGATCGTCCCAACTATACGAGCGCGCTTCCGAAAACTTTATTTATTTGACAACGTTTGCGTGATTTTTATCCAAATTTCTTTTTGTAGTCGTATTGAGCAATGTTCGGGGATTGTTTTAGCAAAGTATAAAAATGACGATATTTTTATAACAATTTCCATAACCAATCAAAGTTGACCGTCCGGACTATAGGAGCGCGCTGCCGGAAACTTTATTTATTTTGATAACGCTTGTGTGATCCATAATAAAGAAATACATATGTGATGTGTATAAATGTGTTCCTCGAGGAAATTCGGTGGTACAACTTAGTAAAGACTACACTATTTCGAAGTTTCAAAAGGAAACATTGTATTTCTCCAGCTATACTCAATATACATACATAAAGAACCTCGTGATATGTGGCTGGACAACTTCACAATCGATTATTGTCTTATAATATTTTGCAATGGAACTGATGTTCAACCAGTAATACCCAAAGAGTCTGTGAATCTTGCTCAATTCGAACTTAGATCGAAAAAAAATACTTCTATTTGCGATAATAGAAAATATGCATTGTATGTTGGTAATGGCAGATGTAACTAACAGGTCTATTTATTTCTTTAATCTCAACAGAAGAAATAATATAATAAGCAACTACGTCAAAAAAATTAAGCAATGCTTAGAAGGATGTAGCTCAACTAAGAATATGACATTGCAGGATGAAATATACCCAACGCAAAGACATTCATATAATTGCGGGGCTTTCATATTCTATTATGCTGAAACAGTACTAACAAAAAAAAATTAGACCTTAGTTTCAATCCAAGCCTGTATACAGATTATTTAATATATATAATTATCCAACAGTCAGAAAACTTTATATACGAGTGCCTTTACTGTGGCGAAAAAGGGGGAGAACTATAGTGTATAGTGTGAAGAATGCAACAGGTATTGCCATTCCGTTTGTGTCAATTGCATAGTGAAAAATATGTATGTCAAGTGTACAGAAAACAATGCTAAATAAATCAATAATGTGGGGACAGTCATTTTTACATCTCGCTAAATCTTTCCTGGACATCCTGGAATATGGCTTCAGAAATGAATATCAGTTAAAGACCGACATTTTTAACATAAATAACGTTTACGGCAACGCGCTCACGATTGGATACAAAAGTATAGTAATCTGTATATTTGCCTCAAATGTTCTCTAAACATTTTTAAACACGAAGGCAGAAAGATGAAATTTTGACTAAAACATGCCAAGCGTTGTCAAAACAGATAAACAGCGAAATGCGCGTCTGTGCATGGTGAATATTGGTAGCTTGTATCATTATTCTTCTTCTTGCCCAACACGACTGTAAAAAAGAATTTAGATTAAAATCACGCAAACGTTGTCAAAATAAATAAAGTTTACGACAGCACAAGAAGAGATTGAATTGTTTATAACAGTATCGTCAATTCTAAACTATGCTGGAATGATCTGCGAACAGATTTTGTTTACACAACATGATTATTTTACATTTTAAATTGATTTAAAAAAAAGATCTATTGCTGAAATCTATTGCTAACTTCACACCGACTAATAATCCTTTATGTATTTGAAGATATTTTTTTCGTTTCCTTTGATCTCGGCGATATTGTACACCAAGTGCCAAGTTATTATCCAACTCATCATATACACTTTTGTACAAACATTGAAAGAATTTCTAATTGATGTGTATATGTAAAAATTCAAGGAATCTAATAATAATCATACTAATCAAAAATTAAAATTTTTACAAAATTTGCACGAACAAAGACAATTAGGAAATATTGACTAGTTACATTTCCTAAAATGACTTTCATATTTTTGTCATTCTGTTCTGTGAACGTTTATGTATCCGCTGCACATGGGGATATGAGAGAGACAGTAATAGCTTCGGGAAGGTTCGGCTCGATGTTGTGTCGTAAGATTAAACGTAGTCCAGTGTACATACGTATCTGCTACTACTAAGGCCACCACCAAATCCTACCTGAGCTAGAAGGCCTGGTCGGACGACAGTAGCAAAATCGCAGATTACTGCAGTAACAATGCCATATAAATCCACTTACCACTTCGCGCTCTCTGTGCCACTGCCTCGTGCAAAATCGACGAAAACGGAAACCAAATATTGTGCGACGTCTAAACGTTGTAAGTGAATGAGCGACGGATGGCAATAGTTATATATCGTGAAACTATTTCTCCACCGAAGTCTTATGCACTCTTACAATGATATGCCAAAATATTGCTCGTCAATATCTACATCTCAGGAATTCCAGTACAAACGCTAGCAGTATAGATACATGAATGACTATTAAAGTGTTTTTTTTTTCTGATTTGTGCGTTAACGATTTTATATTTGCATATACTCTAAGAAAAAGCGATTATTTCATTAAATACGTTAAAGTTTAAATGAACACAAATGTGAAACGTATAAGTTTGTAAGAAAATAAAACAAAATCTTGAATTTACAAATAAGACACATGAAATGTTTTGAATTCATAAAAATAAAACGTTAAATGTTTAGCAACTCTTTTATCTCTTCTAAACTGAATGCATTCTATATAGAAGGATAACAAAATGTAGTTTACCTATTACATTCAACTTATTTATAGAAAAAAATTTAGTCTTCATAAAGTTGAAAAAGTTTTGCTAAATAAACAAATGCAGGACCAAAGTACTTACAATGTGGTACGTTTCAGAATATTCATTTTTAAAGAAAAGCTTACAATTCTAATCAAAACATGAATAGCGTATGCTAAGTTTCAATTACAACGATGATACACAGATTAAACATTTTATCCAAATATGTTATATTATTCACAACCCGCCGTCAGATCGCCTGGTAATTAAATTTTGCCTTGTATATTCTTACGAATGGAATCCCTAAAAATTAAATCACCTCACGTTAAGCCAGATTAAAAACAAATATTTGGTCTATTTTCGTTTTAAGCGAGAAAATAAAAAGAGAATGTTTTTTCTCTCATAATAATGTACAGTAGGCAAAATAAGTAATGACTCCTCCTGTCGGGTACCGATTATTAGTACTACCTTCCACAGAATGAACCTCGAGAGTTTTGAAAATGCCGGCGCAAACAAATATAATTTTATAATATATCTACATTATTACATTTGATGATGATTTATGATTGCCATAGTTATGGTACATATGCGAATTTTCTCTTAACTTTCGTTAAATCCGTGCCATTTCTGTGTTATAATTATTATCTGATGCATAAAGAATTATTAGTAGATGCAGTATAATTAATAATTCTAAGAACTGTGCTTTTACCTTTGTTTTTTTTTACCACGTTTAATGTGAAAGGATAAATATGTCAAAATAATAATCAATAAATCATTAAAAAATTAACAAATACTGATTAAAATATTAGTGATATTTGCATCAGGTTGAAAGCAGTCCAAAAGAATTTATGGAAATGAGAATTAATGTTACAAATGTTTGTTTTTGGAAACATAAAATAATTTTGATAAGAGTTAGCTATTCCATTGAAAAGCATAAAAAGCAATAAACATTCTGAGTGTTGCTTAGAAGATATTATACAGTATAACGTAACGTAACGAAAAAATTTATTAACAAATACTGTACTTAATTATTATATTTTAATGCAATTAAAAATATAACTTCATTGATATGTTGATGCTGTTGATTGGTCACTGAATTTTCGACTTCACTCCGAGCTCGAGGATCCACACCAACATACATAACTCTTACTTTAGAACGAAAATGGGGTGAAAACTTTGTTGGAATGTATATAAATAATTATAAATTCTTTGCGAAAAAATTTGTAATTATTTATATACATTCCAACAAAGTTTTCACCCCATTTTCGTTCTAAAGTAAGAGTTATGTATGTACCCGTCCAAATGAAATTAATAATATAGTGCAATGTTTTCCGTGGGGAAAATTTTATGAAGATCTAGAAATGTTACAAAAAAACTTATTTATAAAAATTAGGGTCGTTAATTCGGTGTCCCTAGACACTCTTTCGGCAATTTAAACTGATAAGTGAAACAGCTTTAGTAAGATGTAGAGATGAAAATGAAAACTAACCTTACTTCCCGAATTTTCCGCGAAATTTTAGCGAAACTCAACTACTTCAGAATTATTTTACAGTAACTCACTTCTGGATTTTTGATTTGAAATGATTAAATTAACACTTTTAACTGGAGGATATCAGGACACAAGATGCCTAGATGACGGTAAGACATAAAGTCACAAATAAAATTAGCGTCATTTAAAACCATTGTTTACTTGCGTTGGCAATTGTTTTAATTCCATTGTCACCTCTGATAATTTTCTCCCATTCAAAATATATGATTATCTAAATAGATGCCGAAACTAATTATTTTTGCTGTAGCATGATGCAGGGCGCAACTGAATTGGGTTGAGATTCTGTGCTCTTGTTAAACGACACTGAGAATTTTGATGATAACTGACCGAAAAATCATTAATTCATGAAATTAACTTTTTATACGACTGAAATTTACACTGATTCTCGCTGTAGAAAGACTACACCTTAATTTAGAAAAAGAAAATGGAAAACAGTTAATGTCAGTCTTTCCCATAATTGTCGTTGGTTGGACTTATGTATGTCTATATAGTATTTCTCTAATTTCTACGCCCCAAAGATATTTGACTAAAAAAAAAGGAATTTTCTCTTAGGAGTCACATTCTCATATCTTCCTTGAAGGATTCAGATGGATTTTCAATAAGGTGCACAACGACGTGTACAACAAAATTCGTTTTCCTATAAATCCAAGCAATGGGAAATTTGGTGTGCATCGCAAACCATTACAAATATTTTGCGCCATTCTACCATGCCATTACTTTTTTTTAAATTTGGCGTATTTTCCTTGTGATAACATTCATACTTACTTTCTTCAGTCTGAAAGTTGGTAGTCACGACAGAAAGATAGTTTTTAGAGTAACAACAGGAAACCATATAGTTGCTTTCGTGATTCGTGCTCAATTACATGTCCACTATCACTATAAATAAATATAAACACTATATATTAAACAGATATAGATATCACCGCTTGAACATATCCGAATTTATTATTTTCAATCAAACAGTCATTTCATAACAAAAGTAAATACATTCCTTATCTAACATGTTTAACTTTTTGAAGATATTATCTCTAAAGAAGTTATTATATTTATCTGCATTGCAATAACTTCATAAAGAAGCTAAACGGCTGAAGACCGGAAAAACCACAGCAACAGCAAAATGCAGCAGACTGCGACCGAGAAAGGATACGAAAGCTATCCTCCAGTGTACATACAACAACAAAGCGAGAAAGCTGCTATACATTAAAATTCAAATAAATATTTGCTTATTCGGCGAAGAATTAATTGTATACAGTATTAACTTTGTGACGGGTTTACAGAACGCCGCCTGATGTTATATTTTTAATTACATGCGAACGTGTGCGTATCCCTGTAATGAATCCTTACGTTTTGAACTAATACGAACTTCACGGGAACTGTCTTTTCTTTTTAATTTTCTACTCCCATTACTTATTTTTACATTTCGTTTCCAAATCGCAAAGGATGAATTTATTTTATCATCAACTAGGTGTAAGGCCTAACAAATTTTAACGTTATATCAGAATATAATTCTGACTACAGAGTAACGTAGTTCGTGGCAATATTATAAAATTCCTCTTCCGTTTTGCGTTACGTACACAGTTTCTATACGTTTTTATTTAATCAAAAACAATGTTTAAAAGTTAAATCACATTTTACATATTTTTAAATATTAGTTTTTCAGGTCCGTTCATAACTAAAATAACTTTTTCTGTCACACCTTCGCCTAGATCATAGTACTGAAATAATTGGTGTTCTATCGTCACATAATACAATTATCACAATTTTGTATTGCTCTCCCACATGGTGGCAGACTAACAGTTAGTAACACTTTTATTACATTTCAAATCGGTACAGATATACGAGCAGTTAGATAACGAACAAGAGAATACCCTTCGATATGCAAGCAATAATTATTCATGCAGCAGGTGCTTCTGCTGCACGACTGAACCTCACAAAGCGTATATTACGATACGCGGTAGATGGTGTATTTACGGCTACAATGAGGAGTAACGTAGATACGTGTTCGACAATCTCTATTTCCTAACTGAACTATTTAAATACAAAGTGTGAACAAATGTTGCAGAAATTTAAATCTATAAACAAAAAAAATTGAATCTATACGGAATTTATAATTATTTCACTAAAGAATTTGATGATTCCTAAAATATCAGACAAGTCTTTAAGAAAGAAAAAGTAATAGTTTTAAGTTCAATTCATTTTATGAACATATAATTTTTGGGATTCTCCAGAGGGTAGGTGTTTCTTTTTGTACGTGTTAGGTAAGTCTGCAGAAACGAGTTGCGCCTCACGAAATTAGCAGAGACTAAACAGACTCGTGTTTATTCGTTTATGAGAATGGGTTCGTGTGCCTGGTTTCACCGAGAGTCAACAAAACGAGTGTCTGTGTAGTCTCTATAATGCCGTAAAGCGCACTCGTCTCTGCAGGCTTAGTACTAAGTCATTGTTGTTTCTTACTTGTAGGTGTATTTACTTTTTTTAGAAGTTCTTTCGCAAGTATGCCCTTTTGTAAGCTATGATGAATAAAAGTATATAACTTGCAGGCTGAAATAATTTGCCGAATTTCTAAACACAGCTTTGTTTAAATTAGATTTACATTTATTTGCAAAAATGCCAAAAAACGATTCGAAAATGTAAATTTTATATGTAGTTAAAACGTAGGGCTGTTTAAAGTATGTAGTCACATAAACGCCAGCGCACAATTTAGTTGATTGAGAAACTAAGTATAAATTGCTGACAGATCTCAGATTAATTAATTTTGAATTATACCAATTAGAGTCATTAGGTTTGTTCCAATTTGTGTATCGTATGTACATGTACCATACTGCACGCTAACAGGGAACTGTTCGTTCCGGAAGGGTTTATGTAGAGCTTGTTACGGCTCAACGGAACGGAAAAGTTACGGATCAATTAACTGTGGCGGCTGCTAAGGGTTCTGTCGGTAAACGGAATGTCCTAGCGCACCCTCAGAACGCAGGTGTACGAGAACATCTAGGAAAGGAAGACAACCGTCTGATTCGACCTCCGTGCTGAAGCGTAAGGAATCATGTTGGAAATTCAACAACGGTAGAAAATTATTTAAGGATTCGTGTCTCCGAAGCCAGAGGACAAAAGTCATCAACGTACCTGTACCAACACTTCGGCTTAAGGTTGTGAGCTAATAGGGCTGAGGTTGATGTACTCTTCAAAGGCCAACGTTGCTTCTACGCCTAAACTCATCCCTACTAAAGAGATAATTATTGGGATAGAGTCTGCTCTTGTCGGGGTTCCACCTGAAACCGCTGATCCCATTCGTTTTGAAACATGTAAAATACTCGCATATACCAATAAATCAAATCTTCGAAACTCTGGCCTTAACAAACCTGAAGTCCGACCCTAAAGTTGCTATACTAGGAGCTGAGAAGGGAAATATTAAAATGGTCCTGGACAGCGAAGATCGTAATCCTACCCCTCGAATTCAGCGTTCCATCATTAACCCGAATAAAACGTCAACCATCCCTACCGATACCTGGCGATCACTTCTCTCTAGTGATTCTTCAGCCCCTAAGTTATACAGTTTCCCTAAAATTCATAAACTCAATATCAATTATTGAGCATAACCTTCTAAAACCCTACGATGGACACAACGACTCTTTCATCCAAAATTCCTAACATTTCGTCAAACGGCTGAAATATGTCGAATCCTTATTCACGAGAGCTCCCATACCAGATGCAGTACCCATTATTAGAGAATTCTTCATCTCCAATGACTAACCAGATGAGCTGGCTGACTTAGTCTGTCTATTGTTTCTGTCTCCTGTCCTGTTAAGCCAAAGTGTTGGTACAGATACGTTGATGACACAATTGTCCCAACATGATACCATTCGCTTCACCGTAAAGGTCGAATGACGGTTAGCTCTTTCTCCTCAAGAACTGATTGACATCACTGAAACATGGTTCGGAATAATTATTGTAGGAAAGATATTCAAGCTACTATTTAACCACCACATCAACCCTTCTCCACGGCAACTCCATCTAATCTCTCATCTAATACAAATTTTCTTGAGCAAGCGTATCCTACTTTCAAGATGTTACCGATCGTATCAGCAAAATCCTTTTCAGGAACAACATAAAAACCAACGGTAGGTACTTTTGGTATAGACATATCCGCAGTCGAATCCATATCTTCGAAGATATTCAATGATATTTCAAAAATCTGCGTGTAGTTTGTGAAAATTGGTTCTTCGAAAGTTGTATCTGAAGTTATTGTTGCGAGGCAACAAAGCAAGCTTAATGGTGATGGCTAATTTCGTAGAAACTGCTGATGATGTGTCCTCAGGAACTAGCGAATCTGCCTCATGTTCAACGTTGATAATAGTGGTAGTATTTCTATTGTAGTTAGTAGGCATGGTGTTAAACTTGTGATAAGTTCAAGTAACTAATAAAGTTCGAAAATACTGAAGCTCACTCTCAGATACTCCAGAAGTAGGCCATAGAGTTGCGGTATCTTAATAGTCAAAAAGCATCTCAAAGTCGCTAACTCGAATATCTGGAGGGATATGAGGTATAGACCTCACATTTATTTACTAGTGCTTACTTATAGTTGACAAAATGCATGAATAATTTAATGAAATATATAGAAGGCATAGGAGAGAACCTACGTGAGAACAAATATTGTCGACAATGTAGCAAAACCATTCCAAATTAAAAACGATTAAATTATACTTCTCTGACTAGAATATGTTTTTTCTATATGAAATATATTACTATTGTTAATTTTTTATTCTTATATTTTGTTATCATCTATATAAAGTCGCATTCAACTCCAAGTATTGGGACTAAACTAAGATTCATTGACCCATAGTATTAACATTCTATTACTGATATACACTAACACCATTAACAACATTTTTGTATGCCTGTCGTTTCCCATTGTAGTATTATGTAGCCACGTTTAGGTTATTTAAGCTTTTGGAAAAATAAGACCTGTCTGGTTCAAGTAAAAAGTCTTTCTCACAAACGCTCCCATACTTCTGAATGCACTTTTAGAATGTCATAGTACAAGTGGCTGTCTTAATATATAACTATATTTCAATTTTATTATGAACATTATTCCTATATGACTTTATGATCTTAAGATATCATGCAAAACTCGAAAGTTTTAAAGAGAAGATTCTTTTGCTATATTTGTATTTACGGTAAAAAAAGATCATTTTTATGTGTCCAAAATTTTGTTGTAAGTATTTCAAAAAACAAGATTTCTCTAAAATAATTTAACTGTTTTTAAATTATTGAGTTCTATGAGGTAATAAGCTTCAAAATCCTAAATACTCTAAACATTCGAAATGTTTCACATATTCAGACCGTGTACATCACTCTCAATTCGTGGTAATTACAGTAATGCAAGTACTTTTCTAGCTGCTACAAATTAAATGCAGCTACTAAGCGAACAATGTCCAACTTGTTATAGCTTTACTGTAGTTCCCATAAATAATTTTCTACTATTATTTCTAGATAAAATTTGAATGTGCTGATATATTTCATGCGAAGAAAACAAAAGAGAAGATATGTGTTTATTTTAATATCATAGTCAGCTTAAAATATTTATATCAGTAGAAAGAAAACTATTCCCAAAAATAATTAGAAAAAGTTTAAAATTATATACGAAACCTCGCAGCAAGTATATAATTTTTTGTAAAAAATGCGAGAATGTATAGCAAAAGAAATAGATAATGGGGTACAGAAATCTGTACCAAAAACTATTAAAAAGTACAAAATCGTGAAATTAAGGATTAAATTTTACCATGCCTGTATCTCAATTCTGCAATCACTGAATTGTCACACGCGTTTGTCACATTATGTATTCGTTGAATGTTATCGAAAATACGTTTTCCGCAGTGTCCAACTTCGACCTAGCATAACAATGTAAATTAGTTTTTCGGCATGAGTGATGCAAACATTCAACTTTAATTGTACCTACTCACATCAGCCACCATGAAAAAAAACGCGATGGAAAGTTGCTGATTGGTACTTACTTATGAAAAGTAATTAAGGTTATCTACTAGAAATAACAAATAACTGTAACATGCAAGAGCCAAAAAACATTTTTCTTCTGTATTTCTGCTTTTTTGTATTAACTCAACTACCGATTGTACATCCGTGCCGTTA
Organism: Oryctes borbonicus; assembly: GCA_902654985.2. NCBI lineage: Eukaryota > Metazoa > Arthropoda > Insecta > Coleoptera > Scarabaeidae > Oryctes > Oryctes borbonicus. The sequence goes on along the minus strand of LR736884.1, from coordinate 5,233,188 downwards.
CCAGTGGAATACCCCAAGCTATGTATCTAACTACCAAAGGATCTATTTTTAATGATTCTGTTAAATTTAGAACTTTTGAATTAATTTTGCATGAGTTTGCAAAATGCAAAATTAATTCTTGTCTGTCGCGAAAAGCAATTGAAACTGATGTCAGAGGCTGCGTTTTGTAAACAATTTAACTCCACCAATGTAAAATTTATTTGTGTAACTGTTCGTATAGGAAGAGGTTACCATTTCACAAAGTAGCACAACAAAGTTATTTCTTTTTAATAGAGAACTCAGTATTTTATACAATTCTTGTATTGTACGAATACTTTTTGTTGAGTGTAATTACGTAGGTTCTTTCTTAAATGATGCCACAAATTTTTAAGGATAACATAGTGACGCGTGTTCTCTCTGGGGACTGTTTTTGGAAACTTTAACTCTCGCAAAATACGCGGAAACTGTGTCTATATTTAACAAATAAATAATCAAATTATAGAAATCGTCAAGAATATAATAATAATAAACTCTGTTACAGTGTTTACAACAGAAAAAAGTGAAATTCAGAAAGAATTAGAAGCTGTATAACGATATGTACCGGAGTACGGTCCTAAACGTTTTTTAGTGGAAATTATCAAATATTTACAAGAGAAGGAGCAGCACCTGACAAGACAAAATATGGATTTAAATATTTTCTGACGGCGGTGCTATTCACGGCAGGTAAAAGCTGTTAGTATGAAAACAGTAAGAAATATTCTACAGTTGCCCGCTTTAAGCCAACTAAGGGCGATATATTTCTTGGACTCTGCTCAGCTTACAGCCAGCTTTAAAAGGCAGTCTTGCTACGCTGAGGTGAATTTCTATTGCTCTGCTTTACCCAGTTCAAGGCTGACTTGCCCCACGGAAGTTCTCCGAAATGAGAATCCTTGGTGTTTATATAACCTTATTTTGTATGACGTTTCACTTTTCGCTCATGATATATCGCAACCTTGTACGTTTCGCTGGTCGATGGTTCGTCACAACATAAATCACCGGCGACGGCTAGTGCATCGCGCCTGCAGAGCTGCATTACAGCGCTTCGATTGCCTCGTGTATTTCCGTTGTATATTGTGTGCATTGTACTATACAACAGAAATACACGAGGAAACCGAAACGTTGTAATTGAGCTTCCATTCAGATCACCGCCAACCGCTATTATAAGTCACTAAACTAAATTCAACCGTAGTTCTTTACCTCTGGCTAGTAAAATGTAATTTCATTTTTGAATCTCCACATTTTGGTGATCATCGATAAACATACAAAAAAGGAAACTACTATCTACATACAGGTGCATTATTAAATGTAAATATTACGTATTATTCATTCGTACATAATTATATACATAACACAACGTGTTATTTTTACGTGTAGAACGTTTTAATGAATTTCCTTCAAATACCAAAAGAATACCGTTTTCCACAACAAACCGTCATTCGAAAGCCATTTTTTTGATTTGATTTACGGCTCGATAATATGAGAGATAAAATACATTTACTACTAATATTTGTATATGTTTCATCAAAACAAACCATTGTTTATTTTGCTCGCCGCCATGTCATGCATTCCCAGATTTAATAAATAAGTAAGGTCGGGCCGAAACATCCAGCAGTAGTGAAATATTATTCAAGAATAACTTTAAAAATTTATATCTCGGTTCCCTTGATTGGTAGAGCTTTTTCGCCGGGGAATAACTACATAGTTCGTTGACAATCCTTCTGTTTTCAAAGTCAGTGGCATAATTTAAAATAATATTCCTTAGTCTACTAGTTCTGAAAATATTTTATAATTTACACACCTATTTTACAGATATTTATAAAATTGTGTGAATAAAATTTGATCTATAATAACCTATTTATTTTAAATGGAACACTCTGTATATTTCTACAGATTTGTAATAGGTGTCGTAATTCGTAAAAGGTTTATTAACCGTATCTTATATCTATCTTTAATAATTTAACGTATATTTTAATGTTTTGTTAAGTTAATTGCACTTCTAATTATTTAAGTAGTACAACATATATTTAACTTCAAAGGCGCTTCTACCGCCAGAGTCAGTTAAAACTAAACGTATTCCAGGTTTGGACCGTGTAATCATATGGGGTTTCTTCAGAAGAAGGAAGGGTGATGGGTCACTATTAGCACGGTAACTCAACGTGTAAACCACGACAGAGGCGAAAATCAACTAGGGGGATACGAGGGGAACAGCATGCTTTTCTACGACGGTGGAGAGGGCTTATCGCCAATCGGTTGGGTGTCGCGGTCCCTATTAGTCGAAGATTGGTCGTTACAGATGACGGGCTTCTCTGTATCTCTACTGACATTCTTAGGATGTTTAAAGAATCTATGGACTCTCTTTTGGAGACTTTTGGACTTTTCGATTGTAATAATGGGAAGAATTACAAAGCAATGAAGTAGCATGAATAATATCTGGTGGCCAGTGTGTAGATGATGTTTAACGACGGGAGGCGTGTTTTAACAAAACGTTCGTGCTCTGTCAGATGAGTTTTGACTTCCATAGTTAAATTAATGTTTAGATGTTGACGATTGAGATACCAGGTAAAAGGTCTTTGCCATGAGGCCAGATAATGAAAGTGTCACCGACATATCGGAGCCATACCTTAGGTTTCAGATCCGCTGAATCAAGAGCAACGGATTCAAAAGGTTCCATGAAAATATTAGCCACGACAAGGGAGAGAGGAGAGTCTATGGCAGCAGATAACTGGTCCTTGAAATGTGAAATAAGTAGAACGGAGACTTTTGTACGAGACGACTTATGCTAGCAGATTCCCCATCCCATTCCAGAAGTTGTTCGATGATATTAATTGAATCATTGATGGGAACTCTACTAAATCAGATGTTTCATCACTCTTGAAGAAGTTCCATATAATTGTGGGCGAAACGTCGAATTTTCGATTACCCATGACACGGTGTAAACTCGGAACACGTTTAGTTCTAACTGATATTCCACTTCTTTGTAAAATTCTGCTCTGTGGTTACTACACTGTAAAATTGTTGTATTTATTTGTATACACAATATCACAAAAACTAACCTCTGCTGTTTTTAAACGTTTGATGTAGTTCCACCCTGTAAGAACTAAATTTATTCCTTCCGGTTATTATTAGTGCTGTTGGTTTCCGATAAAGTCAAGGTCCAAGATACTTATTTACAAAAGAACGGCATAAGAAAGTATTTAGAGCATCTACTTCATTAGATTCTGGAGAAATATTCATATAAAGAACTTTGAAGTAACAAGAATGAAACGTAACAATGCTTTCGATGGCTATCTTTTAGACGCTTATTAATGCAAAACAATTTTCGATGCGTTGCTATAAACTCCAATTAACGCTTACTTGAATAACAATTTAATCACCGCTGCAAAATATCTTAAAATATCCATTGTTAAAAATAGTATTTCGGAAAAAAGTAATTATTATCAAGAATCAAGAGAGATAAGCATAAGGATTATTAATAAAGTTACACATGAATTGAAGAGACGCATTCAAATATGTAGTAAAAGATGGGCCGTTCCATTTAAAAAGCCAAATTCTGAAACGCTATATGTATAATTCAAGATTATTCGGCAATACATAAAGTGTAACAAAAAAAAATAGAAAAAGTAAAATCTGTGAAAAACACACATCACAAACGTATTCATTTAGCTCTTTGCGAATAACTACACATTACGACACTACTGTTATTTCTTAGGCGACATGTACGAGCAGGATATTTAAGTAGCTCTGTATACATATATTGCTAAGTCGTTAATGCAGATTTCCCGCTAGATTTTGCGAAAAGAATATTGTAAGTATAAAATAAGGAAACGATTAATAAGCAGTTTATTTTCATCCGTCATATAAGTACACAGTGAATTTAAAACGTCGAAGGAAAATTAGTAAAGCTAATTCTTCACATTTTGCGAATAATGAAGTTCTAAAAGTAGTCCACGGAAAACACGTACTCTGTAGATATTCACCTTCTGAGATTAAAAACATTTTAAAGTTGTGCATTGACAATTACTATATACATGATCAATATATTTAATTTCCGAAGGTGGAGCGAGCAAGAGAGAAGACGTACTGATGTAGCGGGGATGGGTACCGGTATCTTTTCGTTTTACCTCGTTTCGTTTGGAAATTAATTCTTTGTCCGTGCGTCTGTACATGTCAATTTTTCATCTCGATTTGGAAAGTAGACTGCCAAATCGCAAACGGCTTAATCTGGACATAATTCCTGTTTCCACAACACCATTTACACAAGCTGATATACAGAATATGGGTGCACTACGAATGCTTGGTATAAATGAAAACTATCGTTCACGTCGATTTCACTTTGTTTTATTCATTTGCTAACAAGGATTTTGCAAGGTCTAAGTAAATGGGGTTCAAGAGGAACGTTTAGAATGCAATGTATCGAAAAGAAGACGCTATTTCCTTGTGTCCTACTTTGCTACAAGAACTTATAGTCTATCCCAGCTATTGATTTTTGATTGGGACAACTGCCCCTCTATATAAGTTACATACCGTATAATATGCTCTCACAAAATAAACTTTAATCTGTTATCATTTATTTTCATTTGAAATCATCATTAATGCGTCGGGAGCTATGGTAACGTTTTAACGAAAAAAAAATTACTAAACCACAACGTATTTCTAGAATTACAATATATACATTTTTCACCCATTCAATTTAGGTGCATAACATGCTCCAATAGATAATTTGAAACTACTACCTCTAATTTCTATCTGGCAGAGCGATAAAACGCACGCTTGGGATAAAAAAGGATAATAAAGATTTGAAAAGTCCGTCCCAACCCTACACACAGTGATATATGAATCTAAACAATATAGGTATCAGCAACAGTATCCGTCGGTGCTGATATCCTCATTATATTATATATATATTATAATCCTCATTCGGTTGACGGATGCTTAAGCAAAAAATTTTAATGATCTGCTGAAAATAACACAGACGCTTCGTTAATGCGCCTAACTCAAGCTGACAGTAATTCCAGAATTGCCGAAATATTGTGCTACCGATCAGCGGAACAAAACTGAGAAATGGCTAATTGCCGATGAAATTTGTTATATACGACGGAATGCCATTTGTGACGGAGTCCGTAAATAACGATATTTCGCGGTACGATTCGTATAATTATAACTCCGAGCAACTGTAAAATGGAATTTAAAACTATACTTCAATAGAAAAAAATGCTGCAAAAACCAATGGCCGCTTTTGAGATAGACCCAAACTGGAAGACATACTACTTAAAGTTATACAAGCAAATAACAAAGAAAGTGTTACGAACTCTAATATTATGTAATTTTAATTAAAAAAATATTTTATTTGTTTCTCTTTACCCGTCTGAGTAATATTTCGTTTAATATTTGTATATGCTTTATTATTGTTAATCTTGTTTTATTACCTATATTTGTACATATTCTTATCCATTGTATCTATTTTTTTCTGTATATAGTATTTATTTTACGCTACAATATATATTTATTTTATCTGTATATAATGTATACGCGGCATAATGAAAGAATCTGCTAAAATTGCATTTTAAAATAAAATATATAAACGCCCCCTACCCGCAAATTTAGCTTTGTATTCCGATACGGCAGCGGAGCAAGTACATGAATCAGACGTTTCATCGCCGGTCATCTATCGAGCTCCGCTAATGTATGACTGCCACTACGCGCGCATCCAGCGCATGTTCGGTTTGCGCGGGCGGAGCTAGGCATCGGCTGATGCGATGTTCTCGGTGCTTGCGACCGGACAATCTATACGCTTCTCGCACAATATATGCTTTATGTCTTTCTCACTATATCAAGGGGGCTGTGGCAAGGAGCAACCAAAGCGAAGTCTACGGACATATATATATATAAGCACACAAATAAGCATACAAATAAATATTAGCGCGAAAGACGCTAGGAGGGAATGAGTAGTCGGGAGTCGAGGCTTATGCTAATGCACTCATAAAAGTACGTAGATTTTAATAAGCGCAAAATAAAGCATACATTCCATTAAAAAGAAAATGTGGGCTGTTTCATGTGACATAGTGCTTATTAATTCAGATTATGTTCGTTGTGACCCCCGCCGTGCATGATAACATTACCTATTCAGAATTTCCAATATTTGCTTTCTTCCTTTGTTATTTGCCTGTATCATTTCAAGTGGTTTATGCCGTATTTGCTTCATTATTTAATACCTGCGGACAGCTAGAAATAGCTCTAAATTGTGATTTATCTACGAAGATACTGGTCGACTGCAAAAGTTCCGTTATCTGGAGATTTTCGATTCAGATATCTTTCAGCATCTACTCGTCCAACCAAATTACAGTTGCCCTTTGCTCGCCTATATGTGAAGTGCATGTCTGCCATGTCTTCGTTAGTGACATTTATGGCTAACTTTGAAAATTACAAAATTTGTTTATGTCTGTCACTTAATCGAAAATGTGAAACTGTTTATGTAGCTTGGTTGAAAATGTGAATCTTTGTTTATGACTGTCACTTAATTGTTAAGAAACAAAAAGGTAATATCTAATTCGACTTCAGAACACAGAAAACTCAGATAAACTTATTAAAAATGTACTTGCATCAATTTTAAAAATCGCGCGTAACTTTTCAAGGAAGCATTTTCGGACACACAGCAACACTTCGTAAATTTTCGTTCCATACATCACATTGACGTTTAGCCGAGGAATACTTACATGTCGTGTATCAAACGTAAAGAACGTAATGTAAAAAAACGTGGCAGTCACAGTGGATTACTGTGCCAGATTATGCATCTCAAGGTTCCATACTTCCACACTACCAAGGTTCTTCTTGTACGCAAATGACATCGAAGAAGTGATACTTCACTTCGTGGTCATGTACAACATTAAAAATTATCTCCCGCACCGTCACCATTCAACTTTCAATGTCTGCATACTGTGCAAAGGCTTATTCATGTTTGAGGCATGATATCTTCTAGGATAATTTCACAGAGGAGGAGGACATCGTCATCCTCATATGTTAAGGTTATCTTCAACATAAACTACCGTGACATCTGTAGAGATATTTTTACAAACATTAAGGTGCTCACCCTATAAGTTATGTAATACATGGCATAGTCGTCGTTATTCATTTCTAACGGTATTAAGCGTAGGATGTTTCTAAGTAAAGAGATAAAAGGCAACGAGAATTCTTCTTTCGTTGTCGCTTTTATAACTAGATTACTGTAAGATACTCAACTGTTGAGATCAAAGAAACAATAAAAGCTCAGTTTCCTAAAACAGGTGTGTTTTATTGCAAACTCTGTTGCGGTCAAAGTAGTAAGCGTGCTGTCTCTTACTTTACCAGAACCTACAAAGTATTTTACCCCAAAGTCAAGGACTAAAATATAAGTTATATATGTGTATATAAATATAGATACAAAATCTCTTAGGAGTCTAACTTAACGTATTAAGTATACAAAGTAACTACCTTCATAAAATAAACAGCTAGATTCTAAAGAATCCTACCGCCTCAAATAATCTTAAATGTTCGAAGTAAAAACACAAAACAAAAAAGTAATTACTTAAATTTTATCATATAAAATAGGATTCTAGAATAAAAAATTAAAATTCAAATCGAATTGTGTCTGTTCATTCGATAAAAATAATAACTAATGTATTATTATTCCAAACAACCAATAAATAACAAAAAAAGAATTGCTTCATACGCAAAACTAGAACTTGCAATGATCTACATATGTACACTTCCGTTCATATATTTGGGGACGACTAAGAAAAACTCCGGAAAATAAGTAAAATTGAAATATTGACAATTGATTGTGTTTTATATGAAAGAGTATACATTTCTATATGCATGAACATAATTTACAACAGTATTCTCTTCTATCCCATCAAATTTATAACGCATTTATATTCTACCGCAGCCTCAGGCAAAATACCTCTTAATCCCTTTTATGGGGTTATAATCGTAAACTTGAAAATATTGTCGAATGTTTCCACAAAGGAATAGTGTGAGGTTCATAGAACACTTAGTACAACAAACAAGGCAGATATCGTCTTGTATTTAAAATAAAATCGATCTTGATAGTAGTTTAGTTTAAATTTAACTATCGTAATAAACGGGTGGTGCTGAAATGGCAAAACGAAAAGAAATTTCCATCGAAATGCGTTCTGCTATTATTACTTTACGTAATGAAGGATACTCAATGGCAGTTATTGCGAAAAAATTAAAAATATCGAAAAATTGTGTATTTGCAACATTAAAACGGGTGGCGGAAACGGGTTCTTTGGTTGATAAAAAACGTTCTGGACGCAAAAAGAAGACAACAGCTGCTGAAGATCAGTTCATGGTTCTTGTTTCAAAAAGAAACAGATTCCTAACGGCTCCGGAAATAACGCAGCAAGTTTGACGAAGAAATCCTATTTCGCATTCGACCGTGAAACAAAGATTAATTGCGGCAGGCTCAAAGGAACGAGTAGCTGCCAGAAAACCGTTTTTGAAAGTTCAAAATAAAAGAAAAAGATTGCAGTGGGCACAAGAACACAGACACTGGACATTCGAACAGTGGTGCAACGTGCGGTGGACAGTTAAGTCAAAATTTGAAACATTTGGCTCCAAACGGAGGACGTTTGTTAGGCGACAGGTTGGTGAAAGAGTTAGTGAACAGTGTATCTTACCTACATCGAAGCACGGTGGAGGTAACGTAATGGTTTGGGGCTGTTTTGCGGGAACAGCTGTGGGTGATTTAGTAAGAATACAGGAAATACTTCGTAAAGAGGGCTATCTCAAAATATTACAAGAGAATGCTGTACCAAGTGGGGAACGATTACGAGGTCGAAACTTTACGTTTCAAAACGATAACGATCCTAAGCATTCTTCTCGTATATGCAGAAACTATCTAGCATCCCTGGAAGAAGAAGATCGTTTAAAAAGGATGGTTTGGCCACCTCAGTCTCCTGACCTGTCGCCTATCGAATTAATATGGGATGAACTGAACAGAAGGATTCGCCAAAAAGGAGTGACTAGTTCACAAGATTTATGGAGAAAGTTCCAGCAAGCATGAACCCAGATCCCAGCAACATTTTGGAAATCTTTAATTCTAAGAATGCCACGAATATGTACCGCAGTAATTAAGTCAAAGGGTGGAAATATAGACGAAAAATCCGTATAGACCTAATTATAATTAGTACAACATTTCTTTTTGGAATATTTTTAGTTTTGTATAGTATACTCAATGTACAGAAGTAAATTAAATTACAAATAACTTTTTGTTTTTATTCGAATTAAAAAAAAAACTGTATTTTTTAATCGTCCCCAAATATATGAACGGTAGTGTATATCAAACAATTAAATCAAATGCTTAAAAATTTTCCTCTTTTTTTCTTTGTTGACAGAAATTTTACTATCTGCCTGTCGCTTATTTGAAATCATATTAGGGGCATTGTACTATTTGCAGCAGTGATAATTTTTTTACGAAGTACAAGCTCGGCATACTCGGCAAATCGGCATACTCGTGTAGACATAAGAAACATCGCTTGCAACAGTGCATGCAATTGAATAGCCTCCAAAAGCTTGGATCCTCCTTTGCGACGTATGTATATATGTACTACGTATATTTATCTATTACGTTATGTACAATGATCCTTTTTAAAAGCCCTCAAACTAAAAGTTCCGCTTGAAACCTCCTATGAACTATCAGCAACGTAGTTAAACACCGAATTCATGTTCGCATATTGAATTTCGACCGGGCATTTAGAAATTGCGTGGCCATTAAAATTAATACTGCATCTACTCAGAGAGAACTACCATGTTGATATATGAAACTAATATAATGAAATCCGTATTTGCCAGGATGTATCCGAAACTAACAATGTAATTCAACTAATAGCTGCATGCATACTGAATATGACAGATTTAGAAGGCTGAAGTTCCGAACATGCATGGTCCCCTTGTTCTCTTGTTGTTTAGTACTGCGAAGGGCTTTTAGCGTAAATAGTAGTATATGTAGGTCTGTCGGCTTGATGTATACAAGCCCAACTTAGACAAATGGGATTTAATTGGAGTGATTGTTACGAGTAACTAGATAATTATCGCGGAGATTTGTTAATAAATTGCTACACTTTGTTAAACAGCCGAACTATTCTTCTGTGGCATATTTGCCAGACAACAATATGCATACAGCGTCATTCACATCTGCGGCCTATTAGATGTATTTCTGAAAGTAACTAAAAAAATCTTTTTAAAATAGTACTAGACAATGTTATGGATAAGAATCGACCCTTTGAAATTACTTTCAACTTGAACAAATCGGTAGCGGATATCAAGTTTCGTACGAACTTGTGCAACTTGTGCTTGTTGTAAAGTGTCTGGTTTACCACGTGCTGTATTAATGGGTAGCCAGAAAGACATTAATCTTCCATTTTAATTGCATCTGCAGATTTACTAGGACCATATCTCAAATCTAAACATGGCAACCAATATGTGCTAGTCGTTGTTGATTAGTTTAGAACATTTTTTCTTATTCATCCTATACTGAAAGCCAAAATTCATCTATGGAGTGCCGCATATCTTCGTATGTAATAATGGAATCTAATTTCAACCACTGTTCCATGAAGTTCTCAAACTTCATAGAAGAGCATAAGCTTCAGAAAATGTAATGGAAAGTCTAATATCATCCACAGAAAAATGCAAATGAATGACAGAATAGAGTTATTGTTATCACCATCAAAGGAAATCACAAAATCTGAGATAATTTTATTTACCTATCCGCCTCCAAAACTTTACGTCACATGCCAGTTTCCGACCTTTTTAATGTTTGTTCGAAACATTCCTCTAAGTGGAGATTATTATGGAAAGATCTACGAGAATGCCCAAAATATCGTTACCATCACTGAGTAGAATTTTCGAATTATTCAACAAAGTATGAGAAAAAATACAGAAGGCCACTAAAACTTCTGACACCTACAATCTGAGAAAACGTGCTGTTCAATATCAAAAAGGTGCACGCATCCACATTCTATTCAAGAGGTCTGAAGATTCCGGTACAAAACTGGCACCAAAGTTTATTATTTCATCAATAAAGTTCCATTGCCTCTGGTAGACAACCTTAAGAATAAATGGATCAAGTGTTGTAAACTTAAATATCAGGGATCTTGAGAAACAAACAGGGTAAGCCTGCCACTTTTAGCTTTTTTATTTTTATTGCCCTTAAAAATTCCTTTCTCACCGCGATCTAATATTTCACTCTAATGAAATGTCGTTGCGATGAGCCCCATGATGTGAAACTCAACTTTCTTCCTTCCATTGTATTTCTCCTTGATCGCTAGATACTCTTCTTCTCCTTACTAGACCTGGCACCTAGTAGTACTTATGCTGATTTAATCCGCCGTGTTGTAGGGGTAGACTAATAGGAATCAAAAAAACTTATTGCACATAGTTGACAGTGACAGTCTTATGCCTTCTTAAATGTATTAATAGCTTGATCTAAGTGCCTGACTTAAGATACAAACATTTAACACCTGTCATTAATTATATTTTTATTTTGACCATCTTGCTTGACGGACGCTATTTTCGAAAAAGACATTTTCAACGGTAAGCGATTACAATATATTACCTCCAATTTTAATCTAACATTTTGCTTTAATCATTTTCAATCAACATTTTATGCCTTTCATGCCGATATTACTGTTTCCTTCATTAACTTTTTTTTTCACAGGCACCATTTTTGACATCATCCGACTTTGATACGTATTTAAAGTCATCCGCGATCATCCATTTTATATATGTTATTTTCTTAATTGATCAGATTACTCGCTAGTTTGACCAAGTGTCGCATGTGATTTATCGTTCCGATTGCCTGCGTCACTTGATGAGAAGAAATATATTACCGGAAATTGTTTAACTGTGTCAAAATATTGATTGTACAGTCTATCCATCAAGATTTTGTGATCTTGAAGATCAGTCTGCTGTCTACCAAGAAATCGATAAATACTACGGGTGTTTGACTCACCTATCCGTCATTCATTCGTTCATACTGTTTCAGCGACTTCTGAAAACATGAATATTATTTATACTTGCTTAGTTACGTATAGGAATTTCAAATGGCCGAGTACGCCATAATATAATAATAAGCTGATTTCTTAGAAGTGGTGCGCTGTGCATTGTTCATGCGATATCGATTTAATTTTCTTGGTATTGATCTGTTATGAACTTCTAATACACAGGCCACTAATAATACAATATTCTACCTGTTCGGGTTATTTTGTACTGTGTATTATTGTATTAGATTAGGTAAATACATTATTTGCGTTTGGTTGCTAATACCCGCTTAAGTCTAAGCTTAATCTCTAATTTTCCGGCCTTTATGGCAGATCGTCATAAAACTATTAGGTTAGAGGATAAATTGTAAACCGAAATTAGTTGAACTGTTTGAGGATATGAATAAAACTAAATTATTTTATTAGTCTGGAATTTCCAAAGGCTCTTCAGGTAATTTCGGTGACGAATGAACATGCCCGTATTTCATCCCTACTATTATAATGGTTAGTAGTGGGGACACTTACATATAAGGGTTAGATTAGGTTGTCTTAACAGTCCTCTCTACAAATAAAAACACAAACAAATGTAATCAGATGTTATCCTAGCTACGTATAATCTCAAAAGTGTAAAAACTCCAGCGCACAATACAAAACA
>LR736884.1:5138231-5220470 GCA_902654985.2 Oryctes borbonicus | reverse complement strand
ACGTATAATCTCAAAAGTGTAAAAACTCCAGCGCACAATACAAAACACTACCAATAACAGAACTATCAAAGGAGGGACAAGAAGCAAAAAATAAAGACATTCGTTTATTCGGGCAAAACCATACAAAGAAGTCAGCACAATACAATCTACTTAAAAGCAAACAACACAAAAGTATCGGCACACTCCGCATAGAGATATGCGAGTGTTGATAATACGCCTAAATGAAGAAAAATACTGCAAAAATTTACACGGATGCGAAAGTAGAAAACCAAGAAGACGAAGACCTTTCAAAGTTTGCTTTAATTTTGAGAACAGCCTGTATAAGGTATCACAATGAAACTTAGTATTCCGCATTTTCAGGTGTGCCGCAGTAGAAAGTGCTATCCAGTTTTAAAAGAGTTGCTAATATATTTTTTTCTTTTGAATAATCATAGTAGGCCATGGAATAGTACGATAGCAAAAATCAGTACACAAAAAATCTAGGTCTCGTCGAGTACTGTAAGCCTAAAAAGTTTTTTTCTTTTATTTGTCAATTTTTCGACAGCTATAGAAGCCATATCAAAATGTAATACTTTAATACTTAATTTACCTTATAAGTTCTACGGTATACATAAAATATATCAATAAGTGGCATTAAGCAAACATAATTTTTAAACCAGATTTAAGATTTGCTTAAATTCCTAATTTTATTAAACACTCACCCCCTTTAAAGAAAGCTCATAGCAAAAATAGGATGAAAGCGTTGTGATATATATGAATATTTTGTTACGTTCATTTTCTGTTTTTTCCATTCCGTTACAATAATTTAAAATAATAATTTAAAGCGAATTTTTACCCTTTTTGTTTTCATTGAAGTTTAAATATTGCAGTCACCTGTCGATGAAATGTTCGGCTGTCGTGTGGTTGGCAGAATCCTGTAACTTAACTGCTATTTCTGTTTTACGTGTTAATTAATAAGATTCTTTGCGCTTCATCATCTGGTATTTTACTCGTTTTATGTTAGTTTTTTTTATTCGTCTTCTCTGTCTTTTTGTTCAAAAAAAACATCTAGACCAACTATTGTCGTTGTTGGGCATTATTTTCAAGTCTGAGCGTTAATTAAAACCGGCACGGTTCTGTTTAATTCTGTTTAATGATATTCCTGTGATTCTTTGCTAATCTCGTGTACTAAAATGAGTTTATTCAAGTTAGAAGCTCTATTTAGTGATTTGGAAATTTTGGATTTCTGGGGATCTTTGATTGCATTAGTTCGTCTTTATGTCGCTAGCTTTGAGGCGAACAATTACATTTAATTTAACTTTAGCCATAAAATTTTACATTTAGGCCGCCCAACAATTTCAGGTAATGTCGATTAATTGTTAATACACATTTTAGTCATTCGGCAAATTGATTTTGTGCGTTTGTTTTAGGCCTTTTTGCTCTTTTGTCGTTATTTCTTGGTTTTCTCTCTTGCTTTTATTTTTAGAATCCTGCAACATCCTAATCGCCTACATTGACCTTGATCGAGTTTGAGGCAGGAAAGGAATCATCAAATATCAAATAATTCGCAACTTACGACTAACGATTGGCGATAATTTATGATGTTTTTCTATTAATTTGGATGCCTCATGTCATATTTATAAGGTTACTCGTGCTCCTTTTCTTTAGGGTTGGTCATAAAATGTAGAAGTATTTAAACTTATAAATTAACTTTGTCAAACTTGATACTACTGTTTAATGTATTGTTTTCGGCACTTAAACAAATTATTGTTTAAAGCGTTCAGCCTTAGCGGTTTCCCTCTATCTAACTTCTTTGAAATATAACCAATTATTCAATACTGAAATATTGTAAATTTTAGCTATTCAAAAACGAATTATTTTGATAACAGTTAACTTAACCAGTGGTAGATGGCCGAATTTCTAAAAAAAAATTCCTTTTCTGGCCTATTATCTTTGGGCCGTGTGGTATAAGGACGTTATAAGTCCAGCCAAGGACAGTAGTCAGGAAAACGTACAATTCCTTCTTTTGCATTACATTTTTTTCGGTAACTTCTAAATTAATGTAAAATCTTTGTCATATAAAAAGGTAGTTTCATCAATTAATAATCGCTCGGTTCGTCTTCATCAAAATTCTCAGTAAATTTTCACGTTGTAGTGTTGTACGTGGTGTAAAATGTTATCAAAGAGCATAGAATCTCAACTTCAGTTGCCTCCCTGCATTATGCTACATCAAATATAAATAGTTTATCATATATTTCGACATTATTTTATTTTTTTAAGACTCCAACGCGATTAAACAATGGCCTTAAATTATGCTAATTTTATATTTGACCTTAAGTCTGTCATTCAGGTAACTTGTATCTAGATAAATCTCCAGTTAAAAGATTTAAAAGGTTATTTGAAGAATTCAAATTGGATCTCAAAAGTGAGTTAAAGTAATTATTCAGAAGTAGCCGAGTTTCAAACAGGAACATATAAACATAACGTTTATAAAGTGGAATTTCGATAAATAAGGTTAGTTGTGTTTAAATTTCTATATCTCATTCGAGAATTCGCTTATCCATTCAAATAATGATCAAAACTGCCGAAAGGAAAGTTTTAGAAAGACACCCCAATTTCACGACCCTTAATTTCATCCAAATATTTTATGAAATGTATAAGATTTCAAAATTTTCTCTATTTTTCCCCACATAAATATCACAATATATTTTAATTTGTAATGCTTTTCGTAGGGAAAGGTAGAAAATTTAGAAATTTTTATGTATGTATATATATATATGCTTGTCGCTGGACCCCACTGAGAGATCTCATTACTCATCCGTCGTATTGTTTTTCCAGTAATTTAATCACTTATACAGTCTTGGCTTACCAATCATTTATAAATACCGTCCAGCTTGCTGATAGGCAATTTTCACTTTGTTTTTTTTTTATATTTCTATGATTTATTATTATTAATTTTCTATTTCTATATATATTTCTGTATACGCTCGATATGTATGTATCTACGACAGCCTACCTGTTTTGGATTGCCCTTACAACAGCCAACAGAAACTAGAACTCATTGTAACTTTCTTATTATTCATTTTCGTGTAATATTCCATATAAGAAATCAAATTATCCTCACTACTAGTGTCTAATTTAACCAATTTTGTAAGGCCAATAATGGAAATAGTAGCCTGTTCACCTGGACCACCCTGTATACCTTAGCTAAAGGTTAATTTACCACAGTTGTTGTTTTGTGTACCTGCATACAATGTTATAAATCATTTTTCAGTATTTTATTACGAATCTCTGAAACACAATTCTTGATTTTACAATGCAATAAAATCAGGAAACAATACGTAAACGGAAACATCATCAAAGGAGATGGAAAATTTTATTGCCACTGCGTTCACGAAAACTTTTATTGTTTGCCCCAACTTCCCAAGCAGAACTAAATAACCGCAAGCAAGTAGGTTCGCGTCCTTCCAAAAACTTCCGGTATAAGTTTCCATTTTACGGAAGCGACACCGCAAGAAACTTTTTTGTAGGTCCTTCGAATGTTTGAAAGCTTCGTACATCTACAAAATATGGAGGAACGTTATATCTTTTAAAATGTACTTTGCAGATGTTCTGAACGTTCCAATAAACAAGAATACAGGAAAAAAGTGTAAGTTCAATATCGGTTAATCTGCTCAAATAATTTTTTCGTCGAGTACTGCAAACAAAAACAGTACGACATATTAATTTTAATTTCCCCATAGAAATATGTACATACTATAACGTAGGTACAAGCATATATAGATTAAATTACAAAAGTTTGTAGTTACATCATTGTTTCATCGATAAAGTGAAAACAAGCGCTATATCTAAAAATCAGAAACATACGTATACACAAGCAAAATAGAGGTATATAACATAAGTCATAGCTACTTAAGATACACGTCCATATTTTATTAAGTATCAATGACCTAATTGGCGAGATAGAATACGGTCGAATAATGCGTAAATAAGTTGCAAATGCTTTAGGGAACGATGGGCCCCGGCTACAACATAAAATACAAGAAAGAAGCTACACCTGCTGCTCCTTCATCCAGTACTTCGAATGCTCTGTACAAGTCAAGATTGATGCCCAAAACACTTGGTACATCAGAGAGGATTAAAATGGCTGTTCGTAAAGTAATTTATGAGATGTGCAACGATAGTAAGTTCATTTACACAATTAAATTTGAATTCTAATTTAACATTTAATATTTTTATAGCAAAACATGTAACAGTAAAAGCGTTACAAGAACGCTTGAACATAGAAATATTTTACACCTAGCATTTCCTCACTGCAACGTTTACTTCATCTTTTTGATTTAAGTTGAAAAAAGATGCGCAGAGCTCTTATGGAGAACAATGATACTTCAGCATTACGATTTTCCTCCCTAAGGAAGTACAATGAAACGTTTACATCACCTTTAAAAAGAGATATATTCCTAGACGAAACCTGGATATATTCAAAAGGAAGTCAAACGAAATCATAGCAGCATAACAATATAAAAAGTGTCAGAAAACCCGAACGTTATGATGGTAAACGATTTATTGTGTTGCATGCAGGTACCAGAAGTGGCTTTGTACGAATTGCAAACCTGATATTTACCTCAAAATCAAATACAGGTGATTACCATGGTGATATGAATAGCGATTTATTTACAAAGCGGGTTGAAACTCAACTAAGACCTAACATAGAAGAACCATCAATAATTTTAATGGACAATGCTCCATATCATAGTGCTTTACTTGAGAAGTTGCAAAATCAAAGTTGGTCCAAAGGAAAGATTATTGCGTGGCTAAATGATAATATTTCCTATGAAAATAAGACTTTTCGAAATAACCAAGAGACATAAAAAAGAGAAGGTTTATGTTATTGACGAATTACTTCGGGCACATGGACATGAAGTTTTAAGAATTCCTCCGTATCACTGCAATTTCAATGCTATTGAACTGATAGGGGCACATGCGAAACGGTATTATAATAAACACATAGTTATGGCGATAGATATAGTATTAAATATATGGCAAGAAAGTTTGGACAGCTGTACACCAGGCATCTGGCAAGATTGCATAAACCATATAAGCAAAATAATTAAAGAATGGTACGAACATGAAGCAAACGTAGGAGACTTTGTTCTGACGGTTAATTGTGAATCAGAAGACGAGAGTGAAGGCACAGACTAAGTACATTTTTAATTGTCCTATCTGATTTTTTAGATATTGACATATTTTAATTAATTTACTTCATGCTATGTTTTGCGTATCATATTGTATAGAAATATGTTGCAAGGGATATGCCAGCCCCTCCACGAGCGATTTTTTTAATTTTTTCTACTTCAAAGTCCGTTTTGTACCAAAAGTCAAAAGTTTTGTATCATCTCCGTTTGGAAGATATGAGACATTTCCGATGGGGAGGCCAGCGGCATGCCAGCCCTCCACGAGCGAGTTTTTCTTTTTTTTTTTGTACTGTTTTGCACCAAAGATAGAAGGTTTTGTACTATTTCCGTTTAGGTAACATAAACACTTTCCGGCAGATCCTGCACATTAAAATTTTCATTTTCTTTTTGCGCTAATTTGTTGTACTGGTATGGTATCGTGTTGTGCCAGAACTCAAACATTTTGTAGCAATCTCCTTTAAAAAAATTCACGCGATTGATGACGCCGAAATCGGCGTTCTAACAGAGTTTCCGGCAAGTCTGTGTTTTTGAGTACGAAGTTTGGTTTAGTTCTATATCGTTTTGTCCCAAACACTAAATGCTGGATTTGTATTGGTTGTACCGAACGCCAGACATTTTGTGTCAAAGTCATTTAGGAAATGTAAGTAATTTAAAACGAAAGTAGAAGTCACAATGCGTATGCTAGTTTGATATGTTCCAGTTTTGTACTGTTTTGCACTGCTTAATAAACGTTTTGTACTGCATATTAAAAGTTTTGTATGGAAGCCTCGGCAGTTATAAGCAATTTAAAGTGAGGGTATATTACTATCTTACTTGATTGAAAACGCCTTACATCTTTTTGAGAATTCTACTTCAGAGAACAAAGTCGACAATTACAATGAAACAGTTGTGGGAGGGCTAATATTGAAACTGAGCTTACCAAGGCGACTACTGCCGGATCTACATACCTCAATTGTAATAAATAACCCATAATCAAAATAATGTGCTAAATCTACAGCAATTACGGAGAACATAAAGGAATTTATGGGAAAGAAATGATATCGTTAATCCTAAAACCGAACAATTTAGGAAAAAATATAAAGCGAAACAGAAAAAAAGTAAATCGGGAGGAGTATCTCCCGACCTATTTTGTAAGATTTGAAATAACCTAAAGTATGTACAGTGACAACTACCTATATCATTAAATTTTTATTGGTAGCATGTTTAAGACAATGAAAGTACAGAGAAGATAGCGGAACCTGTCTGAAAGAGAAGACGTTATTAACTTATGGGATGTGAAATAAATGAAAATAAACTTAACTTATGGAAATAACTATTGCAAGATGTATATGCGGCATTTGTAATCTGTTCATAATCACAGTAAAGTGAAAATATTAAGTTCGTTCTAATTACGAAGATAAAACAATTCATGTGAAAAAAGAGGTACCGTTAATCCTAAAACAGAGCCATACAGGAAGAAATACAGAACCAGAGCACAAGAGAAATAAATAGGCACGAGTATCTCACGATCTATTTTGTGAGATTTCAAATAACGTAAAATACAAAGTCCATCAAACTGCAGGGAAGATAATGTCTGTCTATAATCACAGCAAAGTGAAAAATATTAAATGTCCGACTAATTACGGAGAAGATAAAGGAATTCATGTGAAAAAAAAGATATCGTTAATGCCAAAACAGAGCGATACAGGAAGAAATACAAAACCAGAGCGCAAGAGAAATAAATAGGCACGGGTACCTCATGATCTACTTTGTGAGATTTGAAATAACCTAAAATACAAAGTCAATTAAATTATAGGGAAAATAGTGGAAGCCACCCGGAAGAGAAGATGTTTTTAACTCCAAAATAACCGAGCAGAATAGAAAGAAATAATTTACACAAGAGAACGAATAATGTGCGAAGTATGTTACATAATCAACTATCGTACGTAAGTATCACAAATACTCCGATTATTGGAAGCAAGATAAAAAATGCTATGGACAAAGACATTTTATTTCATTTCATCTCATAACATCAATTCATATTGAACAACCCTCAATGGAAAATGGAAACAGAAAATAAAATTATAGTTTGGTGGAAAATCAAGACGAAATCCAGACGATAACAGCTGCTTTTGAAAATAAATACAAAAACTCCATTGACTAGCCAAAATAAAAAAAATACTACAAAAAATTACAGTTATAAGTCACTAAAGGTGTCATATAAAACAAAGTGAATTTTGAGATTAAACAATCGAAACGATTATAATAAATGAAATCTGCGAAGAGTTAAAAGGAAACAATTTTTCCAATTTAGTTAAATAGAAAAGGAATTAATGAAATAATTAAAAATTGTCATTGTTTATTACAATTATAAGTCACTAAAGGTGTCATACAAAATAAAGTGAATTTTAAGAATAAATAGTTCAAACAATTATAATAATTCAAATATGGGGAGAGATAAAGGAAAACAATTTTTCTAATTTAGTTAAATAAAAAAAGAAGTAATGAAATAATTAAAAATTGTAATTGTTTATTACAATTATAAGCCACTAAAGGTGTGATATAAAATAAAGTGAATTTTGGGAATAAACAATTCAAACAATTATAGTAATTTAAATCTGGAGGAAATTAAAGGAAAAAAATGTAACTTTGAAATTCCTCCGGTAGCTAAAATGAACACACCTCCCCTTTAGATTTTGGTATTCTTGAAAACCTACATATAGAAATCTTTCTCATTTGATGGCGGTTATTGTATAAGGTAAGATGCGCTTAATGTGTAGAATTTCTTATTAATATAAAAAGGATTATTGTTCCTTTAAAATACCTAGACATTAGTTTGAGTATTAGTAAAATACATTTTTATGCAGAAAGGTTAGATATAATGAATTATTGTACACCACTGCCCATCTCAAATATCAGTATTGCCGTACGCAACAAACGAAAGGTGTGTGCGAGGGGCGTGTGAGAGGTCTCCGAGAGTGCTTACATTTGAGGGCACTGCTGTACCTTTGTATAGAATAAATGTATGTTATCATTTAAAATATACAAATATGAGCGTTAGAATTCGGCAATTTTGATTTTGATTTTTTTTTGAGTTTGCGATGCAGTATAGACTAGGAACTGAATTTTATCTTCTTTTTAAGAGAGTGTTACTATGTGACACATTTTGACGTATGTTTGGTCATATTGGTGTATATATAGGCTGATCAACAAGTAGCGGATCAGGCACTCACTTTTCCATTTTACATTGTACAAGTATGATTGATCTCGACAATGTCAGTAACCGTTCCAAATTAGTAGAAAAAATACTTAATGTAAACTGTTTACATAAAAATCCAACAGTAACAGTTACAGTAACAGTACATATCCAAAAACATTTACAAGACAAATTAGACGAAAGCCTAACATCTTCTTATAACGATATGTTAAAGTGAGGACTTTTATATCATAAGAAAAAATCATCCAGAGAAGGTATACGTAATTGACAAAATGGGTAAAACTTATGGGTAGAGATAGAAATGCTTATCTATTGCCGAAATCCGGTTGACTTGCAAAGGATCCCAGGCCAGTTTATTTGCCTCCTTACGCAAAATAGTTTATACTGCTGGTCCTTCAAGAACCATCACATTTAGATTTGCACATGTAGATCAATTGATGTCATGATTTACCACCGGAATATGACTGACTTGCGAATAGTCTGACGGGTGCTTTACCTATAACCTTTACACAAAAGCTACTGTTTTACATAATACGTAGTTCTGCGAAATATGTTCATAAGAATTTGTGTTTTTTTTATGAGTTTATATTTTATTTTAAAATCTTAATGTTGCTTTTATACAGTTTCTTAATTTGGTCGTTGCGTATCGATATTTAGGTATCTATTCATATATTACTATGAGAGCCTTAATTTTTACGATAGTTTTTATTCCCTGAAAATAAAGTGAAATAAAAAAATCATGCAAAAAGAATTTGAACATAACAACAAACAAACGCAATTAACAAAAGACACCTATAAAGCGAAAGAAAACATGAAAAAGCATTTTTTGCTAAAGTGTAGATTAATATAAAAGGAGATTTTGTTCTGTGAACCGAATATAAGTTTTAAGTTGTATTTTTAAAAAAGGTTTTTGTCAAACCGGAAACGATATTTGAGATTGATTTTTTTGTGATTTAAAATTTTTGAACAACATTGACGTGTACATTTCAGACGAGTAATGTCTCTCCACATGATGTTTGGTATAAGTTTCAACATAACATTTTATTTTTTTTTATAGAGAGACGGTCATAAGACGTAATGTGTAAATCATTGTAAAATGCTGACAAAAATAAAAAATTTTAGCGAATATTTTATTTTTTATATAATGCGCGCGGCAATATGATGGAATGGATTAAGTAAATCTGGAGCAACCTGTTTTTCAAAGCGAGAATTTTTTTTGACTTTCACAACAATTTTTTTTAATCAAGTTTCATATCTTCATTAATTTCTTACGACGCTCTGCATTTGAAATGTGTTTGACATCTCCAGTTTGGTAAAACTGGAGATGTCAAACACATTTCTCTCTCAGTTTTACTTACTGATTTTTCTATCCGGATATTTCGCATTAAAGAAATTGCATATGTCCTGCTGAGTTTGCGTTCCTTTGCGCTGAGTTGCACTTAAATTAAGTTAACTTCATTTTTTTAAATTAAGTA
The DNA here is from genome assembly GCA_902654985.2 of Oryctes borbonicus. Classification (NCBI taxonomy): domain Eukaryota; kingdom Metazoa; phylum Arthropoda; class Insecta; order Coleoptera; family Scarabaeidae; genus Oryctes; species Oryctes borbonicus. The sequence goes on along the minus strand of LR736884.1, from coordinate 5,210,625 downwards.
TAACGAGTATTTAGCTCATGATGGTGTATAAAACCGATTATTCTTATTTGATTGACACGTTCTTGACCTGTAAAAACTTATGGACGAAAGGATAGCATTTCAAGGAATTGACTCGAAAGAAAACAATCATTTCATTTCTGAAATAATAGCATTTATTTTTGCTTTTTGTTATTCGAACATTTTGTTATGTGAAGTATTAAACTGATCTATTAAAGTAAAAAAAACTGGAGTTGCCATTTAAAAAAATTGTTAGTGATGTTATTGTTTGGAAACTTCAAATTGATGCAAAAATATTGATCTTTTTTTAATAAAATTGACATGTCCAAGCATTTCTTGCAAAAAAGAAAAATATTTAAATTTATTAAAATAATTTGAAAACATTGATAATTTAATGATTTAATGTACCTAATTATAATTCCTATAATTGTACAAATCTTTAATTCTTAAAACAGTGTTCATGTACAATATCGTGAGGCTAACCTAAGAAAACAGATTTTAATGTTAGAAAGATGCAGGTTCCAAATCGGAATGAAACGATAATGATTTGAAGCATCAATAAGGGGCAGTAATGGTTCATGTATTTGTATTAGTTTTATTTCTGCAACCGATTTCTAATAGATTGATCAGAGGTTAATTTCGATTAATATACGTATGCGCGAACTAAAACTGATTTAACAATTTAACGCACGTATACTTGCCACATAATTACAACCGGTTCTCTGTTATTTTCATGTTGTAAATTTTCAGATGAAAACGGTAGATTTATCTTGCATTTAAATATTACAAGAGATAAGCGACAACATAAATAAACTGGAAATGTTAGACAGAATTGTAACCTTAAACTGTTAATTCGTAATAAAACTAGATATGTGAAGTGTGAACGTATAAAAAAAAAGCTGTAATACAACTTTTCATATCACTAATATAATAATGGGCATGCATTTGATCGATCACCTTTAAATTAGAGCAACCATTAACAAACGGTTAAAAAATTTGCATGCACGCCTTCAAACTGATAATCAGCTTGACATTTTAAACTAACACTATGTTTGTATGCGCATGTCCCTAACGATTTCAACTGATTTGAAATCGTTGCAGAAGTAAACGCTCTGTACTCCAGGCATCATTTTTATCTTCACAATTCTCCACAAAACTATGTGCTTGAAAATATTAGCGGGAAATTTACATCATTAAATGTTTAAAATTTATATTATATAAATAAAATGTGGGCTTTTAGAAAATCCAATACAGGATTAATTTTATGGTTTGTGAATAATCACTGTTGAGTGCGAGCATTAAATAACATAATTTTAACAATTGGATTGTTAATTTTATTCGAGATTGCCATATTTTTACTCTATTAATTTTAGATTTGGCTTCAGGTTAACATAGTAACCATTTAACATTTTTACTTAATGTATAAAGTAATTTTCTTAGATGGAAATTCAATCAGTTTACTTAAATGACAATATCAGTGATTGTCAAAAATTATGTATACAAAAAGTGTAAACGTTCTTTGAACTAACATATAACAAAAAAGAATTTTTTTGTTACGTATCTAATGAAGATTTATCCTGTATCGTTTACCGTGCTTATTCCAGTGCCGTAAGAAATAGTACGCTTTAAAAGCAATATTTTTGTATATATAGGGAGGCGAACAAGTAGCGGGTCAGGCACCCACTTTATCATTTTGCGTATTATTATTTCTTTAGTTTCTCGAACAACAAAGAAAAACTGACACTGCTGTATTTCAACTGTTATTTTAACTACAATACAAATCGAAACAAAGCTTATTACCGTTATTGATAGTGTATTTAAATAAAGTTACATGTCGTGATTTTAAAATAGAAATCTCATATTGAACTTGAACATTTTTATTAGTTTCGTAATATGAAATGTATGCTTACATTATGTATTACTATTCTGTACAAACTTCTGTGAAATGTTCATAAGCTACGATCTATTAGTATAATACTTCTTTCCGTTTGATAGGTTCTATATAACGCAGCTGATGACTCTAGTTATCCTGCGAATCATTGTAGCTTGGATTCGCTTGTAATATATACTGAGCTGCGTGTACAATACTAACATAAGTCAAATTGTTACAAATTTGAGTTATCGTAAATTTTCTCCTTGTCCAACTATTTCCTTGAATATACTATAACTCAAAATAAGGTCGACGGGAGAGACATAAATAAGCAAACAACTAACGATTATTGCCAAGCAAATTAAAATAAGGATTACTAAGTTTATTCGGAGTAAATTTAAATTGGATTACATGTAAATCTTATATTTCAATATGAAAATATGAAAATATGAAAATTATGTTTACATCACGCAATGTTACTCACTTCAAACTTTTACGACATTAGCCTTGCTTTCTTTTGCTTTGACTGGAAATGGATTTTTAAGATCCAACACTTAGAGTTACGTCAACCCCAATATCTGTATTGGCAAGCAAGCAATACTGAACCCCGAAGAAATGTATGGTGCCATTTAAAAGACTATTTTTCCGGCGTTTCAATTCGGCAAAATTCGCTGCCCAATACGGAACATCCGATATGTTTTCAGGGCATACCATGTCTAAATAGATTAAAGTTGGAATTTAACTTCATAGTTTCTAGACGAAATATATATCTCCATATTTAGGTAATTGAGGGCAAAATTATGAATATCGCAAAATCTATATTACATTGGTTTATCTTGCACGGAGATGCAAAAGGCGAAATAATATACAAGATGTTCCATTTAAAATAATTGATCCCCGTTATATGTTGGCCACGCTGTATGCATATCTAGAAATTTCTTTGTCTTTCAAGCACAAAATTGTTAAGAGAAAAGAGTTCTAGATGCACGGATCTTTTTTTATGAATTTTGTTATAAGAAAATATAAAATTTGAATATATTCGAATATCAAAGTAAAACAAAATTGGGAGTTGTCATTTAAAAAAATTGTTAGTGAAGTCATTGTTTAGCAGCTTCAAATTGATGCAAAAATATTTTTTATATAAAATTGGTCCGGACATTTCTTGCAAAGAAGAAAAATCTTCAAATTTAATAAACCTACTCCATAATTATGCCAGACAGTGGATTTAATTATAAGCATTCTTGAGTCATTTAGAAAAATAAATTCTCTGCTAATTTCATTATTTTAAGCTGACCAAAATCGTTTAATTCTAATTAATAATTGTAAGTAATAGTAGTAAATAATACTTTACGACGATGTTCTGGACATGTTACAGATACATCTCTGATACATCTTTCAAATAAGAATATACTGCCTCCAGGGTTACATGACAATAGCTACATGATATTATCAATATACTAAGTTAAACGTAGAATGAAGGATTTACGTTATTGCAGATTGTAACATTTCAAAGCAGAAAACTCATCTAATGATGAGTTTTCGCTGACGTTTCGATTTCCATATAAATATAATTATTTATATGGAAATCGAAACGTCATGTATATATACCACTTCTAACTTATAAGGATCACGTCATTCATAGATATGCTTATGCCTATATAGGTATTTTACTAATTCGTATGGATAAACTTCGAGAACACAAAAATGAGTGAACATTTCCGAGGAAAAAAAGACATTCCTGCACATCCAAGCTGCACATGGCCAACATTTTACATAACTGAAAAACACCTGTCTTACATAAAGTATTATGATAAATGTTAAAGTCTACAAGATGTTCAAATTAAAATAGGCAATGAGCGAAAAAAAAAGAAGAGCATCTTTTACCAAACTAAGAGTTTGTTTTTCCAGCGGTATTATGCGGTATAGAATTATGGAATAAAGCTCTGCAAAACAAAAATCTAAAAATCAACACGGAAAAAACCAAGATAATGATAGTTTTAAAAGAAGATAAGCAACTATCAGTGACACTAAACAACAAAAAAGTGCATCGGGTAAAGACGTTTAAATATCTTGGGGTAAATATACGCATAGATGGCAAGAATGAGGCAGAAATAAACGAAAGAATCGAGTGTTTTGAGAGTTTAAAACAACAAAAAGCAAAATACAAGCGGCAGAGATGAGATTCCTAAGAGCAATAAAATGAATTACAAGGAAAGATAAAATACGAAATGAGGTAGTGAGGGCGGAATTAAGAGTGGAACTGATCCTAAACAGTATAGAGAAACAACACTTAAAATAGTTCGGGCATTTAATTCGAATGGGGGACCAGAGACAAGCAAAATAAATATGGCAGACAAAAGCACAAAAGAAGATGATAAAAGGGAGACTGTGGAAGAAATGGACGACGTGATGGTGAAATGTTTGGAGGAGTGATGATTGGATTGGAACAGTGGAAAAATGTTGGCGAGGAACAGGAAAAACTGGGCAAGATTTGTACATCGGTGAGGAACATTAGACGCCGGCTCAAAAAGGCTTTATCGATTATAGATAGATAGACTTTTTTGCGGGGGGTATATTAAAACATTGGTGTATGATGGGGGTGAAATTGACATAGAAGAGAATCTTGGGCAACGCATTTTTACAGCTGCAAGGCGTATACGTGAGGAACCAGGTATCTTCCAACAAATGTGTAAAAATCTTCTCCGACGGATGGACCCCTGCCTTCCTGCTCACAGCGGACACTTGCAGCATTATCTCTAACTATCCACCTGTTTCACATTGACAATCGGTCCTTTTCAGGGCCACCATGTTATTCTTGTGAAAGGAAACAAAAAATAACTCAATAGTAAATATCTAATCTTGAATTGGTTTAATTTTACAGCGGATAGGCAAAATACAATTAAGGGTTTGATATTTACTGTAATAAGGGCTACAGAAATTACAATTTATTGAACACTCCAAAATATTAATAACTACTATCTTCGGTATCAGCTGTTACCGATCATACTTTCAAGTGCAATAACCCTTCTGTTTTTAAAAATAAGCCGATACAGTTAATCACTTTCCTTGCCAGCGATAAAGTGGGTAAACTGTCTAGAAAACAATCGACCACCTAACTGCGTAACTCGATATACGTTGGGCAAATTTATTAAGCGAAGCGGCTTATCAGTAGCCTTGCTGTTAGTATGAGCATGAGGAATACGTATGAGTTAACAACATTTACTGTTTTATAAATGCTTGCACCGCATTCTTACGTGTATTTATAAACATTCATTCTGTGTCAGGTCCGTAATGTGATTTTCTTATCTAAATATTTCACAAAAAAATTATATTTCTTATATATATAATTTTGGTATATTTTATGGGTGCGGACACCTTATTGAACATTAAAGAATTTTAGGCATTAAATGGCTGGCTTGAAAAATTTCTTTAAAAAAATGATCTTACATTCAGCAATGTATGTAAGGAGAGCGTAAATGTAAATAGTAATTTGGAAAAATATAGTACTAATATTGGAAGACTATAGCCCAAAAGATATTTATAATGTAGATGAAACCGGTTGGTTTTTAGATCGCCGTCAACAAAAGCTTTTCCATTGAAAAGTGATAAATGCAACGAACGCCTAACAGTGACCAACTTCGAAAATCTCAAAATAGCGGACGATTTCTAATTCCCGACAGGTATCCGTTAAATAGAGGTTACATTCAATGGAGTAGAGATGGAAGGAAATAGTGTGCTAATTTTTGAGAATTTTATGTCAATAACCGTGCTTATTTGGTTTTTCTTACTTGTGGAATGTGGCGATCAATTTAACTAAGAAAACAGATAATTGGTTTCAATAATTACACTGTAGAGGACACTTGTTCCAAATACTAGAATATTTCTGAGAAGCGTTCTAGAAACTCTAATTGAGAAAAATGCTTGGACAAACTAATATGTTGTTAAAAAGTAAAGTGTATATTTCACTTATTTTATTGGAGTAGAAAATAAAAAATAATATAATTAATACAGCAAATAAAGTACATAAATTTCAATTTTTACCACAATTTCTCAACGATGGCATCTCAACCTAATACACCGCGGGATCTTTTCATATACTCGTACTTCGGAAAAATGTCACCCTATTTTTTTCAAGAATTTTGTTATATCAACTTTCTCAAGAAAGAACGAAGGTTTACTTTTCTTTTAATATGTAAATCAACTCTTACTCTATACATTTCTCTTTCGTGAAAATACATTGTTTGAGAAACAAATGTACCTTAAAAGAATGTGTGGGATCTCTCCCGGATTTACCCTCTCATTAAATTTGTACTTATTTGATGCGTAAATTAAGGTCAACTGAAAGAAAAAAACTGGAGCAAATTAAACTGAAACCATTAATTATTATGTAATACACGTAAAATAGATAGACGAGACTTGGCTATATGCCATCCATTAGCCAATATGACACCCAAGTGATGGTGTGCAAAAGATTAACGGCGTGCTTTGGAGGAAATATAGCGCACTCTAAGAAATGAAGTTACATACTCTATTACATGTTATTTGTAACAGTTTACGTAGTAGTTATATTAAAGCAAGTACTTTGCGACTTGTAGATTATAATTTCTAAAAACTTTTAGAATTAAAAATTTTAGTTAGGTAATGTAATTTTAAAATTAAGAAAATGGCCGCACAACCTCAGGGCAAGATTCAGCCATAAATTGTTATTATTATTCGTATCTTTCAAAATGTTGAAACGGCAGGATAACTACTCTCGTGTAATTTTCTATAGGATTTTTTCATTTAGCGTAGAAAGCTGCTTTTATAATTCCCTTAGTAGCGGAAAATTTCAGAAAACATTTTTCTTTACATGCTCGGAATATTCACTAGGAAATTTCAGTTGTAACTGAAATTTCCACAGGAAAATTACGTTCTTTCGGAGTATTTTTCCTGAAAGAGAAAGGTTTGCAAAAGCAATTATTTCTGCATATCTACTGCTTATTTGTGCTCTCGAAAAATATATTTCTAACCAAAGGATCGGAAAGCATACATAGATACATTCTTTTCAGTGGACAACTAATGAAAAGAAGTCAAACTAAATACATGTCGACTTGATAGGGAATTTAGATTTACAGAAGCAGAATATTGACAGAATTCATCATTTAAGAATTCATTTTGAACTACCGCTAGTTGAAAATCAGACGCAAGCCTAGATACAAAAAAAACATCCTACCTAGTATTAAACATATACACACAACATTCATAATAACTACGGTAGAACGTTGTTGTACCCTTCCGCGGATGTTGTTTGATGTGGATAGGTTTCCGAACTGAAACCATGTCAAATATGCATCTCTTTCCGACGATTTGCCCACAGTTCCACCGAGTTCTCTAGGCTACTGCCTGATACTTACGAGAATGCAACACGCGTCAGAATATGTAGCAACCTAGACGCACCATACCATTATGAGCGAGAATCCGACAAACTAGTGAAAATTCGGATTCAGCTGAGAAACCGGTATCTGTAATTGTTCAACATACTGCAATAAGAAATTCAACAAAAATGGAACGTACTCTGGATGTACATATGTATGTATGTGCGAGACTGTAGAAATGCATTCATGTAGCGAATTGTTTGCTTCTTACATTGTTTAAATTGCAAAAAGGATCTTAGTCTATAGCATACTTCTGTACGCCTTTAGAAAATTTAATCAAGGTACTTACCCCTGAATTTCTTTTTCAATGCACTACAGATCTCTCTTTGCAGTTATTGCCTCCACATAACGACTAAATATGATTTGACATGATCACCACACACCAACACCATATGCGCACGCGTTCAGTTATAATTTTACTCCTACTCGGGGGAATTCCCCTAATTGCTGCAGTAATTTATGAATATGAATGTAATTTTCAGGTTTTACTAAGAAATTTTAGTTCGGTAATATAAACAAAATAAGTTTCCGTATATTAAAAAAAAAACTTGTATAATTTAAACAAATTTTTAGAATTATATAAAAAAATCTAAATTTGAGTGAGTATTCTTACAAGTTGTTACATTTACTTTACATCAAGAATACAAAACCGTTTACAACGAAAATTATCAACTTTTTTAGAGTGTACATTTACTCTCTTCATTAAAATAAATCATACTATTTTAGAAAAAAAAATTATAAGATACTTGGCGCCAATAAAATGACCTGTTAAGTTCGCAAAGTAACGCAAACAGAAGGACACATATATATATAAAGTTTAATCTGATAACAATGTTTATTTAAAAAAAAAAAGAAAAATTAATAAAACGATGGTCTATCAATTTAACAGAGAAGGTTATCAAGTTTGGTAGTTTGGATAAATCCAAATACCTGTTAGAAATTAGGAGACCTATTTTAAATACATACATACTCTAGCTTAACGTGGCGTTTAACGACCTTTGTCTTAATAGTTATTCAAGAATATTATGATTCGTGCGTAAGCATATCCGGTTTTACGGTTGCCCTTCAAGATTTTGTTGGTTCATAGTTCGTTTAAAGTTGATACTTATAGCAAGTATCTACGAAGACTAAAGAATATTGTTATCCAAAATCGTCTTTCTAGATGCGTGGTTGTACTAATCTAACTTATTCTAATCACACACTACACGCTACTAAAATAAACGATGGTTCAAATTTAAATAAAAAAAGAGTTAAAATTTGATCTACAGTTCAATAGAAAATTCTAGATCTTCAAACCCAACTCCAGACCCAAAGTGATAATAAGTAGTACATAAAATAATATAAAAAACGAAAATTTAAAAACAGCAGCGATGCGAATTTATTTCTTGGGTTGGTTTAATTGTAGCGGAACTACTTCTCTGTTCGGCAGGATAGACTGATGGTCGTCTTCAGAAGCTGGATACCCTAGCGGGGCTAGGGTACTCACTCCAGTGGACTCCAGTGGACGGGAAAAATAACCGTAAGACGGAAATTTCGGAGAGTTCCCACACAGAAACATTACTTCCCTGAGCTAAGCGTCGAAGTTCGGCAAATCAAGCCGTAAAAGTTACGTCGTTTTCAATGCTTTAAATTAAAAAAAAAAACTACATTCTCCTAACCGGCTAAGCTATACTTCTCTTCTGGGCAGAATAAAGCCGCAAAACTTTTTTTAAAGCAAAAAATAATTTTACCACACAGAGATAACTTCGTATACACACCCAACTCGTGTCAAATCTTAACGGAAAAAGGAAACTTCCAAAAATGAAAATCTTAAAGTTCTAGAGTAAAGTAGTTTTTATGATAAAACATCACTCAAGTGGACCAATCAGAGAAGTTATCGAAAAATACATAAAAAAACGCAAGGAAAATAGACTGCGAAAGTAAACGTTTAGCGCCTAACAACGCCTTTACACTCGGCAGAAAACGCCGAATTTTCGCTATTATGGTTTTTTTGGGTTATTAGCATTTCTGACGATGTCTTTGTAATGTGTTTTCATTGGTCGAAATCGAAGAAGCAAATGCAATTGGGAAAATCACGCAAATAGCGAAGGTACAGATGAAAAGATTAGACTTCAATTGAGAATTTTTAAAGAATAAAATGTTAATGGGGATTGTAATAATTATTCAACAGGTGGACTTAGGCAAATAAAGTGACAGAAGTGTTTTGTTCATCCCTACAACGCTCTATTTGTTAAAACATCAAGCAGTATGACAGTTGTTCAGAACTAAAACATGGTTGTTGCTCTAGGAATAACGACACAAGTTTTAAAAACAAGTATTTCCTTTAGCCAAACTTTTGAATTTGAAGATGCAACGAAGTGCATATTGGAACCTTCGTTTCATGAATCATCAATCGAAACTACTGAGTTTATGACTCGAATGAAGTTCTAAAATAAATCGTAATATTGGTTGAAATTTAAGAGTTAATTTTTCTAAAACCTTGGACAGCAGCAACCACTTTAATTGCCATCAGTAAACCCCGCATCACTTCCTGAAGTAGTTCTTATGAGTTCACTTTCAATGCACGTTTTGTTGCCTTCTTTAATGCGGGTAAAGAAGTCACGGCTAATGTTATCACTCCCTTATTGTTATCAATTTAATCAAGTACGAGTCACCAACATGCAAATATATTGGTTTGTTATTATTGCAGGTTCGGTTTTATCTTCATCCCGTTTTATTTACGATTAATTGAAGATCGCATTTATCTAGTTAAAATAACAGTTATTAGTTAATAGTATCTTACAGCAATTGCATAGTAATTGAACCCGTTCACTATATTCAGACATTACCCACATTTACAATAAAGTTTATGACGAACCGAGAACTGTCCACACAAATTTAAAGAGATTTTTATGCTAAAACAAAGTATAAACAAATTATAATTACTATTTGCAATTGCTTATTTAAATTTTGTCTCATTCGTATCAAATTTTTATTTTACATAAATTTCCCAAAACCCTGTAAATGTCAAGTTGTTTTGCTGGTACACGTCAGAAGGCAAGAAATGTAAACGTCATCCTAGCATTGCCTATATAAACCGCACAATGTCCGTTTTCAACAGATTCCCAGTTGGCACGTCTATTACTTCACACGAACAAGATCCCAGAAATTTAGTCCGCTATCGATCTGACTTCTCCGATCGCCGGGGAGTATTTTCCAAGTCAACAAGGGATACTTCGACGTTGGTCTGATCTCTCAGATCGACGAGAATTATGCTCCAAGTTGTCTTCGCGGGCCGATGTAACATATTCCTAACCGTCATTCTGCTAACAGCTTTCAGTTGTTTCAATCCGTACCGTCGTGTATGTTCAAGTCCGTATTTTCTGCCGAGTTCTACCGAAAATACGTAGAAAGGTACAACGTTCCAGGACACCGTTGACGCCCTCTTGCATAGAGCTTGTAAAGAGAATTGTAGTTTTTCTCGTTTTGTAAATTCTTCGCCGAATTAGAAGTTATTTAAGTTTTGCGTTTTATTGTGAAGTTATTGTTTCCGTTTACTTGTTTAATCGATTTTCAAGCTGCGCAACTGAACAAACTCAGTGCCACTGTATAGGATTTTCTTCACCTTTATCAAATTTTCTACTTCTATCATATAGAAGAAGCAGCGCCAAATCTCCTAGAAGATTTTAAAGCTAATATGGCTTCGAATACCACGTATTCTCTCTACGAATTGCGAATCTTGAATAAATTGAAAAAACAAATTACCCCTTATTGTTTAGCTGTAAGGATATACAACAGTGTACATGGTATGTGTTTACTAACACTAAGATTCACACAAATTTCTAAGAATGATAACCAGAATTTACTCTAAGAGTTGGAAGATACAAGCGGTAATCTCCATAATAATAAATAATGGAATGTAAGACTATTAATATGTACCTAATAGGCATGTGTACAATAAATAATGTTAAACCATTTCCGACGAAATGCGAACGTGAATCAAAATGCTGTCCAAAATAAAAAGCTCCGTTAAACGAATGTGATTCAATTTAAAGTTAAGGATGTATGTGCGTTTTCCGCAAAAATCATTCGCCTTCAGGGTCTGGCGTGTTTTAAGGAACTCTTCGTCTAACCATACTTTTAATCGTATTAACGACAACGGTTCCATGTTCCAAGATTTGTTTTAATACGTTCCACAACTTACTTTTTAAGATTCGCAAGCCGAGCGTAGATATCCCTCTCGAACCATTCTCAAATAAATTATGTTGGAAAATCGGATTGACGCTTCTATACGAGCATTTGAAAATGTACGTTAGAGGATCCTATTTATAAAATTTGTTAAATCCGGCTTTCAATGTATATGTATTGTAATGTTTTTACGTGGGGAAAAATAGAGAAAATTTCGAAATTTTTATATGGAAATTCCGCTTCATAAATGCCATGTTTATGTTATGTGTTTCTTCAAATAACCACCTTTTTACTGGAGATTTAAGTAAACATAATATACCTTGATGACAGGCTCCAAGTTAAATAGAAAATTTAAAGTCATTGTTTAATAGCGTTGGCCACTGCTTTAATTCGATAACTACCTCTGATGATTTTTACCATTTAAAATGTATTAATGCCGAAATACATGCCGAAACTATTTATTTTTATGTAACATGGTGCAGGGACGCAGCTAATGTTGAAATTCTATGCTCTTTGATGACATTTTAGACCACATACAACACTACAACGTATTTTGATCAGAACTCACCAAACGATTATTAATTGATGAGATTACATTTAGATATAAAATTTACAATGAGATTATATAGAAATATTTTACATTAATTTGGCAGATTTGGGAAACAGAAAGAAATACGAAAGAAGTCATAGTCCGTTTTCACCATTACCGTCGTTGACTGAACTTATAATATCCCCCTACTACCTACGCCCCAAGGGTAATAGGCCAGAAAAGGAATTGTATTTCAGAAATGGAGCTTCTTACCACTAGAGAGACCTTTATTTCTAATAGATGGACCAAGTGAAGATGACATATAACCTCATGGACATTTGTTTGTAATATTACAATACATTTTGTGTTTTGTTGTGCAAATTTTGCAGTTAATTCTATTCCACTCATTTAATTTCTGTAAAACATTATTATTTTGCATTGTACATTTTTTAAGGAAATATACATAAATTATTGGACTGAAAGGTTAGTTTTGTTTGAGTGGTGACTTCTCTAAGACTACCGTAAAAAGATCAACATATATCTAAAAACATTTGGTTAGGGCAGTTCACTTTCTGTACAGTTGTCTAACAAAAAACTTATTTCATCTGTAACGTCAACTGTTAATGATTATAATCGCATGTTCGGAAATTTGCACATCGGCTGACCAACACTCAAATCCTATTAACGAGATTCACGATAAATAAAATAGGGGTTTCGCTTCAAACGCCTTTAATTTGCGACGTTCGGTACGTGTTTTTTGTCGTTTCGCAAACATTATCCTGCAATTCGACGAACCATAAATTCGAAATCGATTCGTAGATACATGACATTTTATTGCATATAAACAATTTTTTCGTTATATTTCTTTGCTTACAAAGCGAAAACCACAAACACATTTTCGGTATTAACTGTGTTTAAATTTATTTCATCCAAATCAGTCGTTTTATTTGATAATAATGAAAAATGACTGTCACAAGGATTATTATTAGATATAAGGTATATTATATCTAAATAGAGAGGGTGAAAATTATTCAAGAAATAACAGGAAACAATTTAAGAAGTATAGGTAGGGAGGTTATTGAAAGAATCGGAACAAAAACAGACGTAAACTGAAGATATATGGCATTTGTGAAGTTGAATCATCTATCTAGAACTGGTGTTTTCTAAATTTCTCTCCATAACTTCCTATCTTACGTGTATTGTTGCATTTCCTCCCATTTGACTCCTTTCCTGACATTCTTCTTAGACAACCTCTAGCTTTCCTTTTACTTGTTTTAGCTTCGAACTCTCGTCTACACAAACATAACTTAATTAATTCAGATTTAGGACCCCTAAATTCTTAACCTTTTATTACTGACGATAGCTGGGTAATTGAAACGTGCATCTAAACGTTTTTCCTAATCAGCCTCTGTTTTGGAGATATCGAGGTTCAAACTTATGAAAGATATAATCTCAAGTTCCACAAAAAACAAATAGTAGTCCACATGAAAACTTTAATCACTACAGAAAGCAAAGCAATTACTTTAAATTACAACTGATGTTCGAAAAGTCCACTATCAACCGCGACGCCTGGCGCCTGGCGAAGCTCTGAATTATAAATTGCAGCAAAATGTTCGCATATTCTTCATTGCTATGCAGTTCAGCAATGACAAAATTTGTATCTTTTTTACGCTAACAATTAAGAACACTACCCCCAAAGTATCTCACATCTGTCAACAACTTACTTACGGAAGTTGCTTGGATTGCTTAGTAATTAAAAACAGCAATAAACTGGAAATAGACATTTATAGAAAGGAATCAAATACTAATAGGTAGATTATGAACGATTCTAACCAATGTGGACAACACAAAATGGCCGCGATTAGTTTCTTAATTACTAGATTAGTTAAATTCCCTTTAGAGAAGAAGTAGAAGTAGGTACAACAAAGAACTAAAATTCATAAAAAACGTAGCTATTTACAACGGTTACTCTTCCATAGATATAGAATGCATGCTTAGAGTCCAACATAGGCATTACGCAAGAAATTCCAGGACCTTAATTCCAATAGAAACTAACGGTAAGAAATTTGTGAAACTCCTCTTTCACAGCATATTGAAAGGTGTTGGTAAGATTCCGAAGGGTCAAGATATGAACGTATGTTTCGGATCGCGTAACACACTTAAAAACCTTCTTGGCAATTCGAAAATGGAAGAAGGGTCGGGAATTTATAAAATTGCATGCAGTGACTATAATAAAGCCTATATTGATCAAACGAAAATAGCGATAGGCACCAGATTTAAGGAACATATCAGGTGTTATCGCTTCGGTAGATTAAATTCGTCAGTGTAGTCCAACACAAACGAAACCAGGCATAATATTAAATCATAAAACTTGAAATTGATTACGAATGTAACTTGGCCGCGGGAATTAGACGCGTACGAGATGGTTTACATAAAAAGCAACAAAAATCTGATGAATAGATAGAACGTACCGTTATCGTACTCAGTTCTATTCGATTTATTGGGGTAAGGCTTGTGCATGTTTTCTGTCTCGAGCTACAATGACAAGAGACCCTTCCGTCTATTTGTCCGTATTCCCTATTTTTTCGCACGTCTTAGTTTTAAGGCACGAAGACGGTAACAGAGATACTTGTAAATAATATTTTTCTCGAAAGTAGGGATAGAACATGCATGTTAGTTTTAGAGATTTCTCACATCATTCGGTCACCGGTTGAGAATGTGGATCATTCGTATCCTCGAAACGACCGTCCCGGATTAATTAATTAAACATGTGCGGTGTGGAGATTGCCGATACTTTTGTGTTGTTTACTACAGATTGTTCTCACATTTTTGTGTAATGACAAGTAACTGTGTTTTATAACCCTAAAAATTATCAGTACCAGTGTAATTTTAGAAAGTCACTAATAGATTTTCTCCGGAGAAATCTCACAATTTGAAGTTGGCTTTCTCTTTTTAAGTTTAATTCTCGCAGAACGAAAATACGAATATTTTCGTAAATTAACACCGAAGCGTTCATTTTCAATTTAAACTACTGGAAGAGTATTTTCTTTCTCTCCCGGACCTACGACCCGAAGAATAAATGAATTAATTTTGAAAAATCGATTTTTTCAATTTTTCCCTTTCGTTTCACTACACTGCACTTACCCCTAACATAGTATTGAAAATATCACCTATATACTAGCATTGTAAGGATTCATTTATAAGCGCTAGTCCCATACATATAACGAGTAGCGTTTCCGCCTATGCTATTATTTGATTTCTATCCCATGAACTTTAATCTCTGATTATTTCCAAATCAATACTTATATGTAATATTGTCGCACGTTATATTTTATCGTTTCCAAGTATCCACTATTTAAATATTCAAATATGTAATAGTGAGAACCTAAAAAACACATATATTTCTAATGTAAATTTAATTTGAATATAAGAGCACCTAGTTAACGTAACTGCATATAAGAATTCAATTGAACCTATTATTTCAAATAAGCAGTCATTTGCAGTACTGCTTCTACTGTAGTATAATTTAACGACTTCTTACATACAAGAACGTACCTAAAAAAAAAACTATTCTACGGTAGTTGAATGAAAGATTATGAAAGCAATATTAGAATCAGTAAAATATAAACAGAGAATGAATTGTGAATGAAAGAGCTAAATGGAGAAGACATAGTAAGAAAAATCAAAAACAAAGAGTAAATTGGTTGGGATACATGTGAACAACGGGGCAGGGAATAGTGGTTTATTCAGTGCTGCAATGGGAAGCAGAAAGAAGAAAAAAATGATGCAGACCTCCTCAACATAGCTAATTCAGAAAATTGGACAAGTGCTATAAAACGGTAACACCAGATGGAGAAGAGTGGAAAGGGTGTAAAGGCCGAATCAGACAGAGAATGGAGTCGCAGTCGAGATTTGTAAGAGTAGACCTAAAATATCTAATCCAAAGCGCCGCAGTATTTCAATCCGAAATAATAGCAATGCCGGGGTGCGCACAGGCGAATTCGAAACTGGTGTGGAACTGCATGAATGCACTCAATAGGCCGGGAAGCTGAACTAAGGCGACCCCAGCCTGGGTACCAGGACATGAAGGCCATCGAAGGAACATAAAGGCAAATGAATTATCCCGAACAGGCTCATCAAAGCCGATGTAATTCATCTAATGAGAGGGGAACCACAGTAGATCTAGAAAGGTCGTAGTGGGATAGATCAAGAACCACCTCGGGTAATCTAATCTAATCTAATCGAGCTCCATGATTTATTTTGTTGATTATTATATGTACTAATAAATTAAATGTGAGCAAATCCGAAGTAGATATTAATTGTGAACATACATTCTTTGATTATTTAGTATAGTTACCTAAATAAGTTCAATATTTATTGCAAAAAAAGTCAAATAGATACCCGTGTGTTCTTGTAACATTTTACTTATGACTCTTATTCTTCCGAGGTTTTACTGACGCAACAGGTTCTTCACATGTTTCGCCGATACGCGATCAACCAGTAGGAGTAATAGTCTCGACAGTGTACATATACATCTCTTTATCATCTAGTATTCCGATTTGTTGGTGGACAAGGTATTTCACAGTTCTCGTTGGAAACCTTTTCGTCCATTTCTGGGTTTAAACACAAAGACAGCAACTGAAGAGAGGGTTCTCATAAATACTGGCCCATTTCCACGTGATCTTCGCCAGCTCTTTAATGTAATCACGTAAGCATGAGATGTTGAGATCGACCTGAAGTTGTATATTCCTCATAAATTAAGGAGCCACGGCCATAATTCACGACAACTTGGTTTGAAAGGAGTCAATCCTCTTCACTCATATATTGCAGGTGGTGTACCAGAACAACGACCATCAATGATCAATGTTAGACCTTGTAAATGAGTAGTTTTGTTTAAAGACCAAGAAAACTCCTCTTGAAAAGCAGAGACATCAAAGAGCTTCTTAGGGGTGATCCTAGCAGGTAAGTGTCTGATCTAATATTAATCCCAGGCATTTTATCTTGTTTTCTGGCAAAACTCGTCGTTAATACTTAAGTACCATCTTTCACCCAATTGTCAACCGATGCTTGCAATCTGCGAACCAAGAGATCCTCGTTCTTTGTGTAAATTAAAAAGAGTTCAAGGCCTCGGAGAGAGTCCTGAGCGAAGAGTGTCTGTAATCTGATCTTGCAGTCAGATCTGCACTTCTTTTCTAGTTATTTGTCTAGAAAATCTGCTCTGCAAGCGACGTTATAATCCTTGTGTATAATTGTTGCAGGGAAATTAGCCCTCTTCCTCCATGTTTTCCGGGTAAGAATAATCTTTGAACCAAAGAATGAGGATGGTAGCTTCAGTTGCAGGTTAGTATATTTCTTGAATCTTGATCAAGTTTCTTATATAACAGGAAGCAGTGGAAATAGTTGTTAGCTTATTATCTCGTCCATCACGTGAAACAATCTCGTGTATTTAATGTTGAGATTATTTTACAACTTCTCTATTTAATAAGTGTTGTACCTGGAACCGCTATCTTATCGTTAATGAACAAAGCTTGAAAATAAGTTGACCATAAAGTTTCGCAATTTTCATGTTAAATTATCTTCTATTGCATCTTCTATAATTGGAACGCTGAGCAAATAAGTGGGTTAAAGGCAGGTATTATTCTTTATTTAAAATTTGCTCCATTTACTGCATTTGCTCCAGACGTGTATTGCGGTGTCAAAATGAGATTTTCGCAGAATTACAGATGTTTAGGCACCATTAAGGTGTCAAGTAGGTGGTAGAAAACCCTTATTATCTACTTCCAGGACTTTTATGTTACAAAATATTGAATACGTAATATGGAACATATTGCAAAAACAAATGGACGGTGTTTTTGAGTACTGTTGCTGATTTTGTTGTCTTTAGAATTGTAGAATAAAGAAAATTAAAGAGCTACTTAACTTTTTTCTTTTGATTAAGCTTGTTTTAAGTGTAAGAATCTGAAATAGTCGGTAGACAACAATAACGGATATACATAGAAATTACTTTCAAATAACAAGTTCTATATACGTCTATGCGTACTACAAGCTATTAAATTACGAGGTTTGCTCTAAATTCACCTGTGTTGTAATTATAGGACCTGGCACCAATAAACAGCAAGCATCATCTTAAGTTTTTCGTATTAGAGCTACATGTCTTATTTGTAATACTATCAAGATTCCTTTCGCTAAGAGATGGATCATTTTAGTTTAAGTTCTGAATTTTCCTCCCATGTTTTATTCTTATCTTAGACGGATGCTCTATGGATCACAGCATAGGCTCGCATTTTTCAGTTCATTGACTGCTTATTAGATTTTCAAACTTCCTGTGTTAAATAAATTGTACTCTACTTATCAAAAGTTACTAGATCGTGACAATTACCTAAATAGACTACACACGTCCTACCTGTGTAAAGTCGTCCCCCAAAAATATAAAGTGTAAAAAATTAGCAGCAGCAGGAAGTTCAGGTTGTAAAAATTGGCAACCAGAGTATATATTAGACACTACAGAAGAACTGATAGCAGCTAGTAAAGAAAACCTGCAAGTAATAGTTCAGAAATTAGACATACTTGATGAAGAAGAAACTGATATATAACTGATTTAGAGACAACGTATTGTGCACAAAGAACATACTTAAATGAAAAACAGCCTAGCATATTAGATATTATGAAGGAATAGCCAATCGTTCTTATTCATGAATATATGTATTGGCATTACGAAAAACTAATGGGTCATTTAGTAAAAAATCTTTCAGAAAATTTCAACTGATTGAATTTGAGAAACCAAGCAAACTATATGAGGAAACGCAATGGGATGATGACATATCATCAAAACAAGCACTGAAAATTGTTGTCAGTTATTTTAAGGAAAACCCAGAATTGCTTCTGTTAGAGTTCGATATAAGTAATTTACTTTGTTTTATTGTTTTAGATTATACATTGCTTTATTTTATTGTAAAATAAATAGTTGATTATAACAACATTATGCAGTTTATCCCATCTATTTTTCAAAAATATGAGCTATGATATCGAGCTGTATCTTATTTCCGACATTATATTTCATGCGCCGTTTGATTATTATTTCAGGAGGACATGGATTTAGATCAAGTGAAAATTGCAGGCCCAAATCCAATTATGGTTAATTTTAAAGGTTAGTATTATATTTTAATGTGGATGTATTATATTATGCACCTTTTGTAATCTCCATTTGCTTAAAAACAAATAGTAACTAATGTAAATTTCACACTCAACAGTTACGCAACTATTCTATATTAGACATTAATATTTATATTTTTATTATTTGGGTTCCAGATTGTAGATACTACGTGTATGTAGAAAACAAAAGGATAAATGATGGCGTTAAAAATTTGTGCGAGTGCCTCGAAGAGCTGTTTGCCGTCTACTACATCTTTAATATGGCGTATCCTTAAATTTCTGCAACGGTATTTTCTAAAGATACATCCTAATTCCGGAACAGCAAAGAGCAAAAAAGGACTAACTACAAAGCATTGCGTCTTAGCTTTTAAAATTGAAACGATATACAGTTAAAGTAAGTAACAGAAAGAATATCTGTAGATCTATGTTTAAAAAGTAATGTTACTAGTCTATCCATAATTTCGCTCAATTTAAATCATGTTGTATCTCTCAAGCTTAAGTTATGTATATGTTCTATATTTTTCTTTTTAAAATTCGTAAAAATGTTGGTTCACATATTACATACAATGATAATTACGTTTTCTAAAATCTGGGATTGAGAGGAAATATTCAGCGAAATAGAATTTTCTGTTATGTGCATTCTAGCTTATTTACATATATTAGCAATTTATACATATATTTTATTTAATATTGTATTAAACCTACTACATTTTACTTGAGTGTTGCTTATTAGGAATATGTGAAATTTATGTTTATAAGTGTGTACGGCGGTGTGCGATAAGACAGTTCGATGCACTAGAGATTGTTTCGTCTTCCAGCCTAGGTAAGGAGCAAGGGGAGAAGTCGCGAATCTTATCTCTTATCAAAGACGCATCTACCTATCGTTCTGCTGGCTAACTTATGCGTATTTCTGGTGATGATGGAAAAAAAAGGAACTTTTGAGGGCGCTGTGCCTAGTCGGCGAAGGTTGTAGGTTGCAGTAAATATTATCTGGCTCCCGCGGCAGAAGCCAGAAGAACATCACGGAAGTCCGTACGAAGCCTTGGGCGTGGGAACCAAGGCACGATTCCAGAAATTCAAGCTAGGGCGACAACTCAACCCCAGTCAAAACACACTTGACTTGAACCGTATCACGTTTCGGAGGAGTAAATCAGTGAGACGCAAGATAGAATTTTGTAATAGAAATTTTTATCTAAACTAGATCTAATAAAATCGTTCATTTTAAACCGTTCGTTCGCCCTTCAGCATGTTGTAGGTTTACAAATTCTTATAATCGTAGATGTTCGGCACTATTTAGCTACACAATTAACAACAAAAAAGAAAAGAAGCCTTAGAAAATTACGCCCAACTTGAGACATATTTTGTAGTTATTACTGGTTTTCTATGCAAATGTCAAACTCAAAAATTCAGTTAAATAGTGAAAAATAAATTTTGAAAATCTCCTCGTTTTGTTAAAATACAATTTAAATATAAAGGAAACTGATAAGATTTATTAGATCGAATTTTATATTACTAAAATAAAAGATAATTAAAAATTCGACTTATTAAAAAAAAGTACGCCAAAGATGGACGACCTTACGACCTCCATACAAATGTACGGAAAATAGACTAAGAAAATTAACGTTCTTGAAATATCTAGCAAAGTAATTATCGAAGCCGTAATTAAGTTAAAAGAACCGCAATAACCTATAAATAAAAACTGGATGTAGATATAACGCACCGTGGGATATGGATTGCCTAGCTAAGGGTCATTTTGTAAGCGCTTCCGAAGAAGAAATCGAGATACGCGTGCAATACAGGGTTTCAATTTTTTGACAGACATTTAGTTTTTGGGTTTTCATATATCAAAAAAGATAGATAAATGAAGTTTGGGAAAACGCATTAGGTAATATTTTTAAAAGGCTGACTTTAATACTGGACATAGCAACATTATTAAACACACGGCATTCGACAATTTGAGTATTAGATGGCTCTATCGCAGCGTTCGGATTTGAATGAAAATCTGTTGAGTTGGGTAAACTGCGTCTGGCTTCAGTAACAGGTTTTTTGCCAAACCTTTAGGGTTTGGGTTTTCATATATCAAAAAGGATAGATAAATGAAGTTTGGGAAAACGCATTGGGTGATATTTTTAAAAGGATGACTTAATACTGGGCATAGCAACATTATTAAACACACCGCATTCGACCATTTGAGTGTTAGATGGCGCTATCGCAGCGTTCGGATTTGAATGAAAATCAATTGGGTTGCGTAAACTGCGTCTGGTTTCTGTAACAATTTTTTGCCAGACCTTTAGTGTTTGGGTTTTCATATATCAAAAAAGATAGATAAATGAAGTTTGGAAAAACGCATTGGGTAATATTTTTAAAAGGCTGACTTAATACTGGGCATAGCAACATTATCAAACACACCGCATTCGACAATTTGAGTATTAGATAGCGCTATCGCAGCGTTCGGATTTGAATGAAAATCTGTTGAGTTGGGTAAACTGCGTCTGGCTTCAGTAATGGTTTTTTTGCCAGACCTTTAGTGTTTGGGTTTTCATCTATCAAAAAAGATGCGAAAATGAAGTTTGAAAAAACGCACTGGGTAATATTTTTAAAAGTCTGACTTAATACTGGGCATAGATAGCAACATTATTAGACACACCGCATTCGACCATTTGAGTATTAGATGGCGCCATCGCAACGTTCGGATTTGAATGAAAACCTGTTGGGTTGGGTAAACTGCGCCTGGTTTCTGTAACAGTTTTTTTGCCAAACCTTTAGGGTTTGGGTTTTCATATATCAAAAAAGATAGATAAATGAAGTTTGGGAAAACGCATTGGGTGATATTTTTAAAAGGATGACTTAATACTGGGCATAGCAACATTATTAAACATACCGCATTCGACCATTTGAGTGTTAGATGGCGCTATCGCAACGTTCGGATTTGAATGAAAATCCATTGGGTTGCGTAAACTGCGTCTGGTTTCTGTAAAAATTTTTTGCCAGACCTTTAGTGTTTGGGTTTTCATATATCAAAAAAGATAATAAAAAAAGATGGATAAATGAAGTTTGGAAAAACGCATTGGGTAATATTTTTAAAAGGCTGACTTAATACTGGACATAGCAACATTATCAAACACACCGCATTCGACCATTTGAGTATTAGATGGCGCTATCGTAGCGTTAGGATTTGAGTGAAAATCAGTTGGGTTGGGTAAACCGCGTCTTGTTTCTGTAACTGTTTTTTTTTGCCAAACCTTTAAGGTTTGGGTTTCATCTAGTAATAATAATAACTGTTGATGTTGTATTTTGAGGAAGAGGAAATATAATATCGTATATACCAGAATGTTGATACTAATAAGAAAATTTCAGCTTTCTTGAATTCTCTTTCTAGATTTTCGCATAACTTCATCTAAAAAATTAAACTTTCCAGGAAAATTATCATGTTTACTTTTACTTGTACCGAAAATTTTTGCCTTTTTCGTAATATTTACCCGCATTTTCTACAGTATAGAGTAGAACAATATCTGAGAATTTGTTGTCGATCTTTACGCACTTTCTGATATCCCAATATAATTAAACTTTTCTGAAAAATCTGATTAAACGTATCGAATGCTTTAGCGGAATTTATAAGAAGTAAAATAGTGGCAAAGCTTCTGACCGTGACCATCAGTGACCTTTAGCAAAGCAAGCTCGCAGTTGTGTTCAAGACAAAAACAAGATTTTTTAACTTTTCGAATATTTTGGATAAAACAAAATACACTATAGGCCTCAGGTCAGACACGGACAGCGGATTAGCTGCCTTTCGTACCGATATGACAATTGCATACTTCCAAATTTCATGGAATGTACCTTGACTATACAAGCATTTAGTAAATGTATAATATACTTGAAGGCTCGACTAATATAAATTTTGTACATTTTGCATATATCTACGTTAAATTGTAAATTGTATAATTTACGTGGAGTACCATACGATTCTACCTATTTTCTCAAAGAAAAAGCAAAGCCGACTACTATATCTCAAAGGTTTAATCTATTTTTGTTAGAGGATTGTGTTATCTTTCCCGTTAAATTATTAGCAATTCCATGAAATTGCGAGTGACTGCTCTGAATTAAGGTGAATTTCTCGGAACGCGGTGCGGCAGTTTGAAGCAGTTACTGTGTCCAGAAGAATGTCATCATTCGTTAAGTGTTAGTGATTCATCGCTTCAGTAATACCATCCACCGTATACAAAAGTTTAACCCTAAGTGTGATTCTCATTATGTTGCGACAAATTCTAACTTTCCTGTTAGGAAGATGCATACTTACGTACATACTTGGGTACACATATGTGTGTTGTGGCGAAATGCTGTTAAGATCGGATGAATATGTTGACGTTCTGTTTTTATCATTAATATTAAAACATTTAATCCATGTATTTAAATTAAAAGAACATGCGAATATTACTTTTAGTGTTATATATACACGGCGTTACGAAAATTGCGGACACAAACTACTTATAGAATGACGTTAAACATAAAAAAATGCAATGAATGTCCCTTTACTTTTTTAATCTGACCAATATTTTCTGACTTATAGCAATTTAAAGAATGAAAAATAAAACGTAAAAGTTTGTTTATATTAGTTATATTTTATTATTATATTTTGTTCGAATAAGCTTATGGCAGCGCGCATTTCTATTGCTTGAATGGCGTTACCTGTGGTGTTACTTATTGCGTCGCTTGAAATACGCGATTTTCTACTTTATTAACACCGGCGACGGGTATGATAGATTAACGCTTTAAAAACGCTCCATATGAAGAAGGTACTAGATTTGGCGATCGATGTGACCACAGCGTTGGACCACCCCTACCAATCCAACTGTCAAGGGACAATTCTCAATTTATTTAGAACAGGGATTCCCGACGGGGTCGGTATCAATCTCTTGCGATTATTTATATTACGCTGTATATTATAGTTAAAAATGTAAAGGTTCGAAGAAGAAAACTATTCTTTAAATAAGAGTCGATGCAAGAAGGAGGTTGGGATCCCTGGTTTAGAAGAAAAGACTTTGTATTTACATTTATATACAGTCAAAAGTATTTCTATATATGGAGTGTACAAGTGCATTGCTTTTATTAAACTGAATTAGAACCGACAGTAACTTTGGTTTTATAATTTATGTAAAATAAAAGTATTGATTTGTTTCTTGTGCTGTTCGTTTTGACTGCAGCTAAAAGTAATGTTAACAAGCATTGATGAGAATATCTACACCTACATATTCTAATCAATGAAAATTGCCGAAATGAGCGCTATATCGATCTCTACAGAATAGAATAAAAGTAAATATTCAACATTCTGCCAAGGTAGCAGCTTTCGGCTAGTTGGAATCCGCCAACTGAATGAAAATGAAAAATGATTATTTGAACATACCGCTCATTTCGGCAATGCTAATTGTTAATATCTGGGTTTAGATATTCTCATCTATACTTGTTAACTGTCATTTCATATATATACGACTTTCCTACGATCGACTTCCTGCGCTTGCAAAGTTGTGCCGATGAACCGTAAACGGCGAAAGGCGTCCACAGATGGCGATGCTGGTAGTTTCATATATTCAATTAAAAATAATATATTGCAAATACGAACGTTTAGGTATAGAAGGATGTTTCCGCTGGTAAAAGATGTTTTGTTCTTCTATCGGGTTGTCGTCGACGTTGGTTCTCAGAAGAACCAGATACGTCCTGACGTTTCGATGTAATCACATACATCTTCTTCTTGAGGTCGTCGTGGTTTTGACTGCGACAGCCACCGGGAAGGTTCTCTGGATTCTAGTCCATCTTCTTCCAGTACCATTTCCACACAGAAATATTGCTGGGGTTCTCATCCTCTGTTTGGTGTGGGGTTGGAATCTTCTTCCTTGACTCCTTACTCCCGCGTTCTACCTAAAAAATAATAGAAACGAATTAGTGGATTTTGACTAGATGAGTTCAGCAATACTATAGCCTGCTCAGATAGCCGAAGGTCGTCTTCTTAGAGGTCTTCTGAGTGCTAGCGCTCTGCATGGCAAGGCTAATGCTCCCCTTTGTCTTCTCGAAGAAAGCTTTGTTGAGCCTGGTAAAGAACTCTGTGAGCTCCTCGGTTTCGCTCAGGTGTGTCAGTGTTCCGATCTCGGTGTTACTGGGAACTCCAGGATCACCATCAGCAATGGTAGATCGCTATTAGAAGTAGCTCAAGACCACGGACTTCTTGTTGTGGGTCCGGACGAACCGAGCCATATACACGAATATCGCGGTACTCAAGAAGACCACCGCACCGAGGTTCTCCATGACCTCCACTCGGACCACCTCCAATTAGAACCCTCCTGGATCATAATCTCCACTACAGAGAGGAAAAATCCAAGGTAACTGATTGGAAGGGGTTCAAGAACAGTATCAACATCAGACCCATCGTCGTTGAAACCGCACGGGACATCGAAGTTATGTTCTCGCAGCTATATGAGGATATGGCAGCAGCTTTAGCGACTAACGCGAAGCTGGTGGATGCCAGCAAACACCACAACTGTAAGCTGCCTGACGACATCAGAATAAAGTAAACGAAGAAGAGACTTCTGTTGAAAGAATACAAAAGGACCCTTCGCCCGAACATCAAATCCGAGCTGAATCAAGTAGCTAACGAGATGAAAGACGACCTATGTGCTCTTCTGAACAACGAATGGGACAGGAGACTGGAGGAGCTGGAGACCCAGGACCAATCTCTTTAGAAAGTAGCGAAGGCTCTGGTAAACTCCAGAAGTAAAACTAAGATCCCCCCACTGACCACCCCAGGGGTTCAAGCCGCTACACCCAAAGAGAAGGCCGAAGCGTTCACGGACGCACTGAGTGACTCCTTCAAGCCTAACCCCTCGAAAGACCAACTCAAGCTTCTGCACCAGGGCATCGAGGACAACCCGCTCAAGCTAGAAGGAGAAGAAACCGCACCTGCAACCAAGGACGAAATAGAGCAGATAATAAAAACGCTCAAGAAAAAAAAGGCAACAGGACAGGATGGTATCACGAGCGAGGGCATTAAAAACCTGCCCCCCGACGGTACTACTGCCATAACGGACATCGGTAACGCTATCCTGAAACTGAGCCACTTCCCGGACACACGGAAGGAAGCAAAAGTCATCCTCATTAACAAACCAAACAAGCCTAGGAACGACGTCAAGTCGTATAGACCGATTAGCCTCCTTCCAATCATCAGCAAAATTGCCGAAACGATGATGTTGAACAGACGGAATGAGGCAACTGGACCTAATCCCGCACTACCACTCTACCACCCAGCTCGTGAGGCTAACTGAACACACTACGGAGAAAATGAACATCTCAACTCCCACCGCGGCCATATTCCTAGACGTCGAAAAAGCATTCGACAGGGTATGGCAGGGCATGATTAGCGCCCGAATACCCGAACCGCTAGTCACTCTTAACTACAGTTACCTCACGAACCGCAAGTTCCACGTTGTGGTGGAAGACGAAACCTCACCCACCATGGACATCATGGCCGGTGTCCCACAAGGATCTGTTCTGGGGACTCATCTGTTCAACATATATATGTCGGATCTCCCCACGCCCGAATTCTCCAACCTAGCGTAATTCGCTGATGATACGGCCATCTACCTCAACAACCGGAGCAGAATTTACACCGCTACCCGATTCCAACATGACGTACACCCGTTGATGGAGTACTTCAGCAATAGGAGGGTTAAAGTAAAAGTTAAGCTAAAGTAGCTTAACTTTTACTTTAAAAAAGTTTAAAGTTAAGCTAAGTTAAAGGAAGCGACAACGCAAACTACCAGAGTGCATCTCCATCGACGATTACCCCATTCCGTGGGGAAAAGAAGCCAAGTACCTCGGCATCATCTTTAACGAAACGGTAACATACAAGCACCACGCCAAGGAGCTGAGGATCGGGAGAGGATCAGTGCTTTAGCACACACGCTGTACCCGCTTCTAACCTACAAAATCAAGTTAAGCCTGGAAAACAAAATCAAAATCATAAAAGCCATAGTTGCCTCAATCGCCACCTACACCGGCGAGATATGGCACCTGGCTGACTCCAAGCAGAAAGAAGCGGTGCAGCGCAAGCTGAACAGAAACACCCAGGTTTATGACCAACAGCAAACTACGGAAAAAATTGAGGATTGTCACCCTGGAGGAGACAATCCTCAGAAGAGCCATCAGAACCGAGGACAAAATGGTAACCCACCAAGAACCCTTTGCTCAGGGAAACTATCAAAACACGAAAGTTAACCGCCGAGTACTATGGGGCTAAACACGCAAGCCTAGGACCCCCTTCCGCCCCCAGCTAAGAAGATCAAGCTAACTTAAAAAGAATATATTAATAATAAAAAAAATAATTGTCCCAAAGAATTAAAAGAGAATGATATCCCAAATGACAAAACAACAACTATAAAACAATGTAAAAAAAAAGTCAAAATTAAAACATCGAAGCAAAGCAAGAGTAGAAAACAAAGAAAAAAATAAAAAGATGAAGAGGAAAAAGAGATGGCTCCGACGTCGGAAAAAATTAACAGACCAGAGCTGGTTCTTTATGCCTGCTTAAGAGTAGCGGCTTTCATGTCTGCGCAAGGCGTTGTACGTCGTCCCTTTTGTTTAAGCTATGCGGCCGTTTGTCGATCTCTATTGCTTCTCTAATAGTTCTTGCCGTTAAGTCTCGCTATGGTAAGGTGATAATGAACATTCTTTTGTTTTTATATCCAATGAAATATCCGCCATGTATGAGACAACAGAGATGATAATGAAGGTGAAGGAGAAAATTATAATGTGTAAAAAATGAAAATGTAATAAATTGAAAATAGAGTATAGAGAATTCGAACATTTGTTTTTGGAATCAAACCTTCAGTGAGAATCCTCTATTAAAGATAAAAATTTCATGAAGAAAGACAATGAAATAGTTTTTTTTTTTTCATGTTTGTACTTGTTACTTGTAAAAGGTGCTGCAATCTGGACGTCTGCCTTCCACGCATTTGTGGCCTTTAATAAAACGACGATGAAATCACGTACCTAAATTGCCACCAGTTCCCTAACATTAATGAAGTGAAGCTAACAAAATGTATATATTATCACATTTATAAGAACTATGGAAAATTTCCATGTTACAACGCAAGATCTTATTGCTGAAATCAGAAATGTGTGCAGGTGGTAAACCATCTGAAGAGAGGCAAACCACTTTGTTTTGTGTAAATACAGGGAACAGAATTTTGGGAATGATGTACGCGTTAAAAATAGCGTCTACTTAAATCCATGTAGAAGCCGCACTCTCTGCATACCACCCCCACATAGGTTCGAGGATGCCGAAAAGTTAGTTGAAAAATGCATTTACAACATTAATAACTAGCAATTTTTCACCATTAGCACCCCGGGATTGTAATAATTTAATTCCGATGAAATTCGTTATTATGCTCAAATTAACAACTATAATCGTCTTATTGTGCTTATGTGTTAGCACATAAAGTTGATTTTAAATTAATTTTGCGTGCTGAAATTTCAAAAGTAAATATTAATTAATTGTTTCATGAAAAGCTTTTTGGGAGAGAGAATGCAAAATACTTTTTTCACAAGAGCGCCTGATACCCATGCCTCAGGCGCGACATCGGATATTGTTCTTCTTTTGACCTGTTAAAAAAATTGAAATAACATTAAACACATTTAGCAACGATATCAATAGTCATCTTGTAGAATCTAATTTGTGCAGTTAGTAAATCTTTTAACATTATTTCGTCGTTAGAAATTCATCTAAACAGATTTAAAATATTCACGATTCAGTTGTTAATTGTAATATCGTTACATAGATTTTTCTGCAGACTGTAGTAGAATAGGATTTGAGTCACTACTCTAGCATGGAAAACGTCTTAGATATTGGGTGTCAAAAGAACATTGGCATTTCCCAAAGATCTCAAACTATTTCAGAAATCTTAAGGAAAGTTTACATGAATTGAAGAGTGGCAAAAATGTAGTAATACACATTTAGTTTGATTTTAACAATCAGAACTGTACAGCGGGAATCGAATACCTGTATTTTTGAATATCGTTTAATATAATACAGGGCTTGCCTCCGAATAATATTTGTTCGATAAATGTTTCTCTAAGTTGGTCAGTTATTATCTTCCACCTACGGATTAAACTAAAGTATTTGTAATAATCTAAGACCTTCGACTTTTTAAAATTGTTGACAGGCGTAATTAGCGTGGCGGTCGTATAAAACTTAAACCTGCAGAAACGAGTGCGCACTCATTGTCGGCGATGATATATTTCGAAAGCGGTCGGACATATCCCGAAGTCGGGATTTGTACGCGTACGGTTGGTAAATGTATGAATGATGGGTTGGATTGATGATGACGATTCGACGGCGTGCTTTGTTATATTCGACGAGTATTAATAGTTTTCCTAACCGATTTCCGACATACATTGGCGCTGTTATTAATTGTATTGTTTGCAATATCAACATTTTATCGTACAGTATTTTTGTTTGTAAAAGATATGTTAATAGCTAACAGCACCTGTTAAATTCGAAACGTGATATACCACATTATAAATTTCTATATGACTTTATTTTTGTTAAGTGTGTACAATATTTTGTGGAATATTGTGAGAAGAATTTCTAAAGTTTTGGGAAAAATAGATTCCGGAATGGAGATTGCCAACAAGAAACCAATTACAGTTTAATTTACCGTGGTTAAAAAACACAATTACGGCTCAAATCAAGGCAGAGTTAAAAAATAAAAAAATATGGCTGACGGTGAATGAAACAATGGATGCAGGAAAGCATTGTATTTTAAATGTGTTAGTGCACACCTTAAAAAGCGATGTGGCATCTGTGCCTCTTCCTTTGCGTAATACAATATTGCAGAGGACAAACGCGATAGTAGAAACTAGAATAAATACTTTTGGGATGTTCAATATATCGGTAACCCAACTTGTAATCTTGGTTACAGATGGGGGTTCAAACATGGTTAAAGCTGGAAAGTTACTAAAACAATCTGATCCTCAATTGCTTCATGTAATCTGTTTGCTCCATGCATGTCCTCTTATGTTTGAATTTATTAGAAAGAATTTATCCAAAAGTAGACCAACAAATAATTTTTTCCAAAAACTAGTTTTATTAAATCTCCAAAACGCATTCATGAGTTTAAAGGTTAGTCTGGGCATTCATCAGCCACCACAGCCGATATTGACGAGATGGGGAACCTAGCTTAAAGCAGTTTTATACTATGAGAAATTTTTGCTCATTATTAAACCTTGTATCTTAAATTTAAATCTGCAAGAAGCCAGCGGTTGGTTTCAGATACCGAAATCCATACTCAAATAGAGCAAATGTACGAAAATTATTAATTTTTTTAGATACTATTTCCAAATTAGGGAACATCAAGCTTTCATTACATGAAACGCTAATTTAGTAGATGACCCCGAAGTCTCGTTAGCAAATCTAACAGATAATGTAGGAAGGTTAGCAACCACTAAATTGTGTGCGGTTATAAATAAAAATCCCGATTTTCAAACTACAATGCGTATAGACAAGAGTTCAAATGAAATCCAAGAGTGCGAATGTAATGCGAACGGCCTTTTTAAATTCACGAACATCGCATCATTAGAGTCATCAACGGAAACCATTCTAATGATACAATACTACAGCGAATTTCTGCGCCAGTCTACATTTACAACACAATCAAACTAAAATAGCAAGTAATTACATACATTATTGTTAATATTGATAGTACGGAGCCGTACGCTACTGCGAAAGCACTTGTTTCCGCAGGCTTAGTATGGGTCAACCTTAAAAAGTTCGCAACACATCAGTTGCTTTATCAAGTTATTTGATTTACGTGAAACTACAAATTAAAAGTAAATACCAATTGTCTTTTTTTCTATAATCAAATAGTATTTAACAAAATTACGTTTTGACATTCCCCGTTTGAAAGTTTAATCGTAATTGTCGGACAACCTGTTTAATGTTTTTGCAAACTTCATTCGGTTTCTAATCCCAAATCCTATCTTATACGGTCACAATTTCCCCAAATTTTTATTTTTCAAGCTAACACTTGCACAAAGTATACATGCACTCACCCATATGTTAAAGGTGTAAATGATTCAAATGTAGTTAAAAATCGCAACATTGATGTTTTGTCAAGCAAACCCTAGAATTCAACTGGAAATTCGAAAATATAATAGTATATAGGGTATATCCGGAACTCTTAGATAATGAAAAATATTTTAGTTCAATAATATCTGTAACCTCTTTCATATATGGATCAATACAGCTCCTCGTGAGACATCCTGTATTTTTCTGCGTGTATTCCTAAAACGCCTGGCATCTATTAAAACTACTTATATGTGTATAAAACATTTGTTGCGATAAATTAAAATCTGTATTATTCGATATATTTTATTATCACAGTTTTAAATTATAGTGAAATGCGTTTCTGATTTCCATTTTCTGGATGCAAAATCGATCAAATTTTACTTAGATCTATAGTATAATTGTATCGATTTTGAATTGATCACACTTCTGATTTGTTTTACTGCATACCGCTCACTTTTTACACATTTAAACATACGTAAGTGTTGTCCACGAATTGACGCATAAGTTTTATCCTAAATTGCCATTTTCAATCTCCCCCCTTTTGATTCAAAGAACTACGTCGTCATAAAAACCAGCATCCATGAAGTGAAGGGTGCAAAACGGTTTGGAAAGCGCATCTCAGCAGTACATGTAAATATGAGTGTTTAACTTTACAATACAATAGATAAACATAACATTTGTCGATTGTATGTGGCGATATACACTCCACAGCAAAATTATGGAATAAATTCCTTTAATTTGAAGCACATCGTTTTACGAAGCTTCGAAAATTGTTATGTGAGTTATTAACATGTTTAAATGATTTATCAAAGTAACAAAAAAATCGGGAATTGTCATTTAAAAACAATGTCGACTACGTCATTACTTCAAAACCAGAAACGAGGCAAACTTAATATCGAGACAAAAACATTTATTTTTAAAAGACAAAATTGAGCTTTATAAGCATTTCTCCAAAAAACAAACTCCTTTAAATTTAATGAATTTATTCCACAATTTTATCGCGCATAGTATATTTGCCGTAATAGGATGCAGTCGATGTGTAAACTGAATATAGCCAAAATAACGAACACGCGCGCTGTGGGAAAAAATATGCGTTTAAGCAGGTAGTAAGCATCAAATTCGAATTAATTTTATTAAACATTAGTAGGATATTGCGGTTACGGATCATCGCTTGATAGTCTATTACGTGGCAATGGTAGTGCCACCCTCACGACAGATGCTGCGAGTTTGTAATATCTTACGCTGTAGAACTGTGCCTCCCTACTATAACAGCTGTACAGTATAAATGCATAATAGCTTGTGCACATAAGCTAGACATACGGATACACTTAAATCAGTGCTGTTATGGTACTAAGTATAGTACCTTTTGCGTAGATTAGTACCAAAGTACTACTTAGTTGCAGTACTACTGCACAATAAACCTGTTTTAGTGCCTTTTTTCCAGCTCAAAAGATTTGCGAATATATAATATTTGCTTCTTAAAATATTTCATATATCAGTGTACCGTTGTTGGTGAAATGCAACAATGTAGGGAATTTCTAATATTTTGCATTGATTACTGTTCAAACGCATTTGTCAATTGAGAACCATTACAAAAGATTTGTGTCTACTTGAAATCTTTTAAATCAATTTAAATTATGAGGCAATAGTGAGCTAGTAGTTTCTTTGGAGATAAGTAGTACCGTCTTAAATTTCTAAGCGACAGTCCTAGCTTAAATGTATCTTGCAGACGGTCTTTCCATTGGCACATTATGCATCGCGTAACTCATTCGTGCCATTCCGTAAATATAGGCCATTGTGATCTCAACATTTTCACAGCATAGTTCCAACCGCGCTATCGAAATAAAATAACAGCTATTGGAATAATCGCGTGGTGCGATCTTCATTTGGAGTTTAACTTTCTGTAATAGTTTTGTGATATTAGTGGGATCTTCCGGATTATTTTTATAGCGAGAACCAGATTTCAATGCAGAACAGCTACATAAAATACACAATTTATAATGCATATCCGAAAACATCGCAGAGAATAATATTCGAGCCAGCACAGCAGTAACAAGTTCAATTTCACGACTCTAATAAAGGTAACATGAGCATGGCATATTTTATTCTCATTGATAAATTCCATCAGTGGCTGCAGTATGCTGAGACTAAAATTTAAATTATTAAAATAATGTTTTGAGCTGTCGATGTCATTTATCTGTGAGAATAAGAATATCTGCTAGTATTTAAATATAGCAATTAGACTATGTAATAACAATTCTACTGCAGATACTTCAACGCAGACTTTGTTCGTATTACTGACAGAACTGGAGACCAACGAGGATCCAAGCCCAAATTTTTTTCCAGTTTCCCCGTAGGTTAATTACTGCACAAAGTGTTATCATAGGAAAAATATCAAAAATATTTTTCCTTTCTTTGCAAATTCGAAATAAATATATTTCCAGAAATAAATTGTACGCCAAATTATTTGTGGATATGTCTACAGATGCGTTAAGTTGTTTCAAAGATTATTTTAATTATGCAAATAGAACATCACTAGATGTAAAATGCTTGTTTTCTGAATGTACGCATATTTTTTCCTCACGGCGGACACGTTTTGCAGAAATGACTGTGGAAACGCACCTGATATAGAAAATATACAACCGAATTTTTCCAGTATGTCAACTAACGGAAGACGCTTAAAACGATAAGTGTTTTCTTTAGATACGTACATACACACAAACGGCCACTCCCATACCGGCGCCTATGAAGCGCGCGGAAAGTGGTGAACTATGTAGATAGCACATACAGCGGTAATTGCAAGATTTACGAAATATTAAAAAATACTCTTTGTTTTGTATAAAAAACCTAAGAAACAGTTATAATGTCTATCAAAATCTGACAAATAGTTAATTAATTCTAATGAAGTAAGGAACCGACAACCATTAACACAAGTAAAGGAGACTAATATAACGAGAACGAAAATATGAAAAGCCTAAGATTTAATAACAGCAAATTAGAAGAATAATTTGTTCTTCTTGAATTAGTATTTGACAAATTGACAGTTGTTGTGGCTGTTGTAATTACTTTTAATTAATTTTAATAATTTTAATTACTACATTTAGATTTAATATATACTGTAAACTTTACCAATAACACTATAATTTTAAGACGCCAGACTTCAGAGGGCTCTATCATACACTTTTATACATTGACTGGTGATTATAATAATATAGATACCGCCTGCACAGCCGCTTATGATATACATATACACTCACATCAAATTATTTCATTCGCTATCTTATTATCCCGTTTAGTTCACTCAGGTTCGTATTAATGATATAGAGCATTGAAAATTAAATATTACTATTAATTACATTATAAAAAGTTATATAATCAATAGAGCTGGCATTATTCTTGCTTATAGTAGCGTCGCCGTGCATAAATTGGAGGGAGTTTGTCGGTTATGTCCCTGACCTCGTAATTTGTCTTATTGCATGCTCCTACCTAGTAGCGTCCATGAGTACATAGATGCGAATTGTATGCGCGTTATTTTTAATCGTATTGAGTCATACATATAAACAATTAATAAATTTATTAGTAAATATCCGGGTTTACGATATGATAGTGCAAAAATCTTTTGTAAAGGTAATGAAAAGAATTTGATCTGTCGACAGGAACGTGACTGCAAAGTGCAAATTGTGTAAATTGTAAACAATACATACGGCGTGACATCAGCAACAGTGTTTTTGTTTGACTTACTGCTCATGCTGATTGCTTGCGGTCTACCACTCCACTTGCTCGATAAACCTGTGTACCTGGCTATGTATAAACGAAACCACCAATTGTAAAAAGCAATCTATTATGCATGTTATAGTACCTACACTAGAGGCTTCTAAACCTACAGCTGCAATATTATTAGCGAACAAAAGTATAGAAAATTGTACAGCTGAAACAATTACAAAGGAGGTGCACGACACATTAAAACAATTTGAAGTCTCACTAACCCAAGTGATGATGTTCATGAGCGATGCCGCCAGCACAATGCATAGTGTAGAGAGAAAATGGTGGGAGGTTTGTAGATGTAACATGTAAAGTTCATGGTTTATATATATATATATATATATATATATATTGTAGCGCAAATTACTACAGATTCTTATCCAAAAGTAGATGCACTAATAGCAAATACGAAAAATTCCAGAACCACCGCAGCCGATTGTTACACGTTGGGGAACTTGGTTGAAGGCAGTTTCTTATTAGTCAAAATATTATCAAGAAATCAAATCAGTGATTCTCTACTAATGAAGCAGCAGCTATTAAGGAAAGTCAGAAACAATTCCATGATACTTCCATAGAAGCAGATGTAAAAACTATTCATGGCAATTATGCTGGTTTACATGACGTAATAGAACAATTACAAAATACTTTGTTGGCATTAGAGGAGCAATGTGTTCTACTCCATCAGACCATATTAATGTCATGATTGATCCATTCATTATGTTTGAGTAGTACTTTTTACGCTTTTGATTGCACATTTATGATTAAGCCTGCAGAAACGAGTACATCTACCATAAGGTTCACGTAATTAGCAGAGACTAGAGAGACTCGTGTTTTGTCGACTCTCGGGGAAACCAGTAGGTAACAGGAGTCCATTCTCATGAGACAAATAAGCACGAGTCTGTGTAGTTCCTGCTAATTTCGCGAAGGGCAACTCGTTTCTGCAGGCTTACTTATGATGATAAAAACTACACAAGATTATTTTATGGGTTTTATTTTACTTAACAAAGTAGTTATCGTGTGGGTAATGCACTTCGTTCTTTCGTGTCTACGTGACTTCTCACTTGTTCACGTCACTTTGTCATCTCATTGCATAGCTGCACGCGGAAGTACTATCTTAACAATTTGTTATGTATGTTATATGTTATATTTTTAGTCTTAGTTTAAATAGAATCAGAATACACAGATGTAATACGTTTCTCCTATATAATTAGACTGTCACATGTAAATGTGTTATGTTGGGCAATACGCTGTCTATTATTATTGTAACTCTTTATTTTCATTTAATTTTCCAATATTCCCTTTGTATCTATGTGCATAATGTAATTAAGGAGCAATATGTGTTAAGCAAATTTTTAGAATTAAAAATTTTAAATACTTAATATTTTTGAGATGAAGATTTCCCCCTCGCAAAGTACGAACTATGTACTGCAACAAAGAAAGTGAATCAATATAGCTTCATATACATTAAATACAATTCCCATTTTCATTTAAACTATTGTGTATATATGCATATAAAAAAATGCTATATGTATATAAAAAATCCTATACGCTTTTTTTCAAGTACACGCTTAACACCTGTCATATCCCTGAGCGAGTCTATTGTATTTACCGCAACTTGCTCCGTAAAAATTTGATTCTCGCGAACAAGGCGTATAATACAAGTTCGTATACATCTGTCCCGGAACATCTGCCGCACAAATCACATACGATGGTAGCGGCACACACACAACGCAGGGTGTTCCTCGACTAATTCGGTGTAAAACCTTCCACTGCTCTATAGAGATGTTAGTCACGACTAAGCCACCGGCGTTCTACGTTTGACCCACCGGCGATATCTCTATTTCTGTCCCTTCCGCGGTCGTGGGCGTCGCAAAGGGAAAAAGGTAATGGCTAGACGTGGGGGAAGTCGAAATTCGAATAGGGACAAAGAATATTTTGATTCCGCCGCATTCGTGATAAACTTTCGATAGGTGATAGGTGTTATTTTTGTGTTCGCAGATGACTTTACTTCGGAGTAGCGAAGATGAAGGTACCCAGGAGACAGGATCGCGTGCAGCGTAATAGGAAAAATAATAATAAGGTAAATCGCAGAAGGGAAAACGCATAATATATCAGTTTCAATAAATACCAAACTAACTTAACTGTATTAATTTTTTTTTTCAATTATAATGCGGACAGCTCAATTATTAAACTGCCAAACGTGCCATTCACAATAATACACGAACATCAAGTACAATAGCTCCTGTAAATAATTTAATAGTCTAATTCGTTTATTTAAATCCATATCTCCTTTAATTTAACGCAGATGAATTTGACACTGCAATTTTCATACGTGAAATATTGAAAGGTAAAATTATTAGTAACCGATGGGGAATCAATATAATTTAATTTTCCCATACATAACGATAAATATTCCACAATAATTTCCGCGACTAACTGTATGAAACCATCCAAACTATTTCACAATTAGAAGCGAAATTACGGCACCTTTCATCAGTTCCTTATCAGAATAATATATTTCGAGATGTCTTCTAGGGATTTTGTCTTTACAAATGCATACAGAGTGAGTCAGTTTGGCAGAGCCCATTTAGTCTCAAAAAAAAAACATAAATTAAAACTTGACTATACAGTACAATAGTTCCTTCCCTGAGTAATTTATGAGAAAGTTTTTGAATAAAAACATTCGGAAAGGAAACAAGTGCTTTAATTTCTGCTATACTTGAAACTCCACTCTCAAATTCAACTTACTTCAGCATCCTATATACCTGTCTTAGTTTTAGATAATTTGCTGTAAATTGTCCATCATAAATGTGTTGCATGCCAAAGTGGTGATTTAAATTCGATTGGGTATTTGTTTTTGTTTTCAGTAGTATATCAAAAGAAAATTAAATAGTCTAGATTTTACAAGAAGCCCATGCAAATGGTTGCCATGTTTGATTTATTTAAAATGAACTTCTTCATTCCTTTTCAGAATTTAATAAGAAAGTTTTTCTAGGATGTTTTTATAAACTTCTTCCTCATACCTAAGACACATTCTCCTACACAGAAAAACTATGAAGATAATTACAGATCTGATTTTGTACTGAAAATTTCCATGGTTGTAGAAACTAGCAAGCATTGGAATAATTGTACTCTAGTAAAATAACTTCAAAATGAGCAAAATTCCACAAAAGGTAGTCTAATTCCCAGCGGCGGTGCACAAAGGGGGTGCGATTGTAAAGAATATCTTTGAAAAAAAAGCAGGAATTGTTGACAGATTATTGAAAAATACGAGCACTGCATTGGTAGACATAGGAGCGAATATAATGTGCACAAGGATGTTTATCTCTAACTTGTGCCTGAAGGCCGTCCATCCTTAATTCGTTTCATTTCCCAAAAATGCCTATAAATTCTGCAATTAAAGATATAACTAAATAAAATTACCATCTGACACCAATTCGTTAGTCTGTGATTGGTTGTTCGGTCAGGCGTCGTACTGTTACCATAGCAACCAGGGCTCCATTGCGGTGAATATTTCAACCTATTTTATATTGTAAGTATAAGGTATAAGGTACCACATAATAAATAGGAAGCCGTGTAATATTTAAACTACGTTTAGTTATGGACAATTTTGTTTATGAATTGAATTACATTTTTAAATGATATACCAGAAATAGCGCGGGACCATGCTGCTTTATGTACCCCCCGCTCTTGCTACTTCCTAATACTTGAGTAAATGCTTAGTGATCATTAAATAAATTTATCTAACTGAAAATGAAGAACTTTGTTATTTACGATTGTACCGATTCAAACAGTTATAGGAGAGCCAAACAAGTTAAATCAATTATTATATCTTTCCTGTATTTTATAAAAACGTGTGAAATAGTAAGAAAAAACCCAGGAATCGAATTGCCTCATTATATGATATACCTGTACACACGATCGCGTATTGCATAAACCATTACCTTCAAAACTTGGGGTGTATTTGGGGTGCTAAAATAAATAATGGAAAATGTGGGAGTTTGTAAGTATTTATCAGTACAAATGATTTCATTATAGAAGTGTAGGTAAATGCATGAACTAAATGTTTCCTAAATTAGAACATCTTCATAGATGTCGCAATGAAAGTATGGTTCTTTCCTAATTAAAGATCTGTTTATATAGTCAAATAGTTTTTATCGTTAACTGTCACCGGACTACCCAATGTGTTCAGCTATCTTCCGTAGTTACCTTACTTCTCCAGATTTTTGGCGAATGCTGAGAGATGGTGAGGCTCTGCAAGGGCAGGCGTAATTATCCCATGGCCGACCAATATCCTCCTCTCTGTAACTGACGACAGCTGCTGTAGATGCGAAATCATGAATTAATTGTTATTTCGTTTACTTTGTTCTTTCATCCATTATTATGGAATACAAGAACACTGCAGAAGTGGTATATAAAATGCTTTAATTATTCAAATAGTTGTTGCTATATTCTCTGCAATTATCTTGTGGTTTACATTATTATTATTACTACCTACTTTTTCTAAATTTAGAAATAGAATTTATTTTAAACAGAGGCATGGAGAGACTATTATTTTTTGTGTTTACATTTACATCTATGAAAACTATTGGATGTATTGAATGTATAGTAAAGAATATTCAGAGTATAATGTTGAATATAAAAATGATATACGAGGCTTGAAAGGTTTTCAGCCTAACACACAAAAGTTAATTTCTATTTTGTCACAGTCCATATATCCTCTTTTTAGCAATGCTCGTATTTCTCTAATCCGTCCAAATAGTAGTTGGCATCTTGTTCTGCAAAACAGGCGTTTATGAATGTCGTTCCATGTAAATCTCTGTCCCACGAGCGAAACAGAGCTTAGGAAACAGAAGACATCGGTCGGCGCTAGCGCTGGTAACTAGGGTAGGTGGTCTATTAATTCGAACTCGCGAATTGTTGCTATAGCAATCGCTAACGTGTGAGACGATGGATTGACGGTGGAACAACAATTCATTTTTCTTCAAATGCGATCATTAGTAGGTCGCTGGTTACTCTTCTTCCTTTTTTAAGATTAACTCAAGTCTGTGGCTCTCCCAAAAATTAGTCCCGGCTGCCTTTTTCGAAGCCAACTCATTCTCCGCAACCCACTATTCCGACTGTGCCTTGGCTTCAGGAGTGTATTGATGTATCCAAGCTTCATCTACAGATATTAGTCTTCGCCAAAGCTTCGACATGTTTCGCTTAGACTGCTTTGGGAGAGCTTTGGAAATGTTCATTCCAATGGGTTTTTGGACCCGAGCGAGCAAGCGCGGCACCCGACGCACGGTTAGCTGTTTCATACACGAATCTTCAATCAATATATGACAAACACATTCCTTCGAAATGTCCACAGTTTTTACTATCCCCGCAAACAAATTCGACGGTCGTCTAACATTGTTTGATGAACTTTTCAATGTTATCGTTAGTGGTTGCAGTTTTTGGTCGTTCTGAACGTTCATTGTTAACCAAGCTAGCACAATCCCGTTTAAATTCGGCAGCCCAAAATTTCAGTGTGGTAAATGATGGAGCAAAGTATCCGTAATCATCCAAGAATTTAATAACGACTCAATATTAGATTTCTTTCATTTTTACAGAAACACTAACATCAACTGATACAAACGACTGCTAAACAACTGAACGTCTAACTTGGCTGAAGTTTTCAAAAGTATCTTTGAATGAATAAAACCATCTTCATGTTGCAATAATTTTATTGAATTTCATGGCATTCAATATAACATATAACACAGTGTTTGTAAGATAGATCCTGCCAGAAATCATGTTATTAATTTTTTCCTAAATAGTTTACACAACCTTTTTCACATTGCAATCCATAAAATACGGCTAAAAATTACGTGACCCAAGGTCAAGCTTCCATACAAAATCTTTTACCAGGTCAACAAGTAAACGAATTTTAAGTTTTTAAAGGCGGGAAATATAATACGACGGTTACGAATCCGCTTGCTGGAAAATTATAACCTATTAACACCTCGTCTCGCTAACACTCTCAATAGTATAGTAAGTAGTATAACTGTATGAATGTTCAACGGAAGATGTTTTTCCACGACCCATTTGCCAAAATTTGCGACTCAATGGTTGCTGACCGCTGGTTTGCAAAATATAGAGGAATGTGCGCAGTGCATTTCGTTCGAGAAAAGTTTATTATGCCACTGAAACATGACTATTCAAAAACGGATTAAACTCACAGACGACGATAGCACTAACCGCATACATTTATGCAATGGCGATGAAGCAACACACTCGCCTGTGATGTTGTTTAGCCACAGAAGCTATAAAATATAAATTTCTCCGAGAAGCGTATGACTTTTCTCTAACGAAATGCAATGTATACATTTGTATTGAGACAAAGTGCAGCGAGATTTGTTGGGAACTTTTGGTGTGAAAACATTGAAGCAGAAACATCAACTCAATAGGCTTCACGAGCCATTCGCGAGAATTGTTGTACACGGTAACATTGTGAAGGTGTGCCTAAATAAGTAGATTACGTTGTAATGATAAGCAATAACACATTTAAAATTGAGCATATTTTGTTGAATTGAATTGTTCACAATAGTAATTTTTACGAAATGGAATAGTATCAGTGAAAATAATAATTTATCATAATTAAAACTTTTACGTCTTAGTGTAACAAAAATTACTTCGTCTTACAATAACCGCTCAATTTTCAGGAAATTTCCTTCTTAAGTAGTTTATTGTATTTTCTTCAAAACAAAAGGTAGCAAAGGGAATGCCTCATACTTACTACTAGTAACGCAGAGCACGTAGTACCACATAGAGAAATACTCCATAAAAGTTGTTAGATATCTTCTCCGGGGGTTTAAATTTAAATGGTAGTCGAATTGTCAAAGAAAACCTCTTAAGTGTA
The DNA here is from genome assembly GCA_902654985.2 of Oryctes borbonicus. Taxonomy (NCBI): domain Eukaryota; kingdom Metazoa; phylum Arthropoda; class Insecta; order Coleoptera; family Scarabaeidae; genus Oryctes; species Oryctes borbonicus. The sequence goes on along the minus strand of LR736884.1, from coordinate 5,168,736 downwards.
TCTGTTGTGTTTGAAGCATGTGCGTAGAATTTTGAGCGGGGTGTTTTATTTCTTCTGACAAAGCTTAATATAATCTCGTTTAGTTTACTGGAACATAAAAGTGGCACGGTAATATTTTTGATTGTTACTAAGTGAATTTGTATATTGCCAAGTATGCAAAATTTATTGACAAAACATCACATCAAACAAAACAAGCTTGATGATTGTGTCTAGTTTAATTTATAGCGTCGAAAAGAAAGCGAAATCGCATTACTTCTTATTTGGCAAATATGAAGAGCCCCATAGATGTTACTTGTATAAAAATGATGCAATCACGCCCAAATAACTCTATATTTATGTCAATCTAGGTTAAGAAGAACAAGAGCGACCAAGTAACGGAATTGCTAAAGGTATGCTTGCAAAAAGTTTGCGAGCTCCAACAGGATTTAGAAAGAACCGAAGACTTCGAAAACGATCCCCAAGCAGCGGGTTACGCAGCCTGCGCAATGGAAACCCTAAGATTCTTAGCGGCTGAAGGACTTCCACCTGATCATCCTGTAGTGAAGACGTTAAGTGAAAAACTAACTAACGAACAAGAACATTTATAAAGAAATCAATTGAGAAAATGTATGTAACTGGTAAAAAGTAATTACTTCTTCATTGAATCTCACCTTTCATAATTTGAATTTTCTCAATCTAGTCATTTTTAGTAGCATGTACAAGCATTTATTTTTGTAATATTTATTTAATTTATTTCTTAGTTATTAAACTTTTTTATCCTTATTGTAACACTTTCTGTACAATGCAAAACGATTGTAAAAGGCTGTCCCCCAAATAACGTGTACTTAACTAATATTTTTAATCTTACGTAGTTATTAGGGAAATTTTTAATGACAATTATATTTTAATAATAATTGTAGAAATGGTATCAACGAAGTATTGGCCCTAGACAAGTTTTGAATCATATCTAATACTTTCTATTATTTAATAATTTTGTAGAATTAATGTAATATTGAAGTATTTCTAGTCATTACTGGAACTAGTCATTTTTTTAAATAAATACTTTTTTTTTATTTCAAGGTTTTGTATTTTATTCCTACCATTTTAATACTGACGAGTTATCTTATCTAATTATTGAGTAAGAAAGAACGGCAGGATAATATTGATAAATTTTATAAATTGCTATGATCACATCTAATAAAGTGTTCAAACTAGCGAAAAAAATTACTGCCACGAATAACAAGATTTTTTTTAATAGCAAATAATCATAGCACAATATCCCTACCTAATCGCTAGAGATAAGAGAGGTGAGATTCATACTTTTTTGCAGCGACTAGACAGACTCGTGTCTATTCGTCTCATAAGAAAGGGTTCGTGCCCACTGAGTCGACAAAACACGAGTCTGTCTAATCGCTGAAAAACAGTAATAATTTCACCTGCCTTTGTCATCCCTACTAATCTGTTTTCTTCTTCGTGTCTTCTACGAAAATTCAAAATCGGAATGTATACTGGACGACATTTAGTCTTAGGACACTACAGCGAGCCGAACCTTTCCGAAACTATTGCTATCTCTCGCTCCCCTCACCCCTCAAATTTTACCGTTGGGGGTATACTGTGCTTGTCGGCTCGCTTTGATATCGGCAAGTTTATTACATTTTGACAATGGGAACCAGGAAACAGTGACAGCACGGTTTATGAGTGCATGAAGCAGTACTGATTGTGCGTTAGGAAATTCGTACTGAAATGCAATATCTGCAATTGTAATATAATATAACAAAAACAACAATATTCAGTAGTAGCATATATAGAAATAAAAAGTGAGTGATTGAATTTATTAATTTCATTTATGTATTTGTCAGTTGTAATATAATTTTATTCTGTTAAGCTTAGGACAGTTGGCAACGGCGAATGTAGGTGTTATCCTAAATCCTGCATATAAACTGCACAAATATTATAACGAATACATAATATAGGAAGTTTGCGGCTTGGTTGCGGTTTCTGGCTTGTAGCCGTCGATATTACTACTAATAAAAGAGTAGAAATCAAATACGAAAATGTCTGATAGTGTGTTTTTCCATGTTTGGATTATAAATTGGTTTGATCAAAACAATGAATGGGGAAGTTCATAATTCGATGTCATCCCTTTTAATATTATCGGCTAGAAAAAAACATCTCAAATAACAGCAAGAAAATGATATGTCAATTGTAATCTTACCAGCTGAAATAACTTATTTCCTTCGACAAATTTACACCTTTCTAGACACTGTGGATTAAAATGTCCAAGCTGACAGTTGCTCGTCGGCAAGAACGCATCACTGAGAAAAAGTAGATACAAGTAGATGTAATAAAATAATAATTCTGTGTCAGCTGATATACCTACAGCGTTACACATAATGTCCGCATCATATGGGAACTTTTCTTTATTAGTCACTGTAGGTGTACACGAGCAATGACGTTACTTTCTTTAATTGTTTTTAACGTAGTTTCAGGAAATTGTATAGCATCGCACTTTTTCTTTTTTTTTAATATCATAGGAAAAAGTTGCTTCTTTTTATTTTTTACCAATCTGCCAATTTTGCTTTCCATACATTTATTGTGGGCTGATATTTAAAATATACAATACTTACAAAATCCATTGTTATAAACATACATTACAAAATATATTCAATTAAAAGCGTATAGGTAATTTACATACTAATAATCCTGTAGATGTTTGGAAATACTTAAATCTCTTTAATCTCCGAGATATATTGCATACCAAGTCCTAATTAGCAACTAATTATCCAACTCACCCTTCACTATACACTTTCGTACAGAGACTGAAAGAATTTCAAATTGATGTGTATGTAAAAATTCAAGATAAAAGGCTTTTACCTATATCACAAGATTTCAATGAGAAAATAAATGATCAATTCTCAAATTTACAATAACCTTTAAAATCCACCAGGATCAATAAAAAGCCCTTAAATTTGTAGATAGGTTCCCTCAAAATAAAATTAGTTCCGTTAAATTAATTATTCTATTGATAACGTAATTTCTGGATAATTGCTTTGCATGCATGAAACTGCAGGCAAATGTTTAAAATATACATTTTAATGATCCATAGATACAAACATAAATTACAAATATATTCAATTAAAGGCGCATAGGTAATTTAAACACCAATAATCCTTTAAGTATTTCAAAATATTTTTTCCGTCCCTTTCATCCCGCAGGTACACCAAGTCCCAAGTTGTTTTCCAACTCATCCTTCAGTATACACTTTTGTATAGAAATTGAACGAATTTCAAACTGATGTGTGTATGTAAAAATTCAAGGAGTCTATGAATCTAATAATAATCAAGAATTGAACTTTTTACAAAATTTGCACGAAGAAAGACAATTAGGAAATATTGACTGCTTACATTTTCTAAAATGTATTTCATATTTTTGTCAATCTGTTCTGCGAACGTTTGTGTATCTGCTGCAAAATCTATATCCATGCTATCTGCTGAATGCCTACCAATGTATTAAGACGCGTATTAGAAGGAGAGAGAGTAGAGAGAGGCATTAATAGTTTCGGGAAGGTTCGGCTCGATGTGGTGTCTAAAGACTAAATGTCGTTCAGTGTACGTGTACATACTTATACTGGTTACATAAAATAATTAAACAGCAAGCATTTGATATCTTTCATACATTTATATTGAATTCAGTTAAAAAATTCATCATTACATCTTAATACTTTGAATTTGAAGAATAAGAAAAACCCAAATGAACAATTCATCATGTATTTTGTATAAAATCTACAAGCAGTCTTTCTCGCATCACAATAGTATGGCTTAAGGATATTTTATTATTATAAAAATACATACACATAAAATATTAAACAAATTGCAAATGGACTAGATTAGTTAGTAAAATAGTCACAGAAAATAAGAATTAGCTTTGTGCATCTTCATTGGTGAAACAAATTCCATCAGCTTTATATAAATCTTTCCCTTTATACATTAAGACTAATAATTGTCTATGTTCTTCCTGAGATAAATCCTTCCCATCAGAGTATTTATTTTTAAATGTCGTAAATTCCACGTGCGCCGAGTACTTTGAAAGATGTGCGGTAAACCGAATATCCTCTTCAATTGCTCTTAAGGCCATCTCTCGATAACTCGAGAAAAGCCTGTCCTCTTGAGATAGCATACTCATGCAAACAAAGTAGGTAGTAACAAAAACCAAACGATAGTACCTGTACTTGTGTAGAGTTTCACTATTTCTGCTTTTTTGTGTATTTATAAATACCTTTCAATCGCAGCTGTTCTATTCGAAATCTAAAATGTAACTACTAATGATTGCTTCTGCCGAGGCAAAGGGGAAGTTTATTAACAGTTTTGTGTGTGTGGGGGATGATAATAATAGGACCCTTATGTTGAATTCGTCACCCCTACCACTTAATGATATACATATATATATATATATATATTTGAATGTGTTTGAACATCTGGGTACTACAACGTGATTATGCTAAAGTTTCGAGCATTAGGCAGGATAAACCACTTAAAGTGACACACGCAAATAACAAAGAAAGAAGAAAATATTTTGCAAATTCTGAGCAGGTAGAGTTATTATGCACGGTGAGTGTCACATTTCTAATACAACAGACAATCGTGATTATTTAGCATTATTTCACAGGAAACACAACCTACATATTTTTTTTTGGAATGTATATTTTTTATGCCTTTATTGAAAGAGGCCGCCATTTGGAATACACTGTATATTTTATTTTTAGATGTAGAAGTTTTTTTTTTAATTCGTTTAAAATGTGAATATTTTTATTCGCGTCGATACTTGGTTTATACAATTTTTACGCAAAATATTGTGCTACACCACCACCCTTAATGGTATAGAGTTCAATGGGGCAACCGTATCTATTTTTAAAAATAGCGTTTTATGCAATTTGGGCGTCCGGTAAGAAACATCATTCGCGCGCTTAACAATTTTGAATATTGGAACGATATTTAAAAATCATCAGTTTTTAATTTTTATTAATAAATTTTACGGTTTATGTTAAAGCTACTCATAAAAATACGTAGATTTTAACTAACCGTGCAGAATAACACTACCCGCTCAGAATTTACAATATTTGCTCTCTTTCTTTGTTATTTACGTGTATCACATTAAGTGGTTCAGTCTGTATGATACGGAAGTATTGTTTCAAGTTTAAATAAAAAAAGAGTTTATTTTGTAAATTTAATTTCTAATTGCAAACAGTATTGTCACTTCTACCAATTTTGTGGTAAATCTACCGATTTTAGATCTTTTCCACTGATTTACGAATTTACTGAACTTGCACCATTTTTTACTACTTTTCCCACCTACCACTAATTATTTTAAAGAAGATTTTTATGATTTTGTAATTTTGTAATAATATAAATAAAGGAATGCAGTCAGAAATTCCAAAAGTACGCGTACGTTTAAAAAGTTTTAATAATCATTACAGAGCAAAACATTGTTACAGGCGTTGGTAAGTGATCCAGACAGCAATCAGTTGTTACGTTATACTTATTTAAAATGTTTTTTTATGTTTGAGATTTTAATATGTATTGTTAAGGTATACATTTTACATCTTTTACAAAATATAAAATAAAGCTTGTCTTTATATACTCCAAATTTACAGAATTTTATATTTCTGTCTGCCAATTTCCCTTATCACAGTGTGACGCCACTGATTTCAAGTCTATCGGTTGCAATCGGATGGTGGTCGGATGCTATCGATATAATGTTGGTTTATTTAAGATAGTTCAAAATCAATTCAAATTATGGTAAAGTAACCTAAGTTTATTAAAACTATTACATTTTCATTAATCCATTTGAATTAACACGAAATTATTGTACTCAACGTGTTGTATCTAAGGCTAATTTCATCCTTATTATGGTAACATGACTTCCAGAAAGGTGAACAAACGTAAAATCATTTTCAATTTACAACATAAACGATATTTAACAATATTATAGGGATGGAAAACATTCAATTTTCATCCAAGCAACGGAGCTTCTAGGGGCTACGGAAAACAGAAAATAACTCTAAAAGAAATTCCTCAGACACAATTTAATTTTGAAGAGGAAATTGCTCCAAAAACAATCGATGACTTAGCAGTACATACTAAAAAGATAGGTGACATTGAATTTTGGCTAAATAATAATGTGTCAAACTTAACAAATCAGGTATGTACTATATAAAAGAACAATCAGTTGTACTTATATATATCCCGTTATATTGGTTTCAGAGATCATCGTTGCTCTTATTATCCGGACCATCTGGATGTGGGAAGACAGCCACACTTAGAGTTTTATGCAACAAATTAGGCATTGAAATAATAGAATGGATCAATGCAGTGGACAAAGATAATGATTATGCCATTGGACAAACTTCACAACTGCTAGAGTTCTTATCAGAAGCGAGATACCCTTTACTACTTTGCACTAATAAGTTTAAAATAATTTTAATTGAAGATTTTCCAAATTCTGTGATACACAACCCAAGTGATTTCATTAACGTTCTGGAGTAAGTAATATTGTTTCATAATAGTAATTAAAAATACTACTAAAATTAATTTATGTTTAGGTAATATTATGACATAATTTGGTAGTACTTTAATTTCCGACTATCTCTGATCGTAGGAGTCAGAGACAGCCGGTGATTATTGATCTAAGTAATTCACCGATTTTCCAATAACAATATGTTTTGCATAATTTGCCATTCAATACTTCAGTAAAAATATAATAATTGGGGATTTTTAATGTATATAACAATTACTGAAAATGAGTAGTGTTTGTTTATTTAACAACTCTGAGGAATGTGAGAGATATACTGTATACGGTGATAATAATCTTAAACTTCTACATGGAAAGTTCGCAATGTGTACTCTGAAAGATGGAAGACTGATAGGTTACAAAAATTGTATATTCGGTACAAGTAATTCTACGAGTACTACGAAATGTTATCTAAGCTCTGAGTACTAACTACTTCGTATTTCTTTAATGTCATGCAAGATATTACAAATTCATTACTTGTCTTGCTTGGTCTAAAACTTGCTTTTAATTTTTTAAATCACTTTTCTGTTAACAGTATGCCAGTGTCACTAAAAGAATAAAAAGTTATGGCGTTATACATGATTGACTCATTTTGATAAATCGTGATGGGGTTGACAGGAGAAAAATCTATAAGCCAGAACTACATGACAATCTGTTCTGGCAACAAGTATTGGTCAGATTTGATCGTAATTTTCCTGAAAGGAGGATAAATAGGTTTGGTTCAACCCACTATTTTGCGGTTTATTCAGATGATCTACCACATGACACAGAAGTATTAAAAAAAAACTTTCGTATTGAAACAATGTTCGTGTTTTCTTGATTTTATAACACGCTGTTATCTGATATATTCTTATATGGTAATGGTATGTTCGTTGTAAAATTGATAATAAAGGTTTTTCCTTCATTATCAATTCCGTCATGATTATCAAAGCCGATCGTTCTAAAAATTTGCGTGACTATATAACGTTCTAAGCAATTTTTCTTAGTAACACATTGGCGTACTGTGAACGGAAAACGTGCTTTACTTGAAACAAAAACTCAACATTTTTTTGTCCATCATACGTATTGTTAACTCCATCCGCGGACACACTATCAGCACGCACTATCGTGTATAGTCTGCAAATCGTAATCTATCGCAGCTAAGCATTCACTTATGTTCGGCTGTTGTTGAGGGTTTTCCTGCTCTAAATCCTCTAGCTTAACTTAGAAATATTCTCTACAAGATGTAATATATAATATACAATATATGTATATAATGTGGTATGGCGGATAATGTTACATTGTTTGAATTAGTTTTCTTCCAGTTATTTCTCCGATGGGTGACAGTTTCTTACTTTACTTTTAAATCTGTTAATAACGCTTAGTGTGGACCCAAAAATCAGAGCTAGACAGGCATAAACATAAAAACCTGCATGGGTTTAATTTTTTTTTAATTCGCCAAATTTTTGACTTTACATAAAGTCTTCATCTGGGGGACTATTAAGAGAATGATGAAATTTTAAGATAAAATAACACAAAATAAAATTCTTACGTTATTTACACAAAATTGAATTATCAAGCCAACAATTTAAAATACTTCATTGGTACAAAAGAAAATACAAGGTATTTACTATTTGACGTATAAAAGTGCACAATAATAAAACTACTACGACGTCCCAGAGCGTGCTAATCTAAAACTATGACATTTTAAATGGCAAAATGTATGGCATGTACCACCGCATTTTTCTACACAGCTATTCTCATACGTCAGTTTGCATTATATAAAGAAATTGTGACGGTACTCGCTTGCGTACATACTATAAGCCATAACGTTTGCCGACCTGGTGAAAGTGCCATTGGAAAGACGTCGCTTAATGAAAGTTACCTTATTTTCAGTTTATACAATGTATTTTTTTTATAGAATACACACATTTTTTAATTAAAGTTAATACATGTAAAAAATACAAACCTTTCTAATAGTGCACACAATTTCAAAATTCAGAGCATAAAGCGTTATAAATAAACATAAACCCAAAACACTATTTTCATGTATTGCAACCCATTAGAAATTGAACTAAATATATGAAAAATAATTTCAAGCCAGGCCGCTTTTATTAAGAAACTGTAGCCCGCCCTTTAAGAAAAAAATCCGTATGAATTGCACTGGTCAACAATTGAATTTTTTTCTGCTGATTGTAATCTGATCCCTGATTTTAACTAATTTTGGTCTGAAGTTATAAAAAAGGAAAACTATTTCTTTCCAACACGTGAAATCTTTTATCGTTTTTAATATTTTCATTGATTTCTCCAGTTTGAAACTATATTGGCATAACTTTTAAAAAATCTTATATGTAAAAAAGCACGTGCAGTATTACATAATGGGTGTTAAAATATTTAGAGAATGAATATACCGTGCATTTTTTTGCCACTGAACATATACATTCCATGCGTTGACGCGTTTTTTTTTTATAATTGAACTTAGACGTTTGGCATTGCCACTGTCTACTTACATAAAATTAAACACAAATACCACAAATTTAACATTTAATTTTTAATCCTGTCTAACTAACGGGCCACAAAAGGGTAACTAATTGTATATTAACAAAGAAAATAATGAAAAGGGAATTGTGATTAAAGTAAAAAAATAGAATAAGTAGAGTCTAATGTCTTAACAAATCTTCGACTTGTCCGCCTACAGTCTGTAAGCCGATTATGAAATTCCTGAAGGGAAAAAATTAAACGCCAAACTTGACATGCTTGTTATAATGGTCCCAGTAGCTGCCGGCTATGCATGTTCAATTATAAGAAAAACGCGTCTAGAATCCAAGGCATATGTTTATTAGTAAAAAAATGCACGGTACATAGATATATTAACGTAACCTAAACGTAAATATTATTAAACTAAATTATTACAGTAATGAAGGTTATAGTTGAATGTAGTAGCAGCAGGCGTTACCCACTGAATATTATAAATAATAAAAATGATTTATGCTTTCACATCCCCCAACGGCGTTTGCTAATTACAGGAGCCATTGGCCGGAGAGACCATGATATATTACGGCTGCGCCCTTAAGAGTACTTTGAATTTTGGGGTAATGAAAACTACGATACTCTAAGAGTTGCGAGTCCGATTTAACAACCAAGTAGTAATTTCATAATCATATGAAAATAATGATTTCAATTACATATCCGCCGAAGCTTCAACTATACAAAACGCTCTAGAGTAATAGGCTATATACGTATGCATTGCAAAAGAACAGTTTTCGAAGCGAGATATTTAGATACGTTTTATACTTTATTTATTTATTTCTGTTTCACAACGTGATATTGGATATTCGACTACTACAGAAAGTAGCAGTTTTTTTTTCATATTGATTAGCTGCTGCAAACTTCTAACGGTAGTATTACTTTACAAAATAGCACGCTGCTTCATAGCAACATATGGCTATTAGTTACCAAAGAGTGCCTAGAACTCACGCTGGTTTAGAATACTTGCTCCAAAGTTGTTTAATAAGTTTACTAAAGCAAGAAGAAATTTAAATTGGAAGTTGAAAACTCACATAATTACCTATAGAAGGTTTATTGTATCCTAAATCAGTGTGCTCAGCGTTATTTAATTGTTTTGACTTATACAAACGATTGTATGTATTCGCACTAAGCAATTGTTATTGTTCTGTTACTTTTTAGTAACATTCATCATATATTGTAGGAAATGTAAAGACTGCAAAAGTTCAGTGGTTTTTATTTGTACGGAAGCTAGTAATTTAAATCTAAACCTACCACAAGTATTGTTTCCTGATGAAATTAGGCAGCAGTTTGATATTTACAATATTAGGTATATTCTTATTTATAATACATCGTTTTCGATAAATAATTTAAGTTACGTTTATTTTAGCTTCAATCCAACATCTAACACGCTACTGAAAAAAGCTTTGAAGAGAGTGCAGGCTTTAATGGAAGAACACATAGATATATGTAACATTCCTAATCAACCAATGATTGACAATATAATATCTTCATCAACAGGTGATATCAGATGTGCCGTAAATCAATTTTATTTTACTTGCTTCAAAGGTAAGAGCATGTTGTTATATCAACAATAATATCATTGAACAACTTTCCAGTATCCAATAACCCTCCGCCTAGTATGTCAACACCTAAACTAGGCAATAAACGAAAGAGAAAATCGAAAATTACACCAAAAACTCAGATTGCAATAAAAACCGAACGCCTAAGTTTTTTCCATAGCTTAGGAAGAGTTTTGAATCCGAAACGAGAAGAGAAAAATGGTTCGTGGCGTATACAGTGCGATATTGGAGCATTAGTTGAAGAAATAAGCATTCAACCTACAACTTTTAATTCATTTATCCACACAAATTACTTTAAATATTTCGGTGATATCAAAGATGTTTGTAATGCTGCTGATATATTAAGTTTTTCGCAAAGCTTCTTGAACAAATTTGAAAGTCGTGGTGAAGTAATGAAATATGCTTTCTGGATACCTATTATAGGACTTCTGATATATAATGAACACAAAGTATCTAAATGGAATCAGATTACCGCACCAAAGAAGCATAAGAAAACGTATGTAATAATTTTTCACCTTATAGTTATTCTAACGTCTTTCTTGCTTAATTTGTTGTAGGGTACACAATGATATTGAAACAAGATCTTTACATATAGTTGATCGATCTTACTATAATATTATAAATAAATCGAAAAATCATTTTAATTCTTATTCATAGTTATATATTTTTATTACTAATTAAAACTATTTATTTTTACAATCTCCTTTTGGTGATTCTAACACTATTTTTATCCTTACGAAATTATGGAAAGTATTTTGCAAATCTTCTTGGACACTTTCTGTTATTTGTCGTAGTCTACCATCGGATACACCGGAGATTAATTTCCTGATTCTATCTGATGGACACGACACAAGCACTACTGTTGTTATGGTACCTACAAAATGCACTATTACAGTTTCGTCAAAAGTTATATTTACGAAATTCTATACATACACTAGCCGCAATTAAAAATGCACCACTAAAAAATATTTGTAAAAAGTTTATTACTATCAAAAATGCTTATACTTATAAACATACAATTCAACAGCAGAAAAGTAAGGTTCGTCTAGCGCGTTTATGCTCAGCTGTTAAAGTGTAATCGCAATAAAGGCCGGTAGTTACGGAACCCCATACGCACTATTCGTCCATAAACTATCCGTAATGATGTTCTACAACCGATAGCGTTTCACCACTGCTGCGCTAAAAATGTTACCAATTAGTGTTCCACATCCAAACGGTTCAAAAGAAGATTTACGCGGATGGTAATCCATCTGGGTGCGCCTGAACCTGCTTTACCTTCATTTGCAATACACAAGTTCCAACATCGCAATACAATCGAATGATTACGATTAAATCTACGCGCAATTTCCCGGAATAATCCGGATACATTTGAAGGAGGTTCATTGTTTGTAAAATACACATTCTTTGTCTTTGTCACGTCTGGGTGGTATTACTGACGATTGCTTAAGACATACTGCAAGCATTTTACTCGTTTTTCGGATTGTATCAGGTATTCCTACAAAAACATGTATAGAACATCCTGGCTCTTGTAAATGTTGGAAAACAAACAATATGAAGTTGATCTTCAGAAATACATTTATAATATTTTAACGAAATACTCCAATAGTTTAGGGTGATGCATTTCTAATTGCAGCCAGTATATAATTACTACGCACTTTTCTCATTAATATCAAAATATTCCATATATGGTTCCAGTAAGTATGGTATTTCTTGAGGTAAGAAATCTAAAAGCTTTGCTTTCACAGATGTCAAAATTATATTTTCAGCTGTCTGGTCAGACCATATATTTTCTGGATATAGCCATTTGTTCGGTTTAGCTTCCTTAATGAAGTATTCCTTTACTTCAGTAAGACCATTACCTTCAAGAAAACACGTTAACAATTAGGAAAGTGCAAAATATACAGCATGTCATCTCAGATTTTTTCTTGTTATCAAGTCCAAATTAATAAAAGCACTGAACCGTAGAACGCATATATTGCTTCTTTTTTTTATTCTAGCAATTATTGAGTATTTAGTAATACAGTAAAACTAGGTTTTCCGCGGAAGACAATACCCGATTATTTGTGAACTCCCTGTGTATATTAAATACGCTTACACATTTGAAAAATTTGACTATTGGTATTTCTGTAACGATTATAAAGTTTCAACATTTCAATAAAAAAAATAATCATTTTAATACATCCATCTAATACGTGTGCGGAAGAAAATTCCTTTTCTGAACAATTTAAAGAAAAAGTTTTAAAATAAGAAATATTCAGAGATAAATTCTACATAACATAAAATTATGTTAAGTATGCTATCTATATCGCTCCAAGTTTGATTCTTGCTATTTCGACTTTTTTAAATGTAGCGCCTTGTATATCTTCCTCGTCTAAACGTTTTCCTATACTTAAAATTCAGATGCAGATAAGTTTTTCGTTCAAAAATATATGAAATATGCATAAACTTTTGTTTTGCTAAAGGTATTCCTAAAAACAAATGAGTGAACGTTATCTGTATTCGGTGCCATTGTGTTCTTACATATATTGTCTAGCAAGTGAACAAGTACCTATAAATAAAATAAAGTAGGCAAGTAATGTTAATTAGACTTTGGCAAAGGATGAATAGGCTTATTTAAAGCGTTGAACAATTAGTTTTTTCAGCAATAGGAAGTTTAAGAACATGCTCAGAGTTGTTTAAAGAAATTCGTAACCAAGCAAAATAGAAATGTTTATTACTTTATCCATAAATTTTTTCAGTCACCTAGAGACTATACAAAATATTACTCTCAAAATGTCAGTAAATATGCAATAAAGTAGAAGGAATCGCTTTACAATTTTGAATGAAAGGTTCGCTTCGAATAGATACTGAAATTCATTGCATAAATTAAATTTTATAAATCACTTTTAATGAATAACTCTGCAAAAACAAATGTTTATAATATTTACTCTGGCATTTTAGAAAAAAGCTGCACAGGTTCAAATGCTATTTACTGAAAAACGACACATTTTAGGTGTAGGAAAGGTGTTCACAAACAAAATTTCTTGAACAGTTTCTCTATCAGATCCTTGAAAATATAGAGGGTACTATATTTGAAAGATAATAATAGCAAAAACTGTGGGGTAATACGACCGAATTCGCTCTTAGGGTTGAGGGGTGAATAGAAATTCATGAATTCTCGAAAGGACTATATGATTAATGATTAATGAGGACTAATTTATGTGGTAAGGAGTATGCAGATACTTTAGAGCTTGTTATTTTAAAATATATAAATGGCACGAATCAAACCTTGGAACAATGGCTATCTTGTAACCTGTAAGAGTTTTAAAATATCGGCCATTAAAGAAACAGCGCCATTTCCCAAAAACTTAAAATTACGCCAATTATCTCAAAGTAAAATAGATCAGTATAGAGAACATGGAAGTTGACACGAATTTGAAGAGATACTTCAAAAAATGCCAATATAGAGGATGTTGCATTTAAGAAAACATACTTGAATCGTGTGCCGTGTGAACTGAATATCCAGCACATGTGAATGTGAAGCACTTGTCTCGAACATTTATTTGAAAACTGCTTTTAAATCGCTCTGAGCTGGATTATCTTGCACGGACGTACTAGGTGGCCATGCTATATGTACAATAGCAATCCATCCATCATGGGAAATCAATAAATATAAAAATGCCTTTGTAATGTCGAAGAATACATTATAGACAACAGTACCCCTAGTTCTGTTACAAATAAAATCATTGATGAAGGTTTCGAAAGGTCCGCTTACAAGGGCGTAATCTTTTAAACCTGCAGAGATGACACACCCTCTCTAATTCTAAAATGGATAATGCTAAATCCTTGGTCACTCTTATAAGTAAATAAATATAAAAGCCCTACTATTATTTACCTGTTAATGCTGATACCATAAAGACTTGCGAAAAATATGGCCATCCTTTTTTGGTACCTTCCACTTCTGACATCTTTTCATTATATTCTAACATTTTTTTATTATATACAGATATTGGTTTACCATTCAAGCAGTTTTCTGTTGTAGTTCGTGTTAAATCTAATAACTTCCTTTTAGATTTGAGCATGTCTACCTTTAATTAAAACCAAATTGGATTACTAATATGAATTGTACATGCAAGATATTTATACTTTATTTAAAATTAAGATACTTCGTGTTTCTATATGTTTTCCGAGCAAATTGATAAGTTTAATATCCAATCTATCTCTCTGCCAGACATTGCTTACGTCATGAATTACACTGATAACATCAGCTTCTTTCAAACATATATTGCTATCACTAACAAATGTATTTTCCAGTTTATATCTAAAAGAACAGAACTTTGCCGATATAATATAATAATGTAAACTTATACACACATTCTCTTTTCTCGATCGTTTACCAAACCAGGAGTATCTAAGAAGACAATTTGCGCATCATTTTCTGTAAATATTGCAGCGGATTTCTGTCTTGTTGTATGAACTTTAGACGATGCAGGACAAACCTGAAATGTAATGTTGCATGTCGCAATACAAATCTAACAGGTGACAATTATAACTAACCTTTCTGTCCATTAAATAATTTATGAATGTGCTTTTCCCTGTGTTGGGCATACCTATGACAGCCACCTTTAAAAGCCTTTGTTCAAAATCTGCTTGGGGAACTGTTGGGGTCTGTGCTTTATATTTTACATCCAGCGAACATTTTCGAATATTTACTATTATTAGTCTATTACTTCGAAATAACAATTCCGTGAAAAATTTTCTAAGTACCATCTTCAAAAATATCCAAAATCTATTTACAATAATTTCTTAAACACATTATAGGTTATGTATTTGGGGAATTTGCATCACATAGCCCGTAACAGATAAAATCCCTAGAAGAGATTTTTGTTGGAATTTGTTAGATATTAATTATTACATAAATACAGACATAATACAGAATATTGGTATTATAGTTAATAAATAAATAATTTTTATTCCATTTTTGTTTTTAATTCACAGTATTGGTTGCACATATATTAAATAATACAGTTAAAAACTGCAAAATTATTTTTACATATGCCTCAAATCACCATTTTGTAAATGGGGTTATTAACCACTATTTGAATTGTGTAAGTAGTTTCATTTTATTAGATATTTCGCAGGTTATTTTAAAATAAAATCCTGTAGTTGCATACCTATGTACGTATTTTAATGTTATCTCAAATTATTTATCTTTTGTATCTTCGTATAACCATTTCGTTATTAAAACAGAAACAAAAACATATTTTGGAGCAATACTCCAATATTAAATGATTAATTAATTATATACAAAAACACTTGAAATTTCTTAAAATTTTGCGAATGATTTGTGTTGGTGGTTTCGGCAATAAACGACATATTCATCTCTACTACCGTAAGATATCGGCGAGTATGTCCTTTACTGCCGGAACTACTAATCTAAATCATCCGCGAAATTTAAAAAAACTAAGTGCATATTTAAATAAGACTAAATGCATATTTAGAATCGTAACACTACATAAACTGTGGAAGGCGCGTTTACAAAAGATTAAAACTATAACCTACAATAGATAAAACAAACGAATTAGAATACGTAAACATTAATTTTAGAACCCCGTTTACAAGATGACGGTAGCAATGAAAAGTACCAACAGCGAGTTAGTGGATGATACCAAAACAAGATTTGCAACATAACCCCTGCAATTGAAAGATGTTTGGCGGGTAATATGTGCATTGTTTATAAATCAGAGTTGTTATTGAGCCAGTGATCATGTAAATCTTACTTAATGTCAAAACTCAACTTTTTTATATTATATTAACACAATTTTATAGAACTGAAAATGAATGAAAGTGCTGATATAGGAGCAAATGATAGTTCAAAAAGAGATAAAGCTAAAGAACAGCGTAAGAGGCGACGTAAAAACCGCAAATTGAGCGATCCTACAGTGACAAACATATCCAATTTATTATCTTCAACTTTGAATTTAATATCACCGAAAGAAAAGTTATCCAACAAGGACTCACCGAATATTCTTGAAGATATTAGGCTCGATAACTCTAGAAAGAAGCGTGAAGCAGTAGAAGTTAGTATTGTGAACATTAACATGCCCTGTACTTCTCCGCGTAGTCCAAAATTGGAACCAACCAAAGTAAGCTCCGATAATACAGATATAGTACAGGATGGTTCAATTCTTGTCAATACCCCCTCCGTTGAAAATAAATCAAAAATGCAATCGAAAAATGCATTTGAGTTTATGATGGAAAGTAGTAGGAAAAGTATTGGACGCAATTCGCCTGGCAAAGACCTTGATAAAAATACAGATATTACAAATGGAGAAAATAAGCAAAAATTACTTGCTAGAAAGTATTTGTTTGAAAAGTGGTCCAATATAAAAAGGAACAAAACGTGTTTATTTGAAGATAAAGAGAGAGAAGTCCATGTGAAACAGGTGCTTGGAAAAAGAGCAAAAAAGATGAAGAAAATGCTATCGATTAAGGAGAAAAAAAGCAAAACACATCAGAAAGTAAGAGTTAAGAAGGTTCTATCTGATTCGGAAGACAGTGAAGATACTGCTTTAAATAAAATGAGCGAAGATGACAAGAGGATTTCTCAAATTAATGGCAGTATTATACTTCTAAATAGTAGGGAGGAGTCTGAAGGTAATGGTGATGAAATGGATGACAAAAATAGTATAAAGAAAATACCCAAAAAAGAAAATATGACTAAGATGGAAATTCATGTTGAAAGTAAAGGAGATTGTATAAATGATAACCAAAAGCGTACAAATACAAGGGAAAATAGTTTGCATAATTTTTTAGGAATTACATCATCAAAGTCGGAGAAAAGAAAATTTATTGAAGATGATGATTTTGAGTCTACCAAAAATGAAAATATAAATAGAGAAAATATAACAAAAATTAAAATGTTCTCACCCGCAGTCTTTCAAAGAAAAAGGAAAGCTGTCAGGAACAATGGCAGTGAAGAAGATGACGAATTTGAACCTAAGGTAAGCCGTGAAAAAAATAAATGCAAGAAAATTAAAATAAAACATTCAAAGGATATAAATGGCAGGAATGATGATTCGAAAACTATGCTGCTTCTAAATTCTACAAATTCAACAAAGAACTGTAAGAGCATCGAAGATCCAACACCAAAATTGAACAGAGCCAAAAATGTGACTTCAAAATCCAAAAAGCCATATCGAAATTTAACAAAAAATACTAAGCCCCTTATAGTAGATGTAGATGAAAACTCAAGTGATTCTGTTCTTTTTGTTCAAAGTGATTCTGAAGTCTCAGTAAGACGTCAGCTTCAGAGGAGTACAAGGTGTAAAAATAATTCAATACTTACGTACATAGTAGGTAGTGATTTGGAAGACTATAATGATGGTAAGAAAAATCACAAATTAATTAGAAATAATGGTAATGCTACAAAATTAGCCCCTATATTTCTCCAAAACAAACAAAAATCGAAAATTAATCCACAAATTCTAGAAGCAAGGAAACAATTTTTACTAAGTGGAATACCAGAAGCTTTGAAGAAGAATATACAGAAACAACAAAGGTGAGCATTTTTTTATGAGCTCTTCAATTTTCTTTTGAGGAAGTTTACACTTTAATTGTTTTAGTTTTGAAAATATCGAACCCAATTATTTTCCTAAAGTAAGCCATATCCAACAAAAGCACATTATAGAAAATGGCATAGATTATTGGAACTTACCAATTGTTAAGTTGAATACAGTTGACCTCGCGATTAGTTTACCAAAGATAGAAACATTGAAAAAAGGCGCACTAAACAATGTTGATGATGGTACAAATAACCAACACCCTGTGTATACTGTAGACAAACCTCAAAATTTGAAACCTATTTTACTAGAAATAAAAAAAAATAACCCAGGATATCCAGTGTTCAAAAGCTTCCGCTTATTAATGCGCAAAGCTGGAAAATTGCAAACTCCTGTGGCAGAATTACAAAAGATGCAAACAAAAAATCTACGTGGTCGCAAATCTAAAAAACAAAAAACCGAAAAAATACTTGATCACCAAATCGCTGATAACAATCCCATAACTACAATGATGTGGTCAGAAAAATACAAAGCAAATACCAGCGACGATTTAATTGGCAACCACGCTAGTACGTTAGAATTAAGAAAATGGTTACAAAGTTGGGCTACCATTAGTGAATCTGGGTCAACAAATTTAAAATATAGAGATTCTAGCTCTCCTGAGTTTGACTGTGATAGCCAAAGTCGAGATAGTACAATGTACCCTTCGAATGCAGTGATTGTACATGGTCCTCATGGAACTGGTAAAACGATGACAATTTATGCATTGTGTAATGATTTAGGAATAAATGTGTTGGAATTGAATGCATCTAGCAAGAGAACAGGTAAGATTCACTTCTCTTTGATGTGTAGCTAGGTATATTTATTATCTAAACAAAATTTGTCCCTGTATTTTTCATGACATTTCATATTCAATGTCTGAATATAACTTTTACTGTAATTTACTTTAAGGGAAGGCTAATCCTGTACTTTGTTGTATGGAATATTAGCTGGCTAGTACCCAAGGATAGTAACTGGTACAAGGATTGTCCCATGCCATTTCGTAATGTAGTCGGAGTCATGTGAAGACGGTTGTGTTTCACGTGGCGTTAAATATCATGCGCGTCTTTGTGTTTTGGTCTTATCTCCTTTTTTCTCGTTTAAATACTTTTCAATAATAACAAAATATTTATTAGTTTCCCAAAGGGCTATCGGCGGAAGTGTTTTTGCGTTGTGTTTTTGAAATTATGCGTTTGAAACGAAAATTACTTCAATATTCAAGAATTTGTATAATGGAATGGGAGGGATATTTCCGTCTAGGAGGGGAGTTGTTACTTTCAACTTGTAACAATTGTCAGTGCATTAGCGACATAGTAGACAACCGATTTACTTATAACCTATTATTATTTTTTAGTAATCAAATTGAAATAAACATTTCTCTTATGTCAAACAATTTTAATAATTTATTCTGAATTTTTATTCATACATCAATTTCAAACTAAATGCATTTTATTGATTAGTAAAAAAATTGGTAAAATCATGGATAGGTAGAACAAAGACGAAAAAGTGGCAATGATAACGTGGTACCAAAGGAATAATAGTTTGAGAAGGGTTAGAAATATGTTTTTTGTCGATTGTCCTGAGTCGTGTCGATACCTTGTGTTATAACTTTTCTCGATACCTTTAACAAATGCAATGCAGACGGTTGTGTTCGAAGTTCCCACAAAAAGAGAAATAAAACAAATCGTGTTTTAACATAACACGTGAAATTGAATATCCTATGTTATGTTAAGGAACAGTCTGTAAGATTGCTTTAGATGTAGCCAGACGTTTTGAATGTATCATACAGTTTAGTGTACAAAACCCTGAAAGAATTCAATTACAAGCAATACAAAATACCGAATCATCAAAAGCTTTTCGAGGAAGAGAAAGTAAAAGGAGCAGATTTCTGCGCAACAATAATGTTAAATGAAAGCATATAAATTTTGAGTATGATACTTTTTACTGATAATGCTACACTTACCATAAATGTCGAGGTCAATTCTCAGTTTGTATCCTACATTCATTGAAATGTATTCAATTTTTTATAGCCTCGGAAAATCAATGCCTGGATTAGAATAATAAGCGATGGACTTATTGGCCCGTTTTTTGTTACCTTACTGCAACAGAATTTCTGAGTCTGTTGCGAGGCCATATCATTCCATCAAATGAGATGCTGAATATTGTTAAACCCTGGTTCCAAATGGCTGTGGTTTAGCCACATTCTACTACTGCCGTCTGGAACTTTTGAATGACGCATTTCAAAGACGCTGGGTTTCTTTGAGGTTACATGAATAGTAAAGCTTATGATAACGTGCAAATATGTAACATCGACGAACTGAAGTGCTGCATGTGACATAAAAGACAAGGAGGACACTTTGAAAACTTGCTGTGAAATTAGACTTTGCCCTGGTTATGTTCTTTATTGAAAGCTGAAATGTTGCATTTTCTTTATTACCATCACTAAATCTGTAATGGTAACCTCGACTCTTAATTCAGTACAACTATCGGAATTTTTCGGTAGATTAGGGAAAAATCGGCAGATCAAATATTGTTTCTACAAATATTTCATTTTCCTGTCTTTATTAAATTTGAATAAAAACAGCTCAGTATTCAAAAATAAAGTTTTGATTCTTTCATATTAGATTTAATTTTTGAAAAATCTATAGAAGGGAACATCTTGCTCTGTGTTGCTAGCGTAAATATTGTTTCCATGCCAGATTCTACTATACTTTCGTAATAAATTGTAATAATGTTGTAATAGATTTAAAAAGTTTCATGTATGCTGGAATTTTTTTGGTACAAAAAAAGAAAAAATATAGTAGATCTCTTGAACTATAAGTAGCGAATTTGCGGAATAGTTATTCTGTTTGCATTAAAATAGATGCTTTACAAACGTAATAACACTGACAATGCTGGGTTTTGCTAGGTTATGGTTTCGTAGTAAGCATGTAACTGGTTGCCTACTAATGCGCTAATGTATGGTATGTATTATATCTATTATTATGAATAAAAATTAGCCATAGTCCAGATTGGGACGAAAAATCATTTTATAGATCGACAACGCCTACTGAAGATGTACTACAAAAGTCAGGCGCCTTTGGTTCATTTGTGTGGCTTTTAGAATTATAGAATCTAGTATGATGCCCGAATATTTCGTAGTTGTTGCAGGGAATAATATTGTATTATTAATTTCCAGAAACGCTGGGGTTTTCATGATGTTTGCGTGAGAAACTAAGTTTGGATTTAACAGAATTCTGTATCTGTAGTCTCCATTTTTTAACCTTTAACAGATGAGGTGCTCAACTTTTAGCATAAGTGGTGAGGTGGGGTCAGACATATCCCAGTAGGTGTTATGAATAAGCAACCTTAGCAAACTTAATTAAAGCAAGGGCATTATACTTATAGCAGTAAAAATACGGATACGATTCGGATGCAGTTCTAGTGCGGATAGCCCAGCACGGATACTTTTCCCATACAAAGGTTTAAACATAACCTTATCGAACGCTTACTGTATCGTTGACTGGCATGTACTGCGTAGCCATATGATTCAATGATGCACACGTATAAGCCTTAGATATAAGATGAGGTCTCAAATACACCACATCACCAGTTAAGGGCTAAACCATGCGATTACTTTGTCGTTTCGCTATTGCAGGTATTGCGTTGTGCTACGTATCGTATTAGTATAACAAATTAAAGTCGAATCGTTAACATTTTGCAAAATGTACGATGACGATATGATTGATTTGTTTTGGAGCTAGGATATCATGACAGAAGACGTTATAAAAGTGCTGGAATAATGTTGAAGGGTGAATGTGACTTGTTGATTCGGACTTGTAGGTTCTGTAGGGTTCTAGAAAATTAGGGTAATTTTGAATCTAAATTTGTAAAATCGATAACCATCTTGTAGAATCTGCTTGATGTAAAAAAATCTTCGACGTACTGCCGAAAACTACAAGAAATACTCTATCGAATAAAATTTGTACCACCGCTCTAGCAAGCAAGGCGTTTAAAATATTCGGCCTTAAAGAAACAGTGGTATTTCGCAAAAAAGTCTCAAATTATGTCAATTATCTCAAGAACTAAGATAGGTTTAAGGAATATCGAAGAAAGTTGATATGAATTAAAGAGCAGCATCCGAAAACGTAATAGTACATAGGGTGTTGTATTTTTAAAGAAAACAAACTTGTATTATGTGAAGCGGAAGCTGAACACTTTGTATACTTGGTCTTGTGCAGCACTTATTTGATTTTCATTTTAACATTCATAATGAATGGGTATAAAAAGTGAAGAAACTTAAGTGACGTCACGAGAAACTTGGCTTCCAAGACATAAATTGGCCCCAGCGAGCAGTCCGCGTAACATGTACTATCCTTACCTAGTATCTTTATCCATCTGACCATTACAGAATAGTTCATTTTCTTAACAATTTCTCTATTTTTCTTTTCTATTTACGAATTCCAAATGTCAAAACGATTCTAATCCCTATCCTTCTATTTAACCAACGATTTAGATCAACTAATGAATTTGAGTATGCTAATTTCCCTTTACCACATCACTGTTATAACATTAAGAAATAGAGAATTCCTATCAGAATCAGTTTTGACTTCATTAAGCCAATACCCCAAATTATTTAATAATTGCATTTGATGGAACAAATGCGACAAGAGTACCAAGAAAACCGTCTTCGATAGTTTTTATAAAAAAATTATTTGTTCTTATTATAGAAAATTCATCTGACATTTATAATAAATAAATCCTCTTAATTTCAGGAAAACGTCTAATGCAAGAACTGCAAGAAGCGACACAATCCCATCAAGTCAGAAAAAACGAAAACCTCGATCTGAACGACCTTTTCAAACGCGCTAGTAATAAAAAACATGTAAATACAAGGCAATCGAAAGACCGGTCAATTAAAAATCCGAAAATGTGTTTATTACTTGTAGAAGATATTGATATTGTATTCGAACAAGATGATGGTTTCTTAAATGGTCTTATTCAACTTCTGTTAACTAGCAAACGTCCGATAATTTTAATCGCGAATGATATATCCTCTCCAAACTTGCAGAAAATCATATCGCAATATTCAATAATAGAATTTTTATCTTTAACACCGAAAGTCATGACTGTTTGGTTGCAAATTTTATGCTTAATTGAAGGCTGTTTTATAAACAAGGAAAGCTTAAGTGAATTATTAGACTGGAATAAAGGGGACGTAAGGAAGACATTGTTACAGTTGCAATTTTGGGTAGAAACTGGAGGAGGAAGTTTTGTGACTATACCTCTGAACGAAAGTGAAGAATGTAAAGTAAATTTCGAAGATGAATTCCCAAATGATGACAGTCATTTGTTTATCCTGGATGAAACATGTGATGATGACACAGGAGCTTTTGCTACCCACTCTAACTGTATATCAACTTTCATAGATCATTCTCAAGTGAGCTTAGATAAAATTTGGAGGAATTTATATAAACAATCAAGATTGAAAGGAAATGCTCCCGCATTTCCTTCTACTGTTCCTATATTAGAACACGATGCAACAGTTAAAACGATTGAGTTAGAACAATTCCATGAACATTTCGATACACTTTCTTTAATTGATAAAAGTCATGTAAGCTGTGGCAAAGTAGAGAATAGTCTATCTGTTAAAAATTCTCTCTTAGAAGTAAAAGATAGTATAGAACTGTCAGAAGTATATGTAGGCTGTAATTATAGGAAAGACTTTATTGAAGAGTGGTCACAGACTTTACTTAGTCATTGCACAAATTTATATTCTAATCAAAGTATTTTGGATATGGGGCTACCAAGTGCAGAAGACAAAAGGTATATTAAAAGTTATTTTTCGCATATTGCTTTCATATTATTGTTTTTAGGTGGGAAAAGAAACAACAAACTTGTAAATCAAAATTCGTGGAAGCTGCCCCACTTTCTTGCTTCGTAGACAAAAGGCTTTTTGCACTGGACTACTACCCAACATTGAGAACAATATCAAGATCAGAGAAAGGTCGATTTGCCAATACCCATAAAAGGAAAAATAGATTTTTCAACTACCTCCGTGTCTTAGGATTACATGTTAATGATTCTGTTGTCAACACTGCATGCAAGGTACTAAATTCAAATCCGTACGATTGTAAAAAGGCGTAGTTAACTTACTTTGAATTGCTTTATATATTCATACTTATTTTTATTTGTACATTTGTATTTTGAGGATAATTAATAAAGAAGTAATTGAATTAATTAAATATTTATAAAGATAGTAGATAGTGTGATTCTTTTTGTCTTGAAAGCAACAATGTTCGAAAACGCGCAAATGAATATTTTTAAAAGGGCACGGGCAATTTTTACAGCATTTAACTGTCTGATAGTTGTTAGTAGAGACGTAGATTAATGGGATAACATCGTTCAAATTTTAATGATTATTTCGGAAATTGCATCTGCATGTTCCTTCACATCGGTGACTAGAACTAGAGGCATACGTTCGCTGATTTGGGAAGTTCGTGTCTAACTGATGATGTCTTTGGTAATCAAGTTCATGTATCACATGTATCCTCCGTTTTATTGTTCATGGCATCTTCGAAAAAAAAACCATATATTCGATGCTGTTCGTTTGCGTCCATGCTTGAGGGACAATAGGAGCTGGGAATATAAAAACAGAAATTGAACAAAATATATATTCACTATACAACATCGAAGGTTAACGTCAATATAAATACGATCGCACCCATATTTTACTTTTTTCTTGGTTGGTGTAATCTCTAAATACATTTTGCTAGCCAAGAAGCAAGCAAAACTTTAGCGACAGCTATTTACAAAATTAATCAATTTACATTTCTGTTTTTATGATATATTACCACTACAACAATGATAGCAAGGATTGTGGCGTAGTATGGCAAACAACACAAAAGTATCTGCGCACCACACAAGTTTAATTGATTGATTCTGCGACAGCAATTTCGAGGATACGTTTATCCTCATTTTTTATCCCTACTCTCGGGAAAAAGATATTATTTACAAGTACCTGCTTTTGTCGCCTACACCCCCTAAAACTAAGACATGCAAAAAATACGGAAACACGCGAAATGGTCTCTAGTCATTGTAACATGAAACATAAAACATGCGGACGCGTTTCGCTAATAAATGCCTTACGCTAATAAATCAAACAGAACTGAGAACGACAACGGCCCATTCTCTCTAATCATCAAATTGGTGTTGCTTTATATGTAAATAGTTTCATAAGTGTCTAATTCCTGTAGCAAAGCTACGTTATAATTTCAAGTTTTCTAATTTAATATTATGCCCCGTTTCATTCATGTGTTGTGCTACACTTAACGATTCTACTCTACCAAAACGATAAGATCTGATATGCTCCTTGAATCTGATGCCGAAAAGAGCGATCCATTTCGTTTGATCGATAGAGGCTTTGTCACAGACACTACATGCAATTTTATAAATTCCCGATCGTTGCTTTAATTTTTTAAGTGTATCTCGCGCTAACATGTTCATATATTAATCCCTAAAAACTTTATTAATATTTTTGGTGCTAACTTACTGCTAGTTTCTACCGGAATTAAG
Organism: Oryctes borbonicus; assembly: GCA_902654985.2. Taxonomy (NCBI): domain Eukaryota; kingdom Metazoa; phylum Arthropoda; class Insecta; order Coleoptera; family Scarabaeidae; genus Oryctes; species Oryctes borbonicus. The sequence continues at coordinate 5,142,989 of LR736884.1, read as the reverse complement.
GTAGTGTTGAGACATTCGTGAACGCGAACGTGTGGCGAAAAGCGTTGATTCAATGAGGTGGGAATAAGCCATATTTATGCAACTCCCCACGCTCAGAAGTACGAGCGAAGTGTCTGACAAATTCGAATTGATGAATAAAACATTTCGGCGTGGCGTTCACCGGGGATAAGAAAAAGATCAACGATACATACATCGCGTTCATGCGTTCACGTTCTTATGTTTACGCGTACACAGACGGCCAGGCGAAGTACAAAAAATGTATTTTTAATTTCCATTCGTTTTTAATATAATTTTAACCAAACTATCCATTATTATATTATTCAAGCATGATTTATTGAATATTACTTTGATGGACAACATACATAACAAGAAATAACGAGTTACACAATAAACACAAAAGATAATAGTTTTGAAGCATATGCTACAAAAAAACAACTTATTGCTTACGAAATTACTTATTTTTAACTATTTTTTATGTATCATATTAAATATCTTTTTTTTTTTTAAGATTTAAATATGTCTCCATTTCTAATCTAGATTTGCTGCAAAATACGTATAATGTTAAACGTATTGTTATGAAATCTATTGTTGCCAAACTAGACAATTTTGAATTCCGGGTTTCGCACATTCATTCCTCCGTTTGCGTTCTTCTATGAATGAAATGGGTGTACGCGTACACAATGCTAAGTTTAGTATAACTGATACAACGCCGATAGATGAACTGTGAACACGGTACCAAAGAACGCACCGTACAAACCTCGTTCACTCACTTTTTCGGTGCGTTCGCCAAATTGTGTTCAAACTTTAATCCCGCTAGAAACTAGCGGTAAGACATTTATGAAACCCCTAGCATTTTTTTTTTAAGAATTTAGGTTTCCGGGTTGAAACCGCGTCGTAATTGCATGAGAATGCTGACGTTTCGCTCTCAATTGTATGGAGCTTCTTCTGGGCTGCTGCACGAAAAATGATCTTGGTCGCGAGAGCTCTTTGGATTCTAGTCCATCTTCGTCCAGTATCATTTCCATGCGGAAATCTTGGTGGAGTTCTCGCCTCGATGTCTCTTTGAATCTCCCTGCTAAGTCGGCGGTGCGACTCCTTAAACGATGGGAACCTAGTTCGCTGGAACTCTTTCTGGATTCGATTACGCTCCTTTATCTTGTCGATGATTTCCCTAGGCAAGGACTCAGCCTCAGGAAACTTCGGCTTCTTTTCCGATTTGTTCAAAGCCTCTTGGATCTTGAAGGTAGTGGTGCTGACTTCCTCCTCCAGATCAGCCACCGTCTCAATACCGGGATTGGCGTTTATCGTTTCCGATATAAGCTTCGAGTACAGTTTCCAGTTATGTTTCCTGGTCACTGTACCCGGCGAAAGGATCGGCAGTGTTAGGTACGTCTCGGTGATCACTGGGTAGTGATCATAGCATCTGCACTGCATGACACCTCAACAGGAACTTCCAGTTCTTGAGAACGGTGATGTCGAGCACGTCCGGGTCGAAGTGCTCGTGACTGGAGTAGTGGGTCAGCTCCTTCGGCGAGGCTACCTCAAATTCACTTTGGTCTACCCATGCTCTCAGCAGGGTACCGGTCGTGTTCCTCACTCTGGAGTTCCAGGAACGGTGCTTACAGTGCAAGTCTCCCGACATGAAAGCATAGTCGGCGAGGTCCGCGAATCTTTCAAAGTCTAAGCCGTTCACGGGCTGCGTGGGTTTATTGTAGCAAGCTACAAACATGCTCACCCCTGCACGCTTCATGACAATCGCACATGCCTCCATGCTGTTGGCTGGGAGGCAGATTTGCGAATACCTGATACTCCTTTTGACCAGAACGGCGGTTCCTCCTCCTTGTATGGGTCTGTCAGTTCTATAGGTGTAGTAGTTTGGTATCTTGAACTTCTGGAAGTTCTTCAGCCAATTTTCGCAGACCAGAGCGATATCGATCCGGTGATCAGCGAGGAACTGACCAAACTCGAGTTTCTTGCTGATAATTCCTTGAGCATTTCAGGTTACGATTCTGAGACCTCTAGGCGTGGTAGTCATGGCGCGAAGATTGATTCTGCCAATTCTACGAGAAACGCAAGTTTCTCCATGGGGTTCGCAGTCTTTTGAAGCTGTCTGTACCCGGCGACTGCTCTCCTTGTCGGCTGCTGCAAGAGCCTGAAGCACTGGAGGGAGTCGATGGAGGAGACCGAAGCTTCCTCGTCAGACTCTCCGTCCGCTACCGGCTCCGGTTTAGAGACCCTAACTTCTGGATCTGTCCTCTTCTTTCTCTTCAGAAGAGCTTGTACCGGCTTCTCGCTTCTCTTGATTATCTTCTTGGCGGTCTTCTTCTTCTGTTTCTTAACAGTTGCCGACTGGGCGGGTACATCCTTAGCCTGCTTCTGGGTCGCGTTCACCACTGAAGCATACGTGACCGGAGCAGCTGTAGGACCACCCTTTTCCTGCGCCCATTCGCGCACTTTCTGGGAGCTCAAGAGCTCCCTTTCCTGTGCGCTCAGAGGCGGCAGTTTAGGGAACGCTCTGGACAAAGCTCAGGCGGTAGCATAGGCTTGGAGGCCTGTTGCGACAGCTGGGAATCAGCTTGGTGACTGGTGACCTTACAATCCACCTTGCACCTCCGATATGTGGCCGGGTGAACAGCCCCACAATTCACACAGTTTCTAGGATCCTGGTCGGTAAGGGCGCAGTTGGCCGTTGCGTGTTCCCTCGCGCACCTGGCGCATCTCATCTGTAGCGTGCAGTATTCAGATTAATTTTGAACTGAAAGGTGGATTTGATACTGGCCACCGTCCTGACGAAATCTACCTCATAGAGGTAGATCGCTGGGCATTTCGCCTGAGTCTTACGACCTTCAGCGGATTCCTTTGTGTTGGAGCTCCCAGTGGCCAATATGGTCATTTTTGTTTGTCTATAAATTGAGTAGGAGTGTAGTAATATGTTAAAGTGAGAAAATGCTACTTGACGCAATAAAATACGTTTTCTGAAAATAATAAAGTAATATCGGTATTTAACAATGAAACTATGTGTACTGTGATGATCGCTTTATTAAAATATATCTCCAATAAAACGAATCATCAAACTATGCGCCTCTTCGTCTTGCTCTCGTCCAACTGCCCGTATGTTCTTCCTCGACTATGCATTTGTTGCTCGCTTCCCACTTAACGTTCTAATAAGACGGGTCGAATATGACATTCGGCCACCCTGACTGTAATTGCATCTTCGCAGTTTTATATCTGTAACAACGATACATACCCACGCATCAACACTCAAAAAAATAACCTTACATCGATATACATTTTTTTTTTGTTTTTCGATCAAACCCTGATGTACTAACTAGAAATAGATTCCTCTTGACTACTTTTACTAATAAGCAGGATTTTTTAGAGCCAGCCTGGCCCGGCTCTACAATACACAAAGGCCTTTTTCTATGGCTAGCCTGTTCCGGCTCTACAACACACAGGACTTTCTATATAGTCAGCCTGTCCCGGCTTCTAAATCTCCCTTTTTTTGTACAATTTTGGGATTTTCTTTTTGCTATCATATACGCCCCTCATACAATCCGCAGTTTTTGTAAATTCGCCGATGCTATTCCACGTATATTATCAGATCGTGCAGGTCGTAATAAGTTATTTAGCAATCGCCCCTTGCAACTAAAAAGTAGGTCATAGGGAGTAAATTTTGTGCTACTATTTATAGTATTATTCATACCCAATAATACTTCAGGTAGTTTTGTATCCCAATCGCATTCGTTTTTCATTGCGGCGTTTAATGCTTTAGTAAGCGTGCGGTGATACCGCTCGACTTGTCCATTTGCGCAAGGTGTTGATAATATGTTCAATTTGCTTCTCCTCGATAAATTCTTTAAAATAACCACAACAAAAAGCTAACCCATTGTCGGAGGCAGTTCTTACCGGATAACCAATATGAAGATGTCTCTTTAGTTTTCGAAAATTATAATATGTACGGCGTGCATGGGTAAGTCCGGTTTCGTTATGGGACTCAAACTGCCTTCTTTTTTACCGTAATTGTAATCTAAACAAGTCCACTGATGTAAAAACGCCAGCCAAAGATAGCAGGCAATTTTTACGGAAAGACCCGAACGTTTACAGATGTAATAGTCGTCTGATTTAAGATACATTGCTATAATTTTTTCTAAATAATAAGACTGAATTAGAAAGAGGCTTTCTACACTTTAAAATTCACTAATTCTAAATAACACAGAATGCTTGGGGGCAAAATTTAAGAAAATCGTACATGCAAAAATTATTTAATCGGAGTTATTCGAAGGACCCCAATACGCTTTCCCAGTCATATTTTTAGGCCTTTATATACCCCAAATATTCTTAACTTGCCAAGGGCATCAGGGTGAAACTTAATAAAATCGCGTGTACAAAAAATATATCTCCGGTATTATTTGCTGGACCATAATGTGCGTTGGCAGTTATATTTGCACGCCTATAGGGAGTATATTCCCCAAATATCCTTAACTTGCCAAGGGCATGAGGGAGTGATATTTAATAAAATCGTGTATAGAAAAAATATATCTCCGGTGCCATTCGTCACCATAATACGCCTTGGCGGTTATATTTCTATGCATTCCCCAAATATGGTTAACTTGCCGAGGGGCGCAGGGGGTGAAATTTAATAAAATCCCGTATATAAAAAGTATATCTCCGGTGTTATTTGTTGGACCATAATGCTCCTTGGCAGTTATATTTTTAGGCGTATAGAGAATGTATTCCCGAAATATTGTTATCTTGCCG